>OZ012664.1:17851648-18383960 GCA_963942545.1 Oxycera nigricornis | reverse complement strand
TAAAGTCCATTCCGCCCAATTACAAGGTGATAAACCTACCACAACACCCTGGACATGAAATCGATGAGAGTACATCGTGTTCTATAATTTTTTCCGGGCGAACTACAGCTTTTATCGGCACCAAAAGGGTACCAAATAACAGCTGACATTTGTGACTAGCTATTCTATAATTTGTACTCTCATCGATTTCATGTCCAGGGTGTTGTGGTAGGTTTATCACCTAGAAATCGGGCGAAATGGACTTGACACTGTATTTTGGCAGCTAGTTATTAGTGTCAGCTGTCATTTGGTACACTTTTGGTGCCGATAACAGATGTATTGCGCCCGGAAAAAATTATAGAACACGATGTACTCTCATCGATTTCATGTCCAGGGTGTTGTGGTAGGTTTATCACCTAGAAATCGGGCGAAATTGACTTAAAAGTGTACTTTGACAGCTAACGACTACTGTCAGCTGTCATTTGGTACACTTTTTAAGCCGATCGAAGCTGTAGTGCGCCCGGAAAAAATTAAAGAACACGATGTACTCTCATCGATTTCATGTCCAGGGTGTTGTGGTAGGTTTATCACCTAGAAATCGGGCGAAATGGACTTGACAGTGTACTTTGGCAGCTAGCGACTACTGTCGGCTGTCATTTGATACACTTTTAAGGCTGATCGAAGCTGTACTGCGCGCGGAAAAAATTAAAGAACACGATGTACTTTCATCGATTTCATGTCCAGGGTGTTGTGGTAGGTTTATCACCTAAAAATCGGGCGGAATGGACTTGACCGTGTACTTTAACAGCTAAGCATTACTGTCAGCTGTCATGTGATACCAATTTCGTGCCGATAAAAGCTGTACTTTGCCCGGAAAAAATTATAGAACACGATGTACTCTCATCGATTTCATGTCCAGGGTGTTGTGGTAGGTTTTTCACCTAGAAATCGGGCGAAATGGACTTGACAGTATATTTTGGCAGCTAGCCACTACTGTCGAATGTCATTAAATACACTTTTGGTGCCGATACAAGCTGTACTTCGCCCGGAAAAAATTATAGAACACGATGTACTCTCATCGATTTCATGTCCAGGGTGTTGTGGTAGGTTTATCACCTAGAAATCGGGCAAAATGGACTTGACGGTGTACTTTGGCAGCTAGCGACTACTGTCGGCTGTCATATGATACACTTTTAAGGCTGATCGAAGCTGTACTGCGCCCGAAAAAAATTAAAGAACACGATGTACTCTCATCGATTTCATGTCCAGGGTGTTGTGGTAGGTTTATCACCTAGAAATCGGGCGGAATGGACTTGACCGTGTACTTTGACAGCTAGTTTCTACTGTAGGCTGTCATCTGATACACTTTTAAGGCTGATCGAAGCTGTACTGCGCCCGGAAAAAATTAAAGAACACGCTGTACTCTCATCGATTTCATGTCCTTGGTGTTGTGGTGGGTGTATCACCTAGAAATCGGGCGGAATGGACTTGACCGTGTACTTTGGCAGCTAAGCATTACTGTTAGCTGTCATTTGTGACCCTTTTTATGCCGATAGAAGCTGTACTTCGCCAAGAAAAAATTATAGAACACGATGTACTCTCATCGATTTCATGTCCAGGGTGTTTTGGTAGGTTTATCACCTAGAAATCAGGCGAATTGGACTTGACGGTGTACTTAAACAGCTAAGCATTACTGTCAGCTGTCATTTGTGACCCTTTTTATGCCGATAGAAGCTGTACTGCGCAAAGAAAAAATTATAGAACACGATGTACTCTCATCGATTTCATGTCCAGGGTGTTGTGGTAGGTTTATCACCTAGAAATCGGACGAAATGGACTTAACAGTGTACTTCGACAGCTAAGAATTACTGTCAGCTGTCATTTGTGACCCTTTTTATGCCGTTAGAAGCTGTACTTCGCCCGGAAAAAATTATAGAACACGATGTACTCTCATCGATTTCATGTCCAGGGTGTTGTGGTAGGTTTATCACCTAGAAATCGGGCGAAATGGAGTTAGCAGTGTACTTTGACAGCTAGCGACTACTGTCGACTGTCATTTGATACACTTTTAAGGCTGATCGAAGCTGTACTGCGCCCGGAAAAAATTAAAGAACACGATGTACTCTCATCGATTTCATGTCCAGGGTGTTGTGGTAGGTTTATCACCTAGAAATCGGGCAAAATGGACTTGACAATGTATTTTGGCAGCTAGCGATTACTGTCGTCTGTCATTTGATACACTTTTAAGGCTGATCGAAGCTGTACTGCGCCCGGAAAAAATTAAAGAACACGATGTACTCTCATCGATTTCATGTCCAGGGTGTTGTGGTAGGTTTATCACCTAGAAATCGGGCGAAATGAACTTGAAAGTGTACTTTTGCAGCTAGTCACGAATGTCAGCTGTCAGTTGATACCCTTTTGTTGCCGAAAAAAGCTGTAGTTTGCCCGGAAAAAATTATAGAACACGATGTACTCTCATCGATTTCATGTCCAGGGTGTTGTGGTAGGTTCATCACCTAGAACTCGGGCGAAATTGACTTGACAGTGTACTTTGACAGCTAGCGACTACTTTCACCTGTCATTTGATACACTTTTTAAGCCGATCGAAGCTGTACTGCGCCCGGAAAAAATTAAAGAACACGATGTACTCTCATCGATTTCATGTCCAGGGTGTTGTGGTAGGTTTATCACCTAGAAATCGGGCGAAATGGAGTTGGCAGTGTACTTTGGCAGCTAAGCATTACTGTCAGCTGTCATGTGATACCAATTTCGTGCCGATAAAAGCTGTACTTTGCCCGGAAAAAATTATAGAACACGATGTACTCTCATCGATTTCATGTCCAGGGTGTTGTGGTAGGTTTATCACCTAGAAATCGGGCGAAATGGACTTGACAGTATATTTTGGCAGCTAGCCACTACTGTCAAATGACATTAAATACACTTTTGGTGCCGATACAAGCTGTACTTCGCCCGGAAAAAATTATAGAACACGATGTACTCTCATCGATTTCATGTCCAGGGTGTTGTGGTAGGTTTATCACCTAGAAATCGGGCAAAATGGACTTGACGGTGTACTTTGGCAGCTAGCGACTACTGTCGGCTGTCATATGATACACTTTTAAGGCTGATCGAAGCTGTACTGCGCCCGAAAAAAATTAAAGAACACGATGTACTCTCATCGATTTCATGTCCAGGGTGTTGTGGTAGGTTTATCACCTAGAAATCGGGCGGAATGGACTTGACCGTGTACTTTGACAGCTAGTTACTACTGTAAGCTGTCATCTGATACACTTTTAAGGCTGATCGAAGCTGTACTGCGCCCGGAAAAAATTAAAGAACACGCTGTACTCTCATCGATTTCATGTCCTTGGTGTTGTGGTGGGTGTATCACCTAGAAATCGGGCGGAATGGACTTGACCGTGTACTTTGGCAGCTAAGCATTACTGTTAGCTGTCATTTGTGACCCTTTTTATGCCGATAGAAGCTGTACTTCGCCAAGAAAAAATTATAGAACACGATGTACTCTCATCGATTTCATGTCCAGGGTGTTGTGGTAGGTTTATCACCTAGAAATCAGGCGAATTGGACTCGACGGTGTACTTAAACAGCTAAGCATTACTGTCAGCTGTCATTTGTGACCCTTTTTATGCCGATAGAAGCTGTACTGCGCAAAGAAAAAATTATAGAACACGATGTACTCTCATCGATTTCATGTTCAGGGTGTTGTGGTAGGTTTATCACCTAGAAATCGGACAAAATGGACTTAACAGTGTACTTCGACAGCTAAGAATTACTGTCAGCTGTCATTTGTGACCCTTTTTATGCCGTTAGAAGCTGTACTTCGCCCGGAAAAAATTATAGAACACGATGTACTCTCATCGATTTCATGTCCAGGGTGTTGTGGTAGGTTTATCACCTAGAAATCGGGCGAAATGGAGTTAGCAGTGTACTTTGGCAGCTAGCGACAACTGTCGACTGTCATTTGATACACTTTTAAGGCTGATCGAAGCTGTACTGCGCCCGGAAAAAATTAAAGAACACGATGTACTCTCATCGATTTCATGTCCAGGGTGTTGTGGTAGGTTTATCACCTAGAAATCGGGCAAAATGGACTTGACAATGTCTTTTGGCAGCTAGCGATTACTGTCGTCTGTCATTTGATACACTTTTAAGGCTGATCGAAGCTGTACTGCGCCCGGAAAAAATTAAAGAACACGAT
This sequence comes from Oxycera nigricornis, assembly GCA_963942545.1. Classification (NCBI taxonomy): domain Eukaryota; kingdom Metazoa; phylum Arthropoda; class Insecta; order Diptera; family Stratiomyidae; genus Oxycera; species Oxycera nigricornis. Next base: position 18,379,762 of record OZ012664.1, on the reverse strand, counting down.
GTACTCTCATCGATTTCATGTCCAGGGTGTTGTGGTAGGTTTATCACCTAGAAATCGGGCGAAATGAACTTGAAAGTGTACTTTTGCAGCTAGTCACGAATGTCAGCTGTCAGTTGATACCCTTTTGTTGCCGAAAAAAGCTGTAGTTTGCCCGGAAAAAATTATGGAACACGATGTACTCTCATCGATTTCATGTCCAGGGTGTTGTGGTAGGTTCATCACTTAGAAATCGGGCGAAATTGACTTGACAGTGTACTTTGACAGCTAGCGACTACTTTCGCCTGTCATTTGGTACACTTTTTAAGCCGATCGAAGCTGTAATGCGCCCGGAAAAAATTAAAGAACACGATGTACTCTCATCGATTTCATGTCCAGGGTGTTGTGGTAGGTTTATCACCTAGAAATCGGGCGAAATGGAGTTGGCAGTGTACTTCGACAGCTAAGCATTACTGTCAGCTGTCATTTGTGAATCTTTTTATGCCGATAGAAGCTGTACTGCGCAAAGAAAAAATTATAGAACACGATGTACTCTCATCGATTTCATGTTCAGGGTGTTGTGGTAGGTTTATCACCTAGAAATCGGACAAAATGGACTTAACAGTGTACTTCGACAGCTAAGAATTACTGTCAGCTGTCATTTGTGACCCTTTTTATGCCGTTAGAAGCTGTACTTCGCCCGGAAAAAATTATAGAACACGATGTACTCTCATCGATTTCATGTCCAGGGTGTTGTGGTAGGTTTATCACCTAGAAATCGGGCGAAATGGAGTTAGCAGTGTACTTTGGCAGCTAGCGACAACTGTCGACTGTCATTTGATACACTTTTAAGGCTGATCGAAGCTGTACTGCGCCCGGAAAAAATTAAAGAACACGATGTACTCTCATCGATTTCATGTCCAGGGTGTTGTGGTAGGTTTATCACCTAGAAATCGGGCAAAATGGACTTGACAATGTCTTTTGGCAGCTAGCGATTACTGTCGTCTGTCATTTGATACACTTTTAAGGCTGATCGAAGCTGTACTGCGCCCGGAAAAAATTAAAGAACACGATGTACTCTCATCGATTTCATGTCCAGGGTGTTGTGGTAGGTTTATCACCTAGAAATCGGGCGAAATGAACTTGAAAGTGTACTTTTGCAGCTAGTCACGAATGTCAGCTGTCAGTTGATACCCTTTTGTTGCCGAAAAAAGCTGTAGTTTGCCCGGAAAAAATTATGGAACACGATGTACTCTCATCGATTTCATGTCCAGGGTGTTGTGGTAGGTTCATCACTTAGAAATCGGGCAAAATTGACTTGACAGTGTACTTTGACAGCTAGCGACTACTTTCGCCTGTCATTTGGTACACTTTTTAAGCCGATCGAAGCTGTAATGCGCCCGGAAAAAATTAAAGAACACGATGTACTCTCATCGATTTCATGTCCAGGGTGTTGTGGTAGGTTTATCACCTAGAAATCGGGCGAAATGGAGTTGGCAGTGTACTTCGACAGCTAAGCATTACTGTCAGCTGTCATTTGTGAATCTTTTTATGCCGATAAAAGGTGTACTTCGCCCGGAAAAAATTATAGAACACGATGTACTCTCTTCGATTTCATGTCCAGGGTGTTGTGGTAGGTTTATCACCTAGAAATCGGGCAAAATAGACTTGACAGTGGACTTTGGCAGCTAGCGACTACTGTCAACTGTCATTTAAAACACTTTTAAGGCTGATCGAAGCTGTACTGCGCCCGGAAAAAATTAAAGAACACGATGTACTCTCATCGATTTCATGTCCAGGGTGTTGTGGTAGGTTTATCACCTAGAAATCGGGCGGAATGGACTTGACAGTGTACTTTGGCAGCTAGTTACTACTGTAGGCTGTCATTTGGTACTCTTTTTAAGCCAATGGAAGCTGTACACCGACCGGAAAAATTATAGAACACGATGTACTGTCATCGATTTCATGTCCAGGGTGTTGTGGTAGGTTTATCAGCTAGAAATCGGGTGAAATGGACTTAACAGTGTACTTTGACAGCTAAGCATTACTGTCAGCTGTCATTTGTGACCCTTTTTTTGCCGATAGAAGCTTTACTTCGCCCGGAAAAAATTATAGAACACGATGGTCTCTCATCGATTCCATGTCCAGGGTGTTGTGGTAGGTTTATCACCTAAAAATCGGGTGAAATTGACTTGACAGTGTACTTTGACAGCTAGCGACTACTGTCAGCTGTCATTTGATACACTTTTAAGGCCGATCGAAGCTGTAATGCGCCCGGAAAAAATTAAAGAACACGATGTACTCTCATCGATTTCATGTCCAGGGTGTTGTGGTAGGTTTATCACTTTGTAATCGGGCGAAATGGACTTGACAGTGTACTTTGGTAGCTAGTCATTACTGTCAGCTGTTATTTGGTTCCCTTTTGATGCCAATAGAAGCTGTACTTCGCCCGGCAAAAAATTATAGAACACGATGTACTCTCATCGATTTCATGTCCAGGGTGTTGTGGTAGGTTTATCACCTTGTAATCGGGCGAAATGGACTTGACAGTGTACTTTAGTAGCTAATCATTACTGTCAGCTGTTATTTGATTCCCCTTAAATGCCGATAAAAGCTGTACTTCGCCCGGAAAAAGTTATAGAACACGATGTACTCCCATCGATTTCATGTCCAGGGTGTTGTGGTAGGTTTATCACCTTGTAATCGGACGAAATGGACTTTAAAGTGTACTCTAGTAGCAAATCATCACTGTCAGCTGTCATTTGGTAACCTTGTTAAGTCGATAGAAGCTGTACTCCGCCCGGAAAAAATTATAGAACACGATGTACTCTCATCGATATCATGTCCAGGGTGTTGTGGTAGGTTTATCACTTTGTAATCGGGCGAAATGGACTTGACAGTGTACTTTGCCAGCTAGTCATTACTGTCAGCTGTTATTTGGTTCATCTAAAATGCCGATAAAAGCTGTAGTTCGCCCGGAAAAAATTATAGAACACGATGTACTCTCATCGATTTCATGTCCAGGGTGTTGTGGTGAATTTATCACCTAGAAATCGGGCGTAATGGACTTAACAGTGTACTTTGCAAGCTACTCATTACTGTCAGCTGTCATCTGGTTCCCCTTAAATGCCAATAAAAGCTGTACTCCGCCCGGAAAAAATTATAGAACACGATGTACTCTCATCGATTTCATGTCCAGGGTGTTGTGGTAGGTTTATCACTTTGTAATCGGGCGAAATGGACTTGACAGTGTACTTTGGTAGCTAGTCATTGCTGTCAGCTGTTATTTGGTTCGGTTTTGATGCCAATAGAAGCTGTACTCCGCCCGGAAAAAATTATAGAACACGATGTACTCTCATCGATTTCATGTCCAGAGTGTTGTGGAAGGTTTATCACCTAGAAATCGGGCGAAATGGACTTGACAGTGTACTTTAGTAGCTAATCATTACTGTCAGCTGTTATTTGGTTCCCCTTAAATGCCGATAAAAGCTGTAGTTCGCCCGGAAAAAATTATAGAACACGATGTACTCTCATCGATTTCATGTCCAGGGTGTTGTGGTGAATTTATCACCTAGAAATCGGGCGAAATGGACTTGACAGTGTACTTTGCCAGCTAGTCATTACTGTCAGCTGTCATTTGGTACACTTTTGGTGCCGATTGAAACTGTACTTCGCCCGGAAAAAATTATAGAACACGATGTACTCTCATCGATTTCATGTCCAGGGTGTTGTGGTAGGTTTATCACTTTGTAATCGGGCGAAATGGACTTGACAGTGTACTTTGGTAGCTAGTCATTACTGTCAGCTGTTATTTGGTTCCCTTTTGATGCCAATAGAAGCTGTACTTCGCCCGGCAAAAAATTATAGAACACGATGTACTCTCATCGATTTCATGTCCAGGGTGTTGTGGTAGGTTTATCACCTTGTAATCGGGCGAAATGGACTTGACAGTGTACTTTAGTAGCTAATCATTACTGTCAGCTGTTATTTGATTCCCCTTAAATGCCGATAAAAGCTGTACTTCGCCCGGAAAAAGTTATAGAACACGATGTACTCCCATCGATTTCATGTCCAGGGTGTTGTGGTAGGTTTATCACCTTGTAATCGGACGAAATGGACTTTAAAGTGTACTCTAGTAGCAAATCATCACTGTCAGCTGTCATTTGGTAACCTTGTTAAGTCGATAGAAGCTGTACTCCGCCCGGAAAAAATTATAGAACACGATGTACTCTCATCGATATCATGTCCAGGGTGTTGTGGTAGGTTTATCACTTTGTCATCGGGCGAAATGGACTTGACAGTGTACTTTGCCAGCTAGTCATTACTGTCAGCTGTTATTTGGTTCATCTAAAATGCCGATAAAAGCTGTAGTTCGCCCGGAAAAAATTATAGAACACGATGTACTCTCATCGATTTCATGTCCAGGGTGTTGTGGTGAATTTATCACCTAGAAATCGGGCGTAATGGACTTAACAGTGTACTTTGCAAGCTACTCATTACTGTCAGCTGTCATCTGGTTCCCCTTAAATGCCAATAAAAGCTGTACTCCGCCCGGAAAAAATTATAGAACACGATGTACTCTCATCGATTTCATGTCCAGGGTGTTGTGGTAGGTTTATCACTTTGTAATCGGGCGAAATGGACTTGACAGTGTACTTTGGTAGCTAGTCATTGCTGTCAGCTGTTATTTGGTTCGGTTTTGATGCCAATAGAAGCTGTACTCCGCCCGGAAAAAATTATAGAAGACGATGTACTCTCATCGATTTCATGTCCAGAGTGTTGTGGAAGGTTTATCACCTAGAAATCGGGCGAAATGGACTTGACAGTGTACTTTAGTAGCTAATCATTACTGTCAGCTGTTATTTGGTTCCCCTTAAATGCCGATAAAAGCTGTAGTTCGCCCGGAAAAAATTATAGAACACGATGTACTCTCATCGATTTCATGTCCAGGGTGTTGTGGTGAATTTATCACCTAGAAATCGGGCGAAATGGACTTGACAGTGTACTTTGCCAGCTAGTCATTACTGTCAGCTGTCATTTGGTACACTTTTGGTGCCGATTGAAACTGTACTTCGCCCGGAAAAAATTATAGAACACGATGTACTCTCATCGATTTCATGTCCAGGGTGTTGTGGTAGGTTTATCACTTTGTAATCGGGCGAAATGGACTTGACAGTGTACTTTGGTAGCTAGTCATTACTGTCAGCTGTTATTTGGTTCCCTTTTGATGCCAATAGAAGCTGTACTTCGCCCGGCAAAAAATTATAGAACACGATGTACTCTCATCGATTTCATGTCCAGGGTGTTGTGGTAGGTTTATCACCTTGTAATCGGGCGAAATGGACTTGACAGTGTACTTTAGTAGCTAATCATTACTGTCAGCTGTTATTTGGTTCCCTTTAAATGCCGATAAAAGCTGTACTTCGCCCGGAAAAAGTTATAGAACACGATGTACTCCCATCGATTTCATGTCCAGGGTGTTGTGGTAGGTTTATCACCTAGAAATCGGGTGAAATGGACTTGACAGTGTACTTTTGCAACTGATCACGAATGTCAGCTGGTACTCTTTTGGTGCCGATAAAAGCTGTACTTCGCCCGGAAAAAATTATAGAACACGATGTACTCTCATCGATTTTATGTCCAGGGTGTTGTGGTAGGTTTATCACCTAGAAATCTGGCGTAATGGACTCTACAGTGTACTTTGCCAGCTGGTCATCACTGTCAGCTGTCATTTGGTACCCTTTTGGTGCCGATAGAAACTGTACTTCGCCCGGAAAAAATTATAGAACACGATGTACTCTCATCGATTTCATGTCCAGTGTGTTGTGGTAGGTTTATCACCTTGTAATCGGGCGAAATGGACTTGACAGTGTACTTTGGTAGCTAGTCATTACTGTCAGCTGTTATTTGGTTCCCCTTAAATGCCGATAAAAGCTGTACTTCGCCCGGAAAAAGTTATAGAACACGATGTACTCCCATCGATTTCATGTCCAGGGTGTTGTGGTAGGTTTATCACCTTGTAATCGGACGAAATGGACTTTAAAGTGTACTCTAGTAGCTAATAAATACTGTCAGCTGTCATTTGGTAACCTTGTTAAGTCGATAGAAGCTGTACTCCGCCCGGAAAAAATTATAGAACACGATGTACTCTCATCGATATCATGTCCAGGGTGTTGTGGTAGGTTTATCACTTTGTAATCGGGCGAAATGGACTTGACAGTGTACTTTGCCAGCTAGTCATTACTGTCAGCTGTTATTTGGTTCATCTAAAATGCCGATAAAAGCTGTAGTTCACCCGGAAAAAATTATAGAACACGATGTACTCTCATCGATTTCATGTCCAGGGTGTTGTGGTGAATTTATCACCTAGAAATCGGGCGTAATGGACTTAACAGTGTACTTTGCAAGCTACTCATTACTGTCAGCTGTCATCTGGTTCCCCTTAAATGCCAATAAAAGCTGTACTCCGCCCGGAAAAAATTATAGAACACGATGTACTCTCATCGATTTCATGTCCAGGGTGTTGTGGTAGGTTTATCACTTTGTAATCGGGCGAAATGGACTTGACAGTGTACTTTGGTAGCTAGTCATTGCTGTCAGCTGTTATTTGGTTCGGTTTTGATGCCAATAGAAGCTGTACTCCGCCCGGAAAAAATTATAGAACACGATGTACTCTCATCGATTTCATGTCCAGAGTGTTGTGGAAGGTTTATCACCTAGAAATCGGGCGAAATGGACTTGACAGTGTACTTTAGTAGCTAATCATTACTGTCAGCTGTTATTTGGTTCCCCTTAAATGCCGATAAAAGCTGTAGTTCGCCCGGAAAAAATTATAGAACACGATGTACTCTCATCGATTTCATGTCCAGGGTGTTGTGGTGAATTTATCACCTAGAAATCGGGCGAAATGGACTTGACAGTGTACTTTGCCAGCTAGTCATTACTGTCAGCTGTCATTTGGTACACTTTTGGTGCCGATTGAAACTGTACTTCGCCCGGAAAAAATTATAGAACACGATGTACTCTCATCGATTTCATGTCCAGGGTGTTGTGGTAGGTTTATCACTTTGTAATCGGGCGAAATGGACTTGACAGTGTACTTTGGTAGCTAGTCATTACTGTCAGCTGTTATTTGGTTCCCTTTTGATGCCAATAGAAGCTGTACTTCGCCCGGCAAAAAATTATAGAACACGATGTACTCTCATCGATTTCATGTCCAGGGTGTTGTGGTAGGTTTATCACCTTGTAATCGGGCGAAATGGACTTGACAGTGTACTTTAGTAGCTAATCATTACTGTCAGCTGTTATTTGATTCCCCTCAAATGCCGATAAAAGCTGTACTTCGCCCGGAAAAAGTTATAGAACACGATGTACTCCCATCGATTTCATGTCCAGGGTGTTGTGGTAGGTTTATCACCTTGTAATCGGACGAAATGGACTTTAAAGTGTACTCTAGTAGCAAATCATCACTGTCAGCTGTCATTTGGTAACCTTGTTAAGTCGATAGAAGCTGTACTCCGCCCGGAAAAAATTATAGAACACGATGTACTCTCATCGATATCATGTCCAGGGTGTTGTGGTAGGTTTATCACTTTGTAATCGGGCGAAATGGACTTGACAGTGTACTTTGCCAGCTAGTCATTACTGTCAGCTGTTATTTGGTTCATCTAAAATGCCGATAAAAGCTGTAGTTCGCCCGGAAAAAATTATAGAACACGATGTACTCTCATCGATTTCATGTCCAGGGTGTTGTGGTGAATTTATCACCTAGAAATCGGGCGCAATGGACTTAACAGTGTACTTTGCAAGCTACTCATTACTGTCAGCTGTCATCTGGTTCCCCTTAAATGCCAATAAAAGCTGTACTCCGCCCGGAAAAAATTATAGAACACGATGTACTCTCATCGATTTCATGTCCAGGGTGTTGTGGTAGGTTTATCACTTTGTAATCGGGCGAAATGGACTTGACAGTGTACTTTGGTAGCTAGTCATTGCTGTCAGCTGTTATTTGGTTCGGTTTTGATGCCAATAGAAGCTGTACTCCGCCCGGAAAAAATTATAGAACACGATGTACTCTCATCGATTTCATGTCCAGAGTGTTGTGGAAGGTTTATCACCTAGAAATCGGCCGAAATGGACTTGACAGTGTACTTTAGTAGCTAATCATTACTGTCAGCTGTTATTTGGTTCCCCTTAAATGCCGATAAAAGCTGTAGTTCGCCCGGAAAAAATTATAGAACACGATGTACTCTCATCGATTTCATGTCCAGGGTGTTGTGGTGAATTTATCACCTAGAAATCGGGCGAAATGGACTTGACAGTGTACTTTGCCAGCTAGTCATTACTGTCAGCTGTCATTTGGTACACTTTTGGTGCCGATTGAAACTGTACTTCGCCCGGAAAAAATTATAGAACACGATGTACTCTCATCGATTTCATGTCCAGGGTGTTGTGGTAGGTTTATCACTTTGTAATCGGGCGAAATGGACTTGACAGTGTACTTTGGTAGCTAGTCATTACTGTCAGCTGTTATTTGGTTCCCTTTTGATGCCAATAGAAGCTGTACTTCGCCCGGCAAAAAATTATAGAACACGATGTACTCTCATCGATTTCATGTCCAGGGTGTTGTGGTAGGTTTATCACCTTGTAATCGGGCGAAATGGACTTGACAGTGTACTTTAGTAGCTAATCATTACTGTCAGCTGTTATTTGGTTCCCTTTAAATGCCGATAAAAGCTGTACTTCGCCCGGAAAAAGTTATAGAACACGATGTACTCCCATCGATTTCATGTCCAGGGTGTTGTGGTAGGTTTATCACCTAGAAATCGGGTGAAATGGACTTGACAGTGTACTTTTGCAACTGATCACGAATGTCAGCTGGTACTCTTTTGGTGCCGATAAAAGCTGTACTTCGCCCGGAAAAAATTATAGAACACGATGTACTCTCATCGATTTTATGTCCAGGGTGTTGTGGTAGGTTTATCACCTAGAAATCTGGCGTAATGGACTCTACAGTGTACTTTGCCAGCTGGTCATCACTGTCAGCTGTCATTTGGTACCCTTTTGGTGCCGATAGAAACTGTACTTCGCCCGGAAAAAATTATAGAACACGATGTACTCTCATCGATTTCATGTCCAGTGTGTTGTGGTAGGTTTATCACCTTGTAATCGGGCGAAATGGACTTGACAGTGTACTTTGGTAGCTAGTCATTACTGTCAGCTGTTATTTGGTTCCCCTTAAATGCCGATAAAAGCTGTACTTCGCCCGGAAAAAGTTATAGAACACGATGTACTCCCATCGATTTCATGTCCAGGGTGTTGTGGTAGGTTTATCACCTTGTAATCGGACGAAATGGACTTTAAAGTGTACTCTAGTAGCTAATAAATACTGTCAGCTGTCATTTGGTAACCTTGTTAAGTCGATAGAAGCTGTACTCCGCCCGGAAAAAATTATAGAACACGATGTACTCTCATCGATTTCATGTCCAGAGTGTTGTGGTAGGTTTATCACTTTGTAATCGGGCGAAATGGACTTGACAGTGTACTTTGCCAGCTAGTCATTACTGTCAGCTGTCATTTGGTACCCTTTTGGTGCCGATAGAAACTTTACTTCGCCCGGAAAAAATTATAGAACACGATGTACTCTCATCGATTTCATGTCCAGGGTGTTGTGGTAGGTTTATCACTTTGTAATCGGGCGAAATGGACTTGACAGTGTACTTTGGTAGCTAGTCATTACTGTCAGCTGTTATTTGGTTCCCTTTTGATGCCAATAGAAGCTGTACTTCGCCCGGCAAAAAATTATAGAACACGATGTACTCTCATCGATTTCATGTCCAGGGTGTTGTGGTAGGTTTATCACCTTGTAATCGGGCGAAATGGACTTGACAGTGTACTTTAGTAGCTAATCATTACTGTCAGCTGTTATTTGGTTCCCTTTAAATGCCGATAAAAGCTGTACTTTGCCCGGAAAAAGTTATAGAACACGATGTACTCCCATCGATTTCATGTCCAGGGTGTTGTGGTAGGTTTATCACCTAGAAATCGGGTGAAATCGACTTGACAGTGTACTTTTGCAGCTGATCACGAATGACAGCTGTCAGTTGGTACCCTTTTGGTGCCGACAAAAGCTGTACTTCGCCCGGAAAAAATTATAGAACACGATGTACTCTCATCGATTTTATGTCCAGGGTGTTGTGGTAGGTTTATCACCTAGAAATCGGGCGTAAGGGACTTGACAGTGTACTTTGCCAGCTAGTCATCACTGTCAGCTGTCATTTGGTACCCTTTTGGTGCCGATAGAAACTGTACTTCGCCCGGAAAAAATTATAGAACACGATGTACTCTCATCGATTTCATGTCCAGGGTGTTGTGGTAGGTTTATCACCTTGTAATCGGGCGAAATGGACTTGACAGTGTACTTCAGTAGCTAATCATTACTGTCAGCTGTTATTTGATTCCCTTTAAATGCCGATAAAAGCTGTACTTCGCCCGGAAAAAGTTATAGAACACGATGTACTCCCATCGATTTCATGTCCAGGGTGTTGTGGTAGGTTTATCACCTAGAAATCGGGTGAAATGGACTTGACAGTGTACTTTTGCAACTGATCACGAATTTCAGCTGTCAGTTGGTACTCTTTTGGTGCCGATAAAAGCTGTACTTCGCCCGGAAAAAGTTATAGAACACGATGTACTCCCATCGATTTCATGTCCAGGGTGTTGTGGTAGGTTTATCACCTAGAAATCGGGTGAAATGGACTTGACAGTGTACTTTTGCAACTGATCACGAATGTCAGCTGTCAGTTGGTACTCTTTTGGTGCCGATAAAAGCTGTACTTCGCCCGGAAAAAATTATAGAACACGATGTACTCTCATCGATTTTATGTCCAGGGTGTTGTGGTAGGTTTATCACCTAGAAATCTGGCGTAATGGACTTGACAGTGTACTTTGCCAGCTGGTCATCACTGTCAGCTGTCATTTGGTACCCTTTTGGTGCCGATAGAAACTGTACTTCGCCCGGAAAAAATTATAGAACACGATGTACTCTCATCGATTTCATGTCCAGTGTGTTGTGGTAGGTTTATCACCTTGTAATCGGGCGAAATGGACTTGACAGTGTAATTTAGTAGCTAATCATTACTGTCAGCTGTTATTTGGTTCCCCTTAAATGCCGATAAAAGCTGTACTTCGCCCGGAAAAAGTTATAGAACACGATGTACTCCCATCGATTTCATGTCCAGGGTGTTGTGGTAGGTTTATCACCTTGTAATCGGACGAAATGGACTTTAAAGTGTACTCTAGTAGCTAATCAATACTGTCAGCTGTCATTTGGTAACCTTGTTAAGTCGATAGAAGCTGTACTCCGGCCGGAAAAAATTATAGAACACGATGTACTCTCATCGATTTCATGTCCAGGGTGTTGTGGTAGGTTAATCACTTTGTAATCGGGCGAAATGGACTTGACAGTGTACTTTGCCAGCTGGTCATTACTGTCAGCTGTCATTTGGTACCCTTTTGGTGCCGATAGAAACTGTACTTCGCCCGGAAAAAATTATAGAACACGATGTACTCTCATCGATTTCATGTCCAGTGTGTTGTGGTAGGTTTATCACCTTGTAATCGGGCGAAATGGACTTGACAGTGTAATTTAGTAGCTAATCATTACTGTCAGCTGTTATTTGATTCCCCTTAAATGCCGATAAAAGCTGTACTTCGCCCGGAAAAAGTTATAGAACACGATGTACTCCCATCGATTTCATGTCCAGGGTGTTGTGGTAGGTTTATCACCTTGTAATCGGACGAAATGGACTTTAAAGTGTACTCTAGTAGCTAATCAATACTGTCAGCTGTCATTTGGTAACCTTGTTAAGTCGATAGAAGCTGTACTCCGCCCGGAAAAAATTATAGAACACGATGTACTCTCATCGATTTCATGTCCAGGGTGTTGTGGTAGGTTTATCACTTTGTAATCGGGCGAAATGGACTTGACAGTGTACTCTGCCAGCTAGTCATTACTGTCAGCTGTCATTTGGTACCCTTTTGGTGCCGATAGAAACTGTACTTCGCCCGGAAAAAATTATAGAACACGATGTACTCTCATCGATTTCATGTCCAGGGTGTTGTGGTAGGTTTATCACTTTGTAATCGGGCGAAATGGACTTGACAGTGTACTTTGGTAGCTAGTCATTACTGTCAGCTGTTATTTGGTTCCCTTTTGATGCCAATAGAAGCTGTACTTCGCCCGGCAAAAAATTATAGAACACGATGTACTCTCATCGATTTCATGTCCAGGGTGTTGTGGTAGGTTTATCACCTTGTAATCGGGCGAAATGGACTTGACAGTGTACTTTAGTAGCTAATCATTACTGTCAGCTGTTATTTGGTTCCCTTTAAATGCCGATAAAAGCTGTATTTCGCCCGGAAAAAGTTATAGAACACGATGTACTCCCATCGATTTCATGTCCAGGGTGTTGTGGTAGGTTTATCACCTAGAAATCGGGTGAAATCGACTTGACAGTGTACTTTTGCAGCTGATCACGAATGACAGCTGTCAGTTGGTACCCTTTTGGTGCCGACAAAAGCTGTACTTCGCCCGGAAAAAATTATAGAACACGATGTACTCTCATCGATTTTATGTCCAGGGTGTTGTGGTAGGTTTATCACCTAGAAATCGGGCGTAAGGGACTTGACAGTGTACTTTGCCAGCTAGTCATCACTGTCAGCTGTCATTTGGTACCCTTTTGGTGCCGATAGAAACTGTTCTTCGCCCGGAAAAAATTATAGAACACGATGTACTCTCATCGATTTCATGTCCAGGGTGTTGTGGTAGGTTTATCACCTTGTAATCGGGCGAAATGGACTTGACAGTGTACTTCAGTAGCTAATCATTACTGTCAGCTGTTATTTGATTCCCTTTAAATGCCGATAAAAGCTGTACTTCGCCCGGAAAAAGTTATAGAACACGATGTACTCCCATCGATTTCATGTCCAGGGTGTTGTGGTAGGTTTATCACCTTGTAATCGGGCGAAATGGACTTTAAAGTGTACTTTAGTAGCTAATCATTACTGTCAGCTGTCATTTGGTAACCTTGTTGAGTCGATAGAAGCTGTACTCCGCCCGGAAAAAATTATAGAACACGATGTATTCTCATCGATTTCATGTCCAGGGTGTTTTGGTAGGTTTATCACTTTGTAATCGGGCGAAATGGACTTGACAGTGTACTTTGGTAGCTAGTCATTACTGTCAGTTGTTATTTGGTTCCCTTTTGATGCCAATAGAAGCTGTACTCCGCCCGGAAAAAATTATAGAACACGATGTACTCTCATCGATTTCATGTCCAGGATGTTGTGGTAGGTTTATCACCTAGGAATCGGGCGAAATGGACTTGACAGTGTACTTTGGCAGCTAGCCACTTTTGTCAGCTGTCATGAAATACACTTTTGGTGCCGATAAAAGTTGTACTTCGCCCGGAAAAAATTATAGAACACGATGTACTCTCATCGATTTCATGTCCAGGGTGTTGTGGTAGGTTTATCACCTAGAAATCTGGCGAAATTGACTTGACAGTGTACTTTAACAGCTAGCCATTACTGTGAGCTGTCATTTGATAACCTTGTTAAGTCGATAGAAGCTGTACTCCGCCCGAAAAAAAATATAGAACACGATGTACTCTCATCGATTTCATGTCCAGAGTGTTGTGGAAGGTTTATCACCTAGAAATCGGGCGAAATGGACTTGACAGTGTACTTTTGCAGCTGATCACAGATGTCAGCTGTCAGTTTGTACCCTTTTGGTGCCGATAAAAGCTGTACTTCGCCCGGAAAAAATTATAGAACACGATGTACTCCCATCGATTTCATGTCCAGGGTGTTGTGGTAGGTTTATCACCTAGAAATCGGGCTAAATGGACTTGACAGTGTTCCTTGACAGCTAGTCACAAATGTCAGCTGTCATATGGTACCATTTTTGTGCCGATAGAAGCTGTACTTCGCCCGGAAAAAATTATAGAACACGATGTACTCTCATCGATTTTATGTCCAGGGTGTTGTGGTAGGTTTATCACCTAGAAATCGGGCGAAATGGACTTTAAAGTGTACTTTTGCAGCTAGTCACAAATGTCAGCTGTTATCTGGTACCCTTTTGGTGCCGATAAAAGCTGTAGTTCGCCCGGAAAAAATTATAGAACACGATGTACTCTCATCGATTTCATGTCTAGGGTGTTGTGGTAGGTTTATCACCTTGTAATCGGGCGAAATGGACTTGACAGTGTACTTTGTCAGCTAATCATTACTATCAGCTGTTATTTGGTTACCTTTTGGTGCCAATAGAAGCTGTACTTCGCCCGGAAAAAAATATAGAACACGATGTACTCTCATCGATTTCATGTCCAGGGTGTTGTGGTAGGTTTATCACCTTGTAATCGGGCGAATTGGATTTGACAGTGTACTTTGTTAGCTAATCATTATTGTCAGCTGTTATTTGGTTCACTTTTTGTGCCGATAGAAGCTGTACTTCGCCCGGAAAAAATTATAGAACACGATGTACTCTCATCGATTTTATGTCCAGGGTGTTGTGGTAGGTTTATCACCTAGAAATCGGGCGAAATGGACTTGAAAGTGTACTTTTGCAGCTAGTCACAAATGTCAGCTGTTATCTGGTACCCTTTTGGTGCCGATAAAAGCTGTAGTTCGCCCGGAAAAAATTATAGAACACGATGTACTCTCATCGATTTCATGTCTAGGGTGTTGTGGTAGGTTTATCACCTTGTAATCGGGCGAAATGGACTTGACAGTGTACTTTGTCAGCTGATCATTACTATCAGCTGTCATTAAATACACTTTTGGTGCCGATAAAAGTTGTACTTCGCCCGGAAAAAATTATAGAACACGATGTACTCTCATCGATTTCATGTCCAGGGTGTTGTGGTAGGTTTATCACCTAGAAATCGGGCGAAATTGACTTGACAGTGTACTTTAACAGCTAGCCATTACTGTGAGCTGTCATTTGTTTTTTTTTTTTTTCGTGCCGATAGAAGCTGTACTTCACCCGGAAAAAATTATAGAACACGATATACTCTCATCGATTTGATGTCCAGGGTGTTGACGTAGGTTTATCACCTAGAAATCGGCCAAAATGGACTTGACAGTGTACTTTGGCAGCTAGTCACTACTGTGAGCTGTCATTTGATAACCTTGTTAAGTCGATAGAAGCTGTACTCCGCCCGAAAAAAAATATAGAACACGATGTACTCTCATCGATTTCATGTCCAGAGTGTTGTGGAAGGTTTATCACCTAGAAATCGGGCGAAATGGACTTGACAGTGTACTTTTGCAGCTGATCACGAATGTCAGCTGTCAGTTTGTACCCTTTTGGTGCCGATAAAAGCTGTACTTCGCCCGGAAAAAATTATAGAACACGATGTACTCCCATCGATTTCATGTCCAGGGTGTTGTGGTAGGTTTATCACCTAGAAATCGGGCAAAATGGACTTGACAGTGTTCCTTGACAGCTAGTCACAAATGTCAGCTGTCATATGGTACCATTTTTGTGCCGATAGAAGCTGTACTTCGCCCGGAAAAAATTATAGAACACGATGTACTCTCATCGATTTTATGTCCAGGGTGTTGTGGTAGGTTTATCACCTAGAAATCGGGCGAAATGGACTTGAAAGTGTACTTTTGCAGCTAGTCACAAATGTCAGCTGTTATCTGGTACCCTTTTGGTGCCGATAAAAGCTGTAGTTCGCCCGGAAAAAATTATAGAACACGATGTACTCTCATCGATTTCATGTCTAGGGTGTTGTGGTAGGTTTATCACCTTGTAATCGGGCGAAATGGACTTGACAGTGTACTTTGTCAGCTAATCATTACTATCAGCTGTTATTTAGTTACCTTTTGGTGCCAATAGAAGCTGTACTTCGCCCGGAAAAAAATATAGAACACGATGTACTCTCATCGATTTCATGTCCAGGGTGTTGTGGTAGGTTTATCACCTTGTAATCGGGCGAATTGGACTTGACAGTGTACTTTGTTAGCTAATCATTATTGTCAGCTGTTATTTGGTTCTTTTTTGGTGCCAATAGAAGCTGTACTTCGCCCGGAAAAAATTATAGAACACGATGTACTCTCATCGATTTCATGTCCAGGATGTTGTAGTAGGTTTATCACCTAGGAATCGGGCGAAATGGACTTGACAGTGTACTTTGACAGCTAGCCACTTTTGTCAGCTGTCATTAAATACACTTTTGGTGCCGATAGAAGTTGTACTTCGCCCGGAAAAAATTATAGAACACGATGTACTCTCATCGATTTCATGTCCAGGGTGTTGTGGTAGGTTTATCACCTAGAAAACGGGCGAAATCGACTTGACAGTGTACTTGACCAGCTAGCCATTACTGTGAGCTGTCATTTGTTATTTTTTCGTGCCGATAGAAGGTGTACTTCACCCGGAAAAAATTATAGAACACGGTATACTCTCATCGATTTGATGTCCAGGGTGTTGACGTAGGTTTATCACCTAGAAATCGGCCAAAATGGACTTGACAGTGTACTTTATCAGCTAGTCACTACTGTGATTTGTCATTTGATAACCTTGTTTAGTCAATAAAAGCTGTACTGCGCCCGGAAAAAATTATAGAACACGATGTACTCTCATCGATTTTATGTCCAGGGTGTTGTGGTAGGTTTATCACCTAGAAATCGGGCGAAATGAACTTAAAAGTGTACTTTTGCAGCTAGTCACGAATGTCAGCTGTCAGTTGGGACCCTTTTGATGCCGAAAAAAGCTGTGGTTTGCCCGGAAAAAATTATAGAACACGATGTACTCTCATCGATTTCATGTCCAGGGTGTTGTGGTGAATTTATCACCTAGAAATCGGGCGTAATGGACTTGACAGTGTACTTTGCCAGCTAGTCATTACTGTCAGCTGTCATTTGGTACCCTTTTGGTGCCGATAGAAACTGTACTTCGCCCGGAAAAAAGTATAGAACACGATGTACTCTCATCGATTTCATGTCCAGGGTGTTTTGATAGGTTTATCACCTTGTAATCGGGCGAAATGGACTTGACAGTGTACTTTGGTAGCTAGTCATTACTGTCAGCTGTTATTTGGTTCCCTTTTGATGCCAATAGAAGCTGTACTTCGCCCGGCAAAAAATTATAGAAAACGATGTACTCTCATCGATTTCATGTCCAGGGTGTTGTGGTAGGTTTATCACCTTGTAATCGGGTGAAATGGACTTGACAGTGTACTTTAGTAGCTAATCATTACTGTCAGCTGTTATTTGGTACCCTTTTAATGCCGATAAAAGCTGTACTTCGCCCGGAAAAAGTTAAAGAACACGATGTACTCCCATCGATTTCATGTCCAGGGTGTTGTGGTAGGTTTATCACCTAGAAATCGGGCAAAATGGACTTGACAGTGTACTTTGACAGCTAGTCACAAATGTCAGCTGTCATATATCACCATTTTTGTGCCGATAAAAGGTGTACTTTGCCCGGAAAAATATATAGAACACGATGTACTCTCATCGATTTATGTCCAGGGTGTTGTGGTAGGTTTATAACCTAGAAATCGGGCGAAATGGACTTGACAGTGTACTTTGACAGCTATTTACTTTTGTCAGCTGTCATTAAATACTTTTTTAGTGACGATAGAAGTTGTACTCCGGCCGGAAAAAATTATAGAACACGATGTACTCTCATCGATTTCATGTCCAGGGTGTTGTGGTAGGTTTATAACCTAGAAATCGGGCGAAATGGACTTGACAATGTACTTTGACAGCTATTCACTTTTGTCAGCTGTCATTAAATACTTTTTAAGTGCCGATAGAAGTTGTACTTCGGCCGGAAAAAATTATAGAACACGATGTACTCTCATCGATTTCATGTCCAGGGTGTTGTGGTAGGTTTATCACCTAGAAATCTGGCAAAATGAGCTTGACAGTGAAATTTGGCAGCTAGTCACAAATGTCAGCTGTCATATGGTACCATTTTTGTGCCGATAAAAGCTGTACTTCGCCCGGAAAAAAATTATAGAACACGATGTACTCTCATCGATTTTATGTCCAGGGTGTTGTGTTAGTTTTATAACCTAGAAATCGGGCGAAATGGACTTGACAGTGTACTTTGCCAGCTAGTCATTACTGTCAGCTGTCATTTGGTACCCTTTTGGTGCCGATAGAAACTGTACTTCGCCCGGAAAAAAATATAGAACACGATGTACTCTCATCGATTTCATGTCCAGGGTGTTGTGGTAGGTTTATCACCTAGAAATCGGGCAAAATCGACTTGACAGTGTTTGTTGACAGCTAGCTGTTACTGTCAGCTGTCATTTGCTTTTTTTTTCGTGCCGATAAAAGCTGTACTTCACCCGGAAAAAAGTTATAGAACACGATGTACTCCCATCGATTTCATGTCCAGGGTGTTGTGGTAGGTTTATCACCTTGTAATCGGGCGAAATGGACTTGACAGTGTACTTTCTTAGCTAATCATTACTGTCAGCTGTTATTTGGTTCCCTTTTGGTGCCAATAGAAGCTGTACTTCGCCCGGAAAAAATTATAGAACACGATGTACTCTCATCGATTTCATGTCCAGGATGTTGTGGTAGGTTTATCACCTAGGAATCGGGCGTAATGGACTTGACAGTGTACTTTGGCAGCTAGCCACTTTTGTCAGCTAACATTAAATACACTTTTGGTGCCGATAGAAGTTGTACTTCGCCCGGAAAAAATTATAGAACACGATGTACTCCCATCGATTTCATGTCCAGGGTGTTGTGGTAGGTTTATCACCTAGAAATCGGGCAAAATGGACTTGACAGTGTACTTTGACAGCTAGTCACTTTTGTCAGCTGTCATTAAATACACTTTAAGTGCCGATAGAAGTTGTACTTCGGCCGGAAAAAATTATAGAACACGATGTACTCTCATCGATTTCATGTCCAGGGTGTTGTGGTAGGTTTATCACCTAGAAATCGGGCGTAATCGACTTGACAGTGTTTTTTGACAGCTAGCCGTTACTGTCAGCTGTCATTGGTTTTTTTTTCGTGCCGATAGAAGCTGTTTTTCAGCCGGAAAAAAATTATAGAACACGATGTACTCTCATCGATTTCATGTCCAGGGTGTTGTGGTAGGTTTATCACCTAGAAATCTAACAAAATGAGCTTGACAGTGTACTTTGACAGCTAGTCACTACTCTGAGCTGTCATTTGGTAACCTTGTAAAGTCGATAGAAGCTGTACTCCGCCCGGAAAAAATTATAGAACACGATGTACTCTCATCGATTTCATGTCCAGAGTGTGGTGGAAGGTTTATCACCTAGAAATCGGGCGAAATGGACTTGACAGTGTACTTTTGCAGCTGATCACGAATTGAAGCTGTCAGTTGGTTTGCTTTCGGTGCCGATAAAAGCTGTACTTCGCCCGGAAAAAATTATAGAACACGATGTACTCCCATCGATTTCATGTCCAGGGTGTTGTGGTAGGTTTATCACCTAGAAATCGGGCAAAATGGACTTGACAGTGTACTTTTACAGCTAGTCACAAATGTCAGCTGTCATATATTACCATTTTTGTGCCGATAAAAGGTGTACTTTGCCCGGAAAAATATATAGAACACGATGTACTCTCATCGATTTCATGTCCAGGGTGTTGTGGTAGGTTTATCACCTAGAAATCGGGCGAAATCGACTTGAGAGTTTTTTTTGACAGCTAGCCGTTACTGTCAGCTGTCATTGTTTTTTTTTCGTGCCGATAGAAGCTGTACTTCACCCGGAAAAAAATTATAGAACACGTTGTACTCTCATCGATTTCATGTCCAGGGTGTTGTGGTAGGTTTATCACCTAGAAATCTGGCAAAATGAGCTTGACAGTGTACTTTGGCAGCTAGTCACAAATGTCAGCTGTCATATGGTACCATTTTTGTGCCGATAAAAGCTGTACTACGCCCGGAAAAAAATTATAGAACACGATGTACTCTCATCGATTTTATGTCCAGGGTGTTGTGGTAGGTTTATAACCTAGAAATCGGGCGAAATGGACTTGACAGTGTACTTTGACAGCTATTCACTTTTGTCAGCTGTCATTAAATACACTTGTAATGCCGATAGAAGTTGTACTGCGGCCGGAAAAAATTATAGAACACGATGTACTCTCATCGATTTCATGTCCAGGGTGTTGTGGTAGGTTTATCACCTAGAAATCGGGCAAAATCGACTTGACAGTGTTTGTTGACAGCTAGCTGTTACTGTCAGCTGTCATTTGTTTTTTTTTCGTGCCGATAAAAGCTGTACTTCACCCGGAAAAAAGTTATAGAACACGATGTACTCCCATCGATTTCATGTCCAGGGTGTTGTGGTAGGTTTATCACCTTGTAATCGGGCGAAATGGACTTGACAGTGTACTTTGTTAGCTAATCATTACTGTCAGCTGTTATTTGGTTCCCTTTTGGTGCCAATAGAAGCTGTACTTCGCCCGGAAAAAATTATAGAACACGATGTACTCTCATCGATTTCATGTCCAGGATGTTGTGGTAGGTTTATCACCTAGGAATCGGGCGAAATGGACTTGACAGTGTACTTTGGCAGCTAGTCACTTTTGTCAGCTAACATTAAATACACTTTTGGTGCCGATAGAAGTTGTACTTCGCCCGGAAAAAATTATAGAACACGATGTACTCCCATCGATTTCATGTCCAGGGTGTTGTGGTAGGTTTATCACCTAGAAATCGGGCAAAATGGACTTGACAGTGTACTTTGACAGCTAGTGACTTTTGTCAGCTGTCATTAAATACACTTTAAGTGCCGATAGAAGTTGTACTTCGGCCGGAAAAAATTATAAAACACGATGTACTCTCATCGATTTCATGTCCAGAGTGTTGTGGTAGGTTTATCACCTAGAAATCGGGCGTAATCGACTTGACAGTGATTTTTGACAGCTAGCCGTTACTGTCAGCTGTCATTGGTTTTTTTTCGTGCCGATAGAAGCTGTACTTCAGCCGGAAAAAAATTATAGAACACGATGTACTCTCATCGATTTCATGTCCAGGGTGTTGTGGTAGGTTTATCACCTAGAAATCTAACAAAATGAGCTTGAAAGTGTACTTTGACAGCTAGTCACTACTCTGAGCTGTCATTTGGTAACCTTGTAAAGTCGATAGAAGCTGTACTCCGCCCGGAAAAAATTATAGAACACGATGTACTCTCATCGATTTCATGTCCAGAGTGTGGTGGAAGGTTTATCACCTAGAAATCGGGCGAAATGGACTTGACAGTGTACTTTTGCAGCTGATCACGAATTTAAGCTGTCAGTTGGTTTGCTTTTGGTGCCGATAAAAGCTGTACTTCGCCCGGAAAAAATTATAGAACACGATGTACTCCCATCGATTTCATGTCCAGGGTGTTGTGGTAGGTTTATCACCTAGAAATCGGGCAAAATGGACTTAACAGTGTACTTTTACAGCTAGTCACAAATGTCAGCTGTCATATATTACCATTTTTTTGCCGATAAAAGGTGTACTTTGCCCGGAAAAATATATAGAACACGATGTACTCTCATCGATTTTATGTCCAGGGTGTTGTGGTAGGTTTATAACCTAGAAATCGGGCGAAATGGACTTGACAGTGTACTTTGACAGCTATACACTTTTGACAGCTGTCATTAAATACTTTTTTAGTGCCGATCGAAGTTGTACTTCGGCCGGAAAAAATTATAGAACACGTTGTACTCTCATCGATTTCATGTCCAGGGTGTTGTGGTAGGTTTATAACCTAGAAATCGGGCGAAATGGACTTGACAATGTACTTTGACAGCTATTAACTTTTGTCAGCTGTCATTAAATACTTTTTTAGTGCCGTTAGAAGTTGTACTTCGGCCGGAAAAAATTATAGAACACGATGTACTCTCATCGATTTCATGTCCAGGGTGTTGTGGTAGGTTTATCACCTAGAAATCGGGAGAAATCGACTTGACAGTGTTTTTTGACAGCTAACCGTTACTGTCAGCTGTCATTGTTTTTTTTTCGTGCCGATAGAAGCTGTACTTCACCCGGAAAAAAATTATAGAACACGATGTACTCTCATCGATTTCATGTCCAGGGTGTTGTGGTAGGTTTATCACCTAGAAATCTGGCAAAATGAGCTTGACAGTGAACTTTGACAGCTAGTCACAAATGTCAGCTGTCATATGGTACCATTTTCGTGCCGATAAAAGCTGTACTTCGCCCGGAAAAAAATTATAGAACACGATGTACTCTCATCGATTTTTTGTCCAGGGTGTTGTGGTAGGTTTATAACCTAGAAATCGGGCAAAATGGACTTGACAGTGTACTTTGACAGCTATTCACTTTTGTCAGCTGTCATTAAATACACTTGTAATGCCGATAGAAGTTGTACTGCGGCCGGAAAAAATTATAGAACACGATGTACTCTCATCGATTTCATGTCCAGGGTGTTGTGGTAGGTTTATCACCTAGAAATCGGGCAAAATCGACTTGACAGTGTTTTTTGACAGCTAGCCGTTACTGTCAGCTGTCATTTGTTTTTTTTCGTGCCGATAAAAGCTGTACTTCACCCGGAAAAAAGTTATAGAACACGATGTACTCCCATCGATTTCATGTCCAGGGTGTTGTGGTAGGTTTATCACCTTGTAATCGGGCGAAATGGACTTGACAGTGTACTTTGTTAGCTAATCATTACTGTCAGCTGTTATTTGGTTTCCTTTTGGTGCCAATAGAAGCTGTACTTTGCCCGGAAAAAATTATAGAACACGATGTACTCTCATCGATTTCATGTCCAGGATGTTGTGGTAGGTTTATCACCTTGGAATCGGGCGAAATGGACTTGAAAGTGTACTTTGGCAGCTAGCCACTTTTGTCAGCTAACATTAAATACACTTTTGGTGCCGATAGAAGTTGTACTTCGCCCGGAAAAAATTATAGAACACGATGTACTCCCATCGATTTCATGTCCAGGGTGTTGTGGTAGGTTTATCACCTAGAAATCGGGCAAAATGGACTTGACAGTGTACTTTGACAGCTAGTCACTTTTGTCAGCTGTCATTAAATACACTTTAAGTGCCGATAGAAGTTGTACTTCGGCCGGAAAAAATTATAAAACACGATGTACTCTCATCGATTTCATGTCCAGAGTGTTGTGGTAGGTTTATCACCTAGAAATCGGGCGTAATCGACTTGACAGTGATTTTTGACAGCTAGCCGTTACTGTCAGCTGTCATTGGTTTTTTTTCGTGCCGATAGAAGGTGTACTTCAGCCGGAAAAAAATTATAGAACACGATGTACTCTCATCGATTTCATGTCCAGGGTGTTGTGGTAGGTTTATCACCTAGAAATCTAACAAAATGAGCTTGACAGTGTACTTTGACAGCTAGTCACTACTCTGAGCTGTCATTTGGTAACCTTGTGAAGTCGATAGAAGCTGTACTCCGCCCGGAAAAAATTATAGAACACGATGTACTCTCATCGATTTCATGTCCAGAGTGTGGTGGAAGGTTTATCACCTAGAAATCGGGCGAAATGGACTTGACAGTGTACTTTTGCAGCTGATCACGAATTTAAGCTGTCAGTTGGTTTGCTTTTGGTGCCGATAAAAGCTGTACTTCGCCCGGAAAAAATTATAGAACACGATGTACTCCCATTGATTTCATGTCCAGGGTGTTGTGGTAGGTTTATCACCTAGAAATCGGGCAAAATGGACTTGACAGTGTACTTTTACAGCTAGTCACAAATGTCAGCTGTCATATATTACCATTTTTGTGCCGATAAAAGGTGTACTTTGCCCGGAAAAATATATAGAACACGATGTACTCTCATCGATTTTATGTCCAGGGTGTTGTGGTAGGTTTATAACCTAGAAATCGGGCGAAATGGACTTGACAGTGTACTTTGACAGCTATTCACTTTTGTCAGCTGTCATTAAATACTTTTTTAGTGCCGATCGAAGTTGTCCTTCGGCCGGAAAAAATTATAGAACACGATGTACTCTCATCGATTTCATGTCCAGGGTGTTGTGGTAGGTTTATAACCTAGAAATCGGGCGAAATGGACTTGACAATGTACTTTGACAGCTATTAACTTTTGTCAGCTGTCATTAAATACTTTTTTAGTGCCGATAGAAGTTGTACTTCGGCCGGAAAAAATTATAGAACACGATGTACTCTCATCGATTTCATGTCCAGGGTGTTGTGGTAGGTTTATCACCTAGAAATCGGGCGAAATCGACTTGACAGTGTTTTTTGACAGCTAACCGTTACTGTCAGCTGTCATTGTTTTTTTTTCGTGCCGATAGAAGCTGTACTTCACCCGGAAAAAAATTATAGAACACGATGTACTCTCATCGATTTCATGTCCAGGGTGTCGTGGTAGGTTTATCACCTAGAAATCTGGCAAAATGAGCTTGACAGTGAACTTTGACAGCTAGTCACAAATGTCAGCTGTCATATGGTACCATTTTCGTGCCGATAAAAGCTGTACTTCGCCCGGAAAAAAATTATAGAACACGATGTACTCTCATCGATTTTTTGTCCAGGGTGTTGTGGTAGGTTTATAACCTAGAAATCGGGCAAAATGGACTTGACAGTGTACTTTGACAGCTATTCACTTTTGTCAGCTGTCATTAAATACACTTGTAATGCCGATAGAAGTTGTACTCCGGCCGGAAAAAATTATAGAACACGATGTACTCTCATCGATTTCATGTCCAGGGTGTTGTGGTAGGTTTATCACCTAGAAATCGGGCAAAATCGACTTGACAGTGTTTTTTGACAGCTAGCCGTTACTGTCAGCTGTCATTTGTTTTTTTTCGTGCCGATAAAAGCTGTACTTCACCCGGAAAAAAGTTATAGAACACGATGTACTCCCATCGATTTCATGTCCAGGGTGTTGTGGTAGGTTTATCACCTTGTAATCGGGCGAAATGGACTTGACAGTGTACTTTGTTAGCTAATCATTACTGTCAGCTGTTATTTGGTTTCCTTTTGGTGCCAATAGAAGCTGTACTTTGCCCGGAAAAAATTATAGAACACGATGTACTCTCATCGATTTCATGTCCAGGATGTTGTGGTAGGTTTATCACCTTGGAATCGGGCGAAATGGACTTGAAAGTGTACTTTGGCAGCTAGCCACTTTTGTCAGCTGTCACTAAATACACTTTTGGTGCCGATAGAAGTTGTACTTCGCCCGGAAAAAATTATAGAACACGATGTACTCCCATCGATTTCATGTCCAGGGTGTTGTGGTAGGTTTATCACCTTGAAATCGGGCAAAATGGACTTGACAGTGTACTTTGACAGCTAGTCACTACTCTGAGCTGTCATTTGGTAACCTTGTAAAGTCGATAGAAGTTGTACTTCGGCCGGAAAAAATTATAGAACACGATGTACTCTCATCGATTTCATGTCCAGGGTGTTGTGGAAGGTTTATCACCTAGAAATCGGGCGAAATCGACTTGACAGTGTTTTTTGACAGCTAGCCGTTACTGTCAGCTGTCATTGGTTTTTTTTCGTGCCGATAGAAGCTGTACTTCACCCGGAAGAAAATTATAGAACACGATGTACTCTCATCGATTTCATGTCCAGGGTGTTGTGGTAGGTTTATCACCTAGAAATCTTGCAGAATGAGCTTGACAGTGTACTTTGACAGCTAGTCACTACTCTGAGCTGTCATTTGGTAACCTTGTAAAGTCGATAGAAGCTGTACTCCGCCCGGAAAAAATTATAGAACACGATGTACTCTCATCGATTTCATGTCCACGATGTTGTGGTAGGTTTATCACCTAGAAATCGGGCGTAATGGACTTGACAATGTACTTAAGCAGCTAGTCACAACTGTCAGCTGTCAGTTATTTTCCTTTTGTTGCCGATAAAAGCTGTAGTTCGCCCGAAAAAAATTATAGAACACGATGTACTCCCATCGATTTCATGTCCAGGGTGTTGTGGTAGGTTGATCACCTAGAAATTGGGCGAAATGGACTTGCAAGTGTACTTTGACAGCTAGCTATTACCTTCAGCTGACATTTTTTACCCTTTTCGTGCCGATAGAAGCTGTATTTTGCCCGGAAAAAATTATAGAACACGATGTACTCTCATTGATTTCATGTCCACGATGTTGTGGTAGGTTTATCACCTAGAAATCGGACGAAATGGACTTGACAGTGTATTTGAGCAGCTAGTCACAAATGTCAGCTGTTAGCTGGTACCCTTTTGTTGCCGATAAAAGCTGGAGTTCGCCCGAAAAAAATTATAGAACACGATGTACTCCCATCGATTTCATGTCCAGGGTGTTGTGGTAGGTTGATCACCTGGAAATCGGGCGAAATGGACTTGACAGTGTACTTTGACAGCTAGCTATTACCTTCAGCTGACATTTGTTACTCTTTTGGTGCCGATAGAAGCTGTATTTTGCCCGGAAAAAATTATAGAACACGATGTACTCTCATCGATTTCATGTCCAGAGTGTTGTGGAAGGTTTATCACCTAGAAATCGGGCGAAATGGACTTGACAGTGTACTTTTGCAGCTAGTCACAAATGTCAGCTGTCAGGTGGTACCCTTTTGGTGCCGATAAAAGCTGTACTTCGCCCGGAAAAAATTATAGAACACGATGTACTCCCATCGATTTCATGTCCAGGGTGTTTTGGGAGGTTTATCACCTAGAAATCGGGCAAAATGGACTTGACAGTGTACTTTGACAGCTAGTCACAAATGTCAGCTGTCATTTATTACCCTTTTGTTGCCGATAAAAGCTGTAGTTCGCCCGAAAAAAATTATAGAACACGATGTACTCCCATCGATTTCATGTCCAGGGTGTTGTGGTAGGTTGATCACCTGAAAATCGGGCGTAATGGACTTGACAGTGTACTTTGACAGCTAGTTATTACCTTCAGCTGACATTTGGTACCCTTGTCGTGCCGATAGAAGCTGTATTTTGCCCAGAAAAAATTATAGAACACGATGTACTCTCATCGATTTCATGTCCACGATGTTGTGGTAGGTTTATCACCTAGAAATCGGGCAAAATGGACTTGACAGTGTACTTTGACAGCTAGTCACAAATGTCAGCTGTCATTTATTACCCTTTTGTTGCCGATAAAAGCTGTAGTTCGCCCGAAAAAAATTATAGAACACGATGTACTCCCATCGATTTCATGTCCAGGGTGTTGTGGTAGGTTGATCACCTGAAAATCGGGCGTAATGGACTTGACAGTGTACTTTGACAGCTAGTTATTACCTTCAGCTGACATTTGGTACCCTTGTCGTGCCGATAGAAGCTGTATTTTGCCCGGAAAAAATTATAGAACACGATGTACTCTCATCGATTTCATGTCCACGATGTTGTGGTAGGTTTATCACCTAGAAATCGGGCGAAATGGGCTTGACAGTGTACTTTAGCAGCTAGTCACAAATTTCAGCTGTCAGTTGGTACCCTTTTGTTGCCGCTAAAAGCTGTAGTCCGCCCGAAAAAAATTATAGAACACGATGTACTCCCATCGATTTCATGTCCAGGGTGTTGTGGTAGGTTGATCACCTGGAAATCGGGCGAAATGGACTTGACAGTGTACTTTGACAGCTAGTTATTACCTTCAGCTGACATTTGGTACCCTTTTCGTGGCGATAGAAGCTGTATTTTGCCCGGAAAAAATTATAGAACACGATGTACTCTCATCGATTTCATGTCCAGAGTGTTGTGGTAGGTTTATCACCTAGGAATCGGGCGAAATGGACTTGTAAGTGTACTTTTGCAGCTAGTCACGAATGTAAGCAGTCAGCTGATACCCTTTTTGTGCCGATAGAAGCTGTAATTTGCCCGGAAAAAATTATAGAACACGATGTACTCTCATCGATTTCATGTCCAGAGTGTTGTGGACGGTTTATCACCTAGAAATCGGGCGAAATGGACTTGACAGTGTACTTTTGCAGCTAGTCACAAATGTCAGCTGTCAGCTGGTACCCTTTTGATGCCGATAGAAACTGTACTTCGCCCGGAAAAAATTATAGAACACGATGTACTCCCATCGATTACATGTCCAGGGTGTTGTGGTAGGTTTATCACCAAGAAATCGGGCAAAATCGACTTGACAGTGTACTTTGGCAGCTAGTCACAAATGTCAGCTGTCATATGGTACCATTTTCGTGCCGATAGAAGCTGTACTTCGCCCGGAAAAAATTATAGAACACGATGTACTCTCATCGATTTTATGTCCAGGGTGTTGTGGTAGGTTTATCACCTAGAAATCTTGCAGAATGAGCTTGACAGTGTACTTTGACAGCTAGTCACTACTCTGAGCTGTCATTTGGTAACCTTGTAAAGTCGATAGAAGCTGTACTCCGCCCGGAAAAAATTATAGAACACGATGTACTCTCATCGATTTCATGTCCACGATGTTGTGGTAGGTTTATCACCTAGAAATCGGGCGTAATGGACTTGACAATGTACTTTAGCAGCTAGTCACAACTGTCAGCTGTCAGTTATTACCCTTTTGTTGCCGATAAAAGCTGTAGTTCGCCCGAAAAAAATTATAGAACACGATGTACTCCCATCGATTTCATGTCCAGGGTGTTGTGGTAGGTTGATCACCTAGAAATTGGGCGAAATGGACTTGCAAGTGTACTTTGACAGCTAGCTATTACCTTCAGCTGACATTTTATACCCTTTTCGTGCCGATAGAAGCTGTATTTTGCCCCGAAAAAATTATAGAACACGATGTACTCTCATTGATTTCATGTCCACGATGTTGTGGTAGGTTTATCACCTAGAAATCGGGCGAAATGGACCTGACAGTGTATTTGAGCAGCTAGTCACAAATGTCAGCTGTTAGCTGGTACCCTTTTGTTGCCGATAAAAGCTGTAGTTCGCCCGAAAAAAATTATAGAACACGATGTACTCCCATCGATTTCATGTCCAGGGTGTTGTGGTAGGTTGATCACCTGGAAATCGGGCGAAATGGACTTGACAGTGTACTTTGACAGCTAGCTATTACCTTCAGCTGACATTTGTTACTCTTTTGGTGCCGATAGAAGCTGTATTTTGCCCGGAAAAAATTATAGAACACGATGTACTCTCATCGATTTCATGTCCAGAGTGTTGTGGAAGGTTTATCACCTAGAAATCGGGCGAAATGGACTTGACAGTGTACTTTTGCAGCTAGTCACAAATGTCAGCTGTCAGGTGGTACCCTTTTGGTGCCCATAAAAGCTGTACTTCGCCCGGAAAAAATTATAGAACACGATGTACTCCCATCGATTTCATGTCCAGGGTGTTTTGGTAGGTTTATCACCTAGAAATCGGGCAAAACGGACTTGACAGTGTACTTTGACAGCTAGTCACAAATGTCAGCTGTCATTTATTACCCTTTTGTTGCCGATAAAAGCTGTAGTTCGCCCGAAAAAAATTATAGAACACGATGTACTCCCATCGATTTCATGTCCAGGGTGTTGTGGTAGGTTGATCACCTGGAAATCGGGCGAAATGGACTTGACAGTGTACTTTGACAGCTAGCTATTACCTTCAGCTGACATTTGTTACTCTTTTGGTGCCGATAGAAGCTGTATTTTGCCCGGAAAAAATTATAGAACACGATGTACTCTCATCGATTTCATGTCCAGAGTGTTGTGGAAGGTTTATCACCTAGAAATCGGGCGAAATGGACTTGACAGTGTACTTTTGCAGCTAGTCACAAATGTCAGCTGTCAGGTGGTACCCTTTTGGTGCCGATAAAAGCTGTACTTCGCCCGGAAAAAATTATAGAACACGATGTACTCCCATCGATTTCATGTCCAGGGTGTTTTGGTAGGTTTATCACCTAGAAATCGGGCAAAATGGACTTGACAGTGTACTTTGACAGCTAGTCACAAATGTCAGCTGTCATTTATTACCCTTTTGTTGCCGATAGAAGCTGTAGTTCGCCCGAAAAAAATTATAGAACACGATGTACTCCCATCGATTTCATGTCCAGGGTGTTGTGGTAGGTTGATCACCTGAAAATCGGGCGTAATAGACTTGACAGTGTACTTTGACAGCTAGTTATTACCTTCAGCTGACATTTGGTACCCTTGTCGTGCCGATAGAAGCTGTATTTTGCCCGGAAAAAATTATAGAACACGATGTACTCTCATCGATTTCATGTCCACGATGTTGTGGTAGGTGTATCACCTAGAAATCGGGCGAAATGGGCTTGACAGTGTACTTTAGCAGCTAGTCACAAATTTAAGCTGTCAGTTGGTACCCTTTTGTTGCCGATAAAAGCTGTAGTCCGCCCGAAAAAAATTATAGAACACGATGTACTCCCATCGATTTCATGTCCAGGGTGTTGTGGTAGGTTGATCACCTGGAAATCGGGCGAAATGGACTTGACAGTGTACTTTGACAGCTAGTTATTACCTTCAGCTGACATTTGGTACCCTTTTCGTGGCGATAGAAGCTGTATT
Source organism: Oxycera nigricornis (assembly GCA_963942545.1). Lineage (NCBI taxonomy): Eukaryota > Metazoa > Arthropoda > Insecta > Diptera > Stratiomyidae > Oxycera > Oxycera nigricornis. The sequence goes on along the minus strand of OZ012664.1, from coordinate 18,349,348 downwards.
TTGCCCGGAAAAAATTATAGAACACGATGTACTCTCATCGATTTCATGTCCAGAGTGTTGTGGTAGGTTTATCACCTAGGAATCGGGCGAAATGGACTTGTAAGTGTACTTTTGCAGCTAGTCACGAATGTAAGCAGTCAGCTGATACCCTTTTTGTGCCGATAGAAGCTGTAATTTGCCCGGAAAAAATTATAGAACACGATGTACTCTCATCGATTTCATGTCCAGAGTGTTGTGGACGGTTTATCACCTAGAAATCGGGCGAAATGGACTTGACAGTGTACTTTTGCAGCTAGTCACAAATGTCAGCTGTCAGCTGGTACCCTTTTGATGCCGATAGAAACTGTACTTCGCCCGGAAAAAATTATAGAACACGATGTACTCCCATCGATTTCATGTCCAGGGTGTTGTGGTAGGTTTATAACCTAGAAATCGGGCGAAATGGACTTGACAGTGTACTTTGACAGCTATTCACTTTTGTCAGCTGTCATTGAATACACTTTTAGTGCCGATAGAAGTTGTACTTCGGCCGGAAAAAATTATAGAACACGATGTACTCTCATCGATTTCATGACCAGGGTGTTGTGGTAGGTTTATCACCTAGAAATCGGGCGAAATCGACTTGACAGTGTTTTTTGACAGCTAGTCGTTACTGTCAGCTGTCATTGGTTTTTTTTCGTGCCGATAAAAGCGTTACTTCACACGGAAAAAAATTATAGAACACGATGTACTCTCATCGATTTCATGTCCAGGGTGTTGTGGTAGGTTTATCACCTAGAAATCTGGCAAAATGAGCTTGACAGTGTACTTTGACAGCTAGTCACTACTCTGAGCTGTCATTTGGTAACCTTGTAAAGTCGATAGAAGCTGTACTTCGCCCGAAAAAAATTATAGAACACGATGTACTCTCATCGATTTCATGTCCACGATGTTGTGGTAGGTTTATCACCTAGAAATCGGGCGAAATGGACTTGACAGTGTACTTTAGCAGCTAGTCACAAATGTCAGCTGTCAGTTATTACCCTTTTGTTGCCGATAAAAGCTGTAGTTCGCCCGAAAAAAATTATAGAACACGACGTACTCCCATCGATTTCATGTCCAGGGTGTTGTGGTAGGTTGATCACCTGGAAATCGGGTGAAATGGACTTGACAGTGTACTTTGACAGCTAGCCATTACCTTCAGCTGACATTTGGTACCCTTTTCGTACCGATAGAAGCTGTATTTTGCCGGGAAAAAATTATAGAACACGATGTACTCTCATCGATTTCATGTCTACGATGTTGTGGTAGGTTTATCACCTAGAAATCGGGCGTAATGGATTCGACAGTGTACTTAAGCAGCTAGTCACAAATGTCAACTGTCAGTTGGTATCCTTTTGTTGCCGATAAAAGCTGTAGTTCGCCCGAAAAAATTTATAGAACACGATGTACTCTCATCGATTTCATGTCCAGGGTGTTGTGGTAGGTTGATCACCTGAAAATCGGGCGAAATGGACTTGACAGTGTACTTTGACAGCTAGCTATTACCTTCGGCTGACATTTAGTACCATTTTCGTGCCGATAGAAGCTGTATTTTGCCGGAAAAAAATTATAGAACACGATGTACTCTCATCGATTTCATGTCCAGAGTGTTGTGGAAGGATTATCACCTAGGAATCGGGCGAAATGGACTTGACAGTGTACTTTTGCAGCTAGTCACTAATGTCAGCAGTCAGCCGGTACCCTTTTTGTGCCGATAGAAGCTGTATTTTGCCCGGAAAAAATTATAGAACACGATGTACTCTCATCGATTTCATGTCCAGAGTGTTGTGGAAGGTTTATCACCTAGAAATCGGGCGAAATGGAATTGACAGTGTACTTTTGCAGCTAGTCACAAACGTCAGCTGTCAGTTGGTACCCTTTTGGTGCCGATAAAAGCTGTAGTTCGCCCGAAAAAAATTATAGAACACGATGTACTCCCATCGATTTCATGTCCAGGGTGTTGTGGTAGGTTTATCACCTAGAAATCGGGCAAAATGGACTTGACAGTGTACTTTGACAGCTAGTCACAAATGCCAGCTGTCATATGGTACCATTTTCGTGCCGATAAAAGGTGTACTTTGCCCGGAAAAATATATAGAACACGATGTACTCTCATCGATTTTATGTCCAGGGTGTTGTGGTAGGTTTATAACCTAGAAATCAGCCAAAATGGACTTGACAGTGTACTTTGACAGCTATTTAATTTTGTCAGCTATCATTAAATACACTTTGAGTGCCGATAGAAGTTGTACTTCGGCCGGAAAAAATTATAGAACACGATGTACTCTCATCGATTTCATGTCCAGCGTGTTGTGGTAGGTTTATCACCTAGAAATCGGGCGAAATCGACTTGACAGTGTTTTTTGACAGCTAACCGTTACTGTCAGCTGTCATTGGTTTTTTTTCGTGCCGATAGAAGCTGTACTTCACCCGGAAGAAAATTATAGAACACGATGTACTCCCATCGATTTCATGTCCAGGGTGTTGTGGTAGGTTTATCACCTTGTAATCAGGCGAAATGGACTTAACAGTGTACTTTGTTAGCTAATCATTACTGTCAGCTGTTATTTGGTTTCCTTTTGGTGCCAATAGAAGCTGTACTTCGCCCGGAAAAAATTATAGAACACGATGTACTCCCATCGATTTCATGTCCAGGGTGTTGTGGTAGGTTTATCACCTTGTAATCGGGCGAAATGGACTTGACAGTGTACTTTGTTAGCTAATCATTACTGTCAGCTGTTATTTGGTTTCCTTTTTGTGCCAATAGAAGCTGTACTTCGCCCGGAAAAAATTATAGAATACGATGTACTCTCATCGATTTCATGTCCAGGATGTTGTGGTAGGTTTATCACCTTGGAATCGGGCGAAATGGACTTGAAAGTGTACTTTGGCAGCTAGCCACTTTTGTCAGCTGTCATTAAATACACTTTTGGTGCCGATAGAAGTTGTACTTCGCCCGGAAAAAATTATAGAACACGATGTACTCCCATCGATTTCATGTCCAGGGTGTTGTGGTAGGTTTATCACCTAGAAATCGGGCAAAATGGACTTGACAGTGTACTTTGCCAGCTAGTCACTACTCTGAACTGTCATTTGGTAACCTTGTAAAGTCGATAGAAGCTGTACTCCGCCCGGAAAAAATTATAGAACACGATGTACTCTCATCGATTTCATGTCCAGAGTGTTGTGGACGGTTTATCACCTAGAAATCGGGCGAAATGGACTTGACAGTGTACTTTCGCAGCTAGTCACAAATGTCAGCTGTCAGCTGGTACCCTTTTGATGCCGATAGAAAGTGTACTTCGCCCGGAAAAAATTATAGAACACGATGTACTCCCATCGATTTCATGTCCAGGGTGTTGTGGTAGGTTTATCACCAAGAAATCGGGCAAAATTGACTTGACAGTGTACTTTGGCAGCTAGTCACAAATGTCAGCTGTCATATGGTACCATTTTCGTGCCGATAGAAGCTGTACTTCGCCCGGAAAAAATTATAGAACACGATGTACTCTCATCGATTTTATGTCCAGGGTGTTGTGGTAGGTTTATAACCTAGAAATCGGGCGAAATGGACTCGACAGTGTACTTTGGCAGCTATTCACTTTTGTCAGCTGTCATTGAATACACTTTTAGTGCCGATAGAAGTTGTACTTCGGCCGGAAAAAATTATAGAACACGATGTACTCTCATCGATTTCATGTCCAGGGTGTTGTGGTAGGTTTATCACCTAGAAATCGGGCAAAATCGACTTGACAGTGTACTTTAACAGCTAGCCATTACTGTCAGCTAACATTTGTTATTTTTTCGTGCCGATAAAAGCTGTACTTCACCCGGAAAAAATTATAGAACACGATGTACTCTCATCGATTTCATGTCCAGGGTGTTGTGGTAGGTTTATCACCTAGAAATCTGGCAAAATGAGCTTGAAAGTGTACTTTGACAGCTAGTCACTACTCTGGGCTGTCATTTGGTAACCTTGTTAAGTCGATAGAAGCTGTACTTCGCCCGGAAAAAATTATAGAACACGATGTACTCTCATCGATTTCATGTCCACGATGTTGTGGTAGGTTTATCACCTAGGAATCGGGCGAAATGGACTTGACAGTGTACTTTAGCAGCTAGTCACAAATGTCAGCTGTCAGTTATTACCCTTTTGTTGCCGATAAAAGCTGTAGTTCGCCCCAAAAAAATTATAGAACACGATGTACTCCCATCGATTTCATGTCCAGGGTGTTGTGGTAGGTTGATCACTTGGAAATCGGGTGAAATGGACTTGACAGTGTACTTTGACAGCTAGCTATTACCTTCAGCTGACATTTGGTACCCTTTTCGTACCGATAGAAGCTGTATTTTGCCGGGAAAAAATTATAGAACACGATGTACTCTCATCGATTTCATGTCTACGATGTTGTGGTAGGTTTATCACCTAGAAATCGGGCGTAATGGACTTGACAGTGTACTTAAGCAGCTAGTCACAAATGTCAACTGTCAGTTGGTATCCTTTTGTTGCCGATAAAAGCTGTAGTTCGCCCGAAAAAATTTATAGAACACGATGTACTCCCATCGATTTCATGTCCAGGGTGTTGTGGTAGGTTGATCACTTGGAAATCGGGTGAAATGGACTTGACAGTGTACTTTGACAGCTAGCTATTACCTTCAGCTGACATTTGGTACCATTTTCGTGCCGATAGAAGCTGTATTTTGCCCGGAAAAAATTATAGAACACGATGTACTCTCATCGATTTCATGTCCAGAGTGTTGTGGAAGGATTATCACCTAGGAATCGGGCGAAATGGACTTGACAGTGTACTTTTGCAGCTAGTCACCAATGTCAGCAGTCAGCTGGTACCCTTTTCGTGCCGATAGAAGCTGTATTTTGCCCGGAAAAAATTATAGAACACGATGTACTCTCATCGATTTCATGTCCAGAGTGTTGTGGAAGGTTTATCACCTAGAAATCGGGCGAAATAGAATTGACAGTGTACTTTTGCAGCTAGTCACAAACGTCTGCTGTCAGTTGGTACCCTTTTGGTGCCGATAAAAGCTGTAGTTCGCCCGAAAAAAATTATAGATTACGATGTACTCTCATCGATTTCATGTCCAGGGTGTTGTGGTGAATTTATCACCTAGAAATCGGGCGTAATGGACTTGACAGTGTACTTTGTCAGCTAGTCATTACTGTCAGCTGTCATTTGGTACCCTTTTGGTGCCGATAGAAACTGTACTTCGCTCGGAAAAAATTATAGAACACGATGTACTCTCATCGATTTCATGTCCAGGGTGTTGTGGTAGGTTTATCACCTTGTAATCGGGCGAAATGGACTTGACAGTGTACTTTGGTAGATAGTCATTACTGTCAGCTGATATTTGGTTCCCTTTTGATGCCAGAAGAAGCTGTACTTCGCCCGGAAAAAATTATAGAACACGATGTACTCTCATCGATTTCATGTCCAGGGTGTTGTGGTAGGTTTATCACCTTGTAATTTGGCGAAATGGAGTTGACAGTGTACTTTGGTAGCTAATCATTACTGTCAGCTGTTATTCGGTTCCCTTTTAGTGCCGATAAAAGCTGTACTTCGCCCGGAAAAAGTTATAGAACACGATGTACTCCCATCGATTTCATGTCAAGGGTGTTGTGGTAGGTTTATCACCTAGAAATCGGGCGAAATAGACTTGACACTGAACTTTTGCATATATTTACTACTGTAAGCTGTCATTTGGTACCCTATTGGTTCCGATAGAAACTGTACTTTGCCCAGAAAAAATTATAGAACACGATGTACTCTCATCGATTTCATGTCCAGGGTGTTGTGGTAGGTTTATCACCTTGTAATCGGGCGAAATGGACTTTAAAGTGTACTTTAGTAGCTAATCATTACTGTCAGCTGTCATTTGGTAACCTTGTTAAGTCGATAGAAGCTGTACTCCGCCCGGAAAAAATTATAGAACACGATGTACTCAAATCGATTTCATGTCGAGAGTGTAGTGGAAGGTTATCACCTAGAAATCGGGCGAAATGGACTTGACAGTGTACTTTTGCAGCTGATCACGAATGTCAGCTGTCAGTTGGTACCCTTTTAATGCCGATAAAAGCTGTACTTCACCCGGAAAAAATTATAGAACACATTGTACTCCCATCGATTTCATGTCCAGGGTGTTGTGGTAGGTTTATCACCTAGAAATCGGTTGAAATGGACTTGACAGTGTACTTTGACAGCTAGTCACAAATGTCAACTGTCATTAGGTAACCTTGTAATGTCGATAGAAGCTGTACTCCGCCCGGAAAATATTATAGAACACGATGTACTCTCATCGATTTCATGTCCACGATGTTGTGGTAGTTTTATCACCTAGAAATCTGGCGAAATGGACTTAACAGTATACTTTTGCAGCTAGTCACGAATGTAAACTGTCAGTTGGTACCCTTTTGTTGCCGATAAAAGCTGTAATTCGCCCGAAAAAAATTATAGAACACGATGTACTCCCATCGATTTCATGTCCAGGGTGTTTTGGTAGGTTGATAACCTGGAAATCGGGCGAAATGGACTTGACAGTGTACTTTTACAGCTAGCTTTTACCTTTAGCTGTCATTTGGTACCCTTTTCGTGCCGATAGAAGCTGTACTTTGCCCGGAAAAAATTATAGAACACGATGAACTCTCATCGATTTCATGTCAAGGGTGTTGTGGTAGGTTTATCACCTAGAAATCGGGCGAAATAGACTTGACACTGAACTTTTGCATATATTTACTACTGTAAGCTGTCATTTGGTACCCTATTGGTTCCGATAGAAACTGTACTTTGCCCAGAAAAAATTATAGAACACGATGTACTCTCATCGATTTCATGTCCAGGGTGTTGTGGTAGGTTTATCACCTTGTAATCAGGCAAAATGGACTTGACAGTGTACTTTGCCAGCTAGTCATTACTGTCAGCTCTCATTTGGTGCCCTTTTGGTGCCGATAGAAACTGTACTTCGCCCGGAAAAAATTATAGAACACGATGTACTCTCATCGATTTCATGTCCAGGGTGTTGTGGTAGGTTTATCACCTTGTAATCGGGCGAAATGGACTTGACAGTGTACTTTGGTAGATAGTCATTACTGTCAGCTGTTATTTGGTTCCCTTTTGATGCCAATAGAAGCTGTAATTTGCCCGGAAAAAATTATAGAAAACGATGTACTCTCATCGATTTCATGTCCAGGGTGTTGTGGTAGGTTTATCACCTTGTAATCGGGCGAAATGGACTCGACAGTGTACTTTGGTAGCTAATCATTACTGTCAGCTGTTATTCGGTTCCCTTTCAATGCCGATAAAAGCTGTACTTCGCCCGGAAAAAGTTATAGAACACGATGTACTCCCATCGATTTCATGTCCAGGGTGTTGTGGTAGGTTTATCACCTTGTAATCGGGCGAAATGGACTTTAAAGTGTACTTTAGTAGCTAATTATTACTGTCAGCTGTCATTTGGTAACCTTGTTAAGTCGATAGAAGCTGTACTCCGCCCGGAAAAAATTATATAACACGATGTACTCTCATAGATTTCATGTCCACGATGTTGTGGTAGGTTTATCACCTAGAAATCGGGCGAAATGGATTTGACAGTGTACTTTTGCAGCTAGTCACAAATGTCAACTGTCAGTTGGTATCCTTTTGTTGCCGATAAAAGCTGTAATTCGCCCGAAAAAAATTATAGAACACGATGTACTCCCATCGATTTCATGTCCAGGGTGTTGTGGTAGGTTGATAACCTGGAAATCGGGCGAAATGGACTTGACAGTGTACTTTGACAGCTAGCTATTACCTTCAGCTGTCATTTGATACCCTTTTTGTGCCGATAGAAGCTGTACTTTGCCCGGAAAAAATTATAGAACACGATGTACTCTCATCGATTTCATGTCCAGGGTGTTGTGGTAGGTTTATCACCTAGAAATCGGGCGAAATAGACTTGACACTGGACTTTTGCATATATTCACTACTGTCAGCTGTCATTTGGTACCCCTTTGGTGCCAATAGAGGCTGTTCTTGGCCCGGAAAAAATTATAGAACACGATGTACTCTCATCGATTTCATGTCCAGGGTGTTGTGGTAGGCTTATCACCTAGAAATCGGGCGAAATGTACTTGACAGTGTCCTATTACAGCTAGCCATTACTGTCAGCTGTCATTTAGTACCCTTTTTGTGCCGATAGAAACTGTACTTCGCCCAGAAAAAATTATAGAACACGATGTACTCTCATCGATTTCATGTCCAGGGTGTTGTGGTAGGTTTATCACCTTGTAATCGGGCGAAATGGACTTGACAGTGTACTTGAATAGCTAATCATAACTGTCAGCTGTTATTTGGTTCCCCTTTGGTGCCGATAGAAGCTGTACTTCGCCCGGAAAAAAATATAGAACACGATTTACTCTCATCGATTTCATGTCCAGGATGTTGTGGTAGGTTTATAACCTAGAAATCGGGCGAAATGTACTTGACAGTGTACTTTGGCAGCTAGCCACTTTTGTCAGCTGTCATTTAATACACCTTTGGTGCCGATAGAAGTTGTACTTCGCCCGGAAAAAATTATAGAACACGATGTACTCTCATCGATTTCATGTCCAGGGTGTTGTGGTAGGTTTATCACCTAAAAATCGGGCGAAATCGACTTGACAGTGTACTTTGACAGCTAGCAACTTTTGTCAGCTGTCTTTAAATACACCTTTGGTGCCGATAGAAGTTGTACTTCGCCCGGAAAAAATTATAGAACACGATGTACTCTCATCGATTTCATGTCCAGAGTATTGTGGAAGGTTTATCACCTAGAAATCGGGCGAAATGGACTTGACAGTGTACTTTTGCAGCTAGTCACAAATTTCAACTGTCAGTTGATACTCTTTTGGTGCCGATAAAAGATATAGTTCGGCCGGAAAAAAATATAGAACACGATGTACTCCCATCGATTTCATGTCCAGAGTGTTGTCGTAGGTTTATCACCTAGAAATCGGCAAAAATGTACTTGACAGTGTCCTTAAGCATCTAGCCATCATTGTAAGCTGTCATTTGGTACCCTTTTTGTGCCCATAGAAACGTTACTTCGCCCGGAAAAAATTATAGAACACGATGTACTCTCATCGATTTCATGTCCAGGGTGTTATGGTAGGTCTATCACCTTGTAATCGGGCTAAATGGACTTGACAGTGTACTTTGGTAGCTGATTATTACTGTCAGCTGTTATTTGGTTCCCTTTTGGTGCCCATAGAAGCTGTACTTCGCCCGGAAAAAATTAAAGAACACTATGTACTCTCATCGATTTCATGTCCAGGATGTTGTGATAGGTTTATCACCTAGGAATCGGGCGAAATGGACTTGACAGTGTACTTTGGCAGCTAGTCACTTTTGTCAGCTGTCATTAAATACACTTTTGTTGCCGATAGAAGTTGTACTTCGCCCGGAAAAAATTATAGAACACGATGTACTCTCATCGATTTCATGTCAAGGGTGTTGTGGTAGGTTTATCACCTAGAAATCGGGCGATATGGACTTGACAGTGAATTTTGGCAGCTAGTCACTACTGTGAGCTGTCATTTAGTGACCTTCTTAAGTCGATAGAAGCTGTACTCCGCCCGGAAAAAAATATAGAACACGATGTACTCTCATCGATTTCATGTCCAGGGTGTTGTGGTTGGTTTATCACCTTGTAATCGGGCGAACGGGACTTGACAGTGTACTTTGGTAGCTGATCATCACTGTCAGCTGTTATTTGGTTCACTTTTGGTGCCGATAGAAGCTATACTTCGCCCGGAAAAAATTATAGAACACGATGTACTCTCATCGATTTCACGTCCAGGATGTTGTGGTAGGTTTATCACCTAGAAATCGGGCGAAAGGGACTTGACAGTGAATTTTGACAGCTAGTCACTACTATGAGCTGTCATTTGGTAACCTTGTTAAGTCGATAGAAGCTGTACTCCGCCCGGAAAAAATTAGAGAACACGATGTACTCTCATCGATTTCATGTCCAGAGTGTTGTGGAAGGTTTATCACCTAGAAATCGGGCGAAATGGACTTGACAGTGTACTTTTGCAACTAGTCACAAATGTCAGATGTTATGTGGTACCTTTTTGGTGCCGATAAAAGCTGTAGTTCGCCCGGAAAAAATTATAGAACACGATGTACTCTCATCGATTTCATGTCCAGGGTGTTGTGGTAGGTTTATCACCTTGTAATGGGGCGAAATGGACTTTAAAGTGTACTTTGGTAGCTGGTCGTTACTGTCAGCTGTTATTTGGTTCCCTTTTGGTGCCCATAGAAGCTGTACTTCGCCCGGAAAAAATTATAGAACACGATGTACTCTCATCGATATCATGTCCAGGATGTTGTGGTAGGTTTATCACCTAGGAATCGGGCGAAATTGACTTGACAGTGTGCTTTGGCAGCTAGCCACTTTTGTCAGCTGTCATTAAATACACTTTTGGTGCCGATAGAAGTTGTACTTCGCCCGGAAAAAATTATAGAACACGATGTACTCTCATCGATTTCATGTCCAGGGTGTTGTGGTAGGTTTATCACCTAGAAATCGGGCAAAATCGACTTGACAGTGTACTTTAACAGCTAGCCATTACTGTCAGCTAACATTTGTTATTTTTTCGTGCCGATAGAAGCTGTACTTCACCCGGAAAAAATTATAGAACACGATGTACTCTCATCGATTTCACGTCCAGGATGTTGTGGTAGGTTTATCACCTAGAAATCGGGCGAAAGGGACTTGACAGTGAATTTTGACAGCTAGTCACTACTATGAGCTGTCATTTGGTAACCTTGTTAAGTCGATAGAAGCTGTACTCCGCCCGGAAAAAATTAGAGAACACGATGTACTCTCATCGATTTCATGTCCAGAGTGTTGTGGAAGGTTTATCACCTAGAAATCGGGCGAAATGGACTTGACAGTGTACTTTTGCAACTAGTCACAAATGTCAGATGTTATTTGGTACCTTTTTGGTGCCGATAAAAGCTGTAGTTCGCCCGTAAAAAATTATAGAACACGATGTACTCTCATCGATTTCATGTCCAGGGTATTGTGGTAGGTTTATCACCTTGTAATGGGGCGAAATGGACTTTAAAGTGTACTTTGGTAGCTGATCGTTACTGTCAGCTGTTATTTGGTTCCCTTTTGGTGCCCATAGAAGCTGGATTTCGCCCGGAAAAAATTATAGAACACGATGTCCTCTCATCGATATCATGTCCAGGATGTTGTGGTAGGTTTATCACCTAAGAATCGGGCGAAATTGACTTGACAGTGTACTTTGGCAGCTAGCCACTTTTGTCAGCTGTCATTAAATACACATTTGGTGCCGATAGAAGTTGTACTTCGCCCGGAAAAAATTATAGAACACGATGTACTCTCATCGATTTCATGTCCAGGGTGTTGTGGTAGGTTTATCACCTAGAAATCGGGCAAAATCGACTTGACAGTGTACTTTAACAGCTAGCCATTACTGTCAGCTAACATTTGTTATTTTTTCGTGCCGATAGAAGCTGTACTTCACCCGGAAAAAATTATAGAACACGATGTACTCTCATCGATTTGATGTCCAGGGTGTTGACGTAGGTTTATCACCTAGAAATCGGCCAAAATGGACTTGACAGTGTACTTTGACAGCTAGCCACTACTGTGAGCTGTCATTTAGTAGCCTTGTTAAGTCGATAGAAGCTGTGAGCCGGCCGGAAAAAATTATAGAACACGATGTACTCTCATCGATTTCATGTCCAGAGTGTTGTGGAAGGTTTATCACCTAGAAATCGGGCGAAATGGACTTGACAGTGTACTTTAGCAGCTAGTCACAAATGTCGGCTGTCAGTCGGTACGCTTTTGGTGCCGATAGAAACTGTGCTACGCCCGGAAAAAATTATAGAACACGATGTACTCTCATCGATTTCATGTCCAGGGTGTTGTGGTAGGTTTATCACATTGTAATCGGGCGAAATGGACTTGACAGTGTACTTTGGTAGCTGATCATTACTGTCAGATGTTATTTGGTTCCCTTGTGGTGCCAATAGAAGCTGTACTTCGCCCGGAAAAAATTATAGAACACGATGTATTCTCACCGATTTCATGTCCAGGGTGTTGTGGTAGGTTTATCACCTTGCAATCGGGCGAAATTGACTTGACAGTGTACTTTGGTAGCTAATCATTACAGTCAGCTGTCATTTGGTAACCTTGTTAAGTCAATAGAAGCTGTACTCCGCCCGGAAAAAATTATAGAACACGATGTACTCTCATCGATTTCATGTCCAGAGTGTTGTGGAAGGTTTATCACCTAGAAATCGGGCGAAATGGACTTGACACTGTACTTTTGCAGCTGATCACGAATGTCAGCTGTCAGTTGGTACCCTTTTGGTGCCGATAAAAGCTGTACTTTGCCCGGAAAAAATTATAGAACACGATGTACTCCCATCAATTTCATGTCCAGGGTGTTGTGGTAGGTTTATCACCTAAAAATCGGGCGAAATCGACTTGACAGTGTATTCTGACAGCTATGCATTACTGTGAGCTGTCATTTGTTATTTTTTCGTGCCAATAGAAGCTGTACTTCACCCGGAAAAAATTATAGAACACGATGTACTATCATCGATTTGATGTCCAGGGTGTTGTGGTAGGTTTATCACCTAGAAATCGGGCAAAATGGACTTGACAGTGTACTTTGGCAGCTAGTAACTACTGTGAGCTGTCATTTGGTAATTTGCTAAGTCGATAGAAGCTGTACTCTGCCCGGAAAAAATTATAGAACACGATGTACTCTCATCGATTTCATGTCCAGAGTGTTGTGGAAGGTTTATCACCTAGAAATCGGGCGAAATAGACTTGATAGTGCCATAAATACACTTTTGATGCCGATAGAAGTTGTACTTCGCCGGGAAAAAATTATAGAACACGATGTACTCTCATCGATTTCATGTCCAGGGTGTTGTGGTAGGTTTATCACTTAAAAATCGGGCGAAATAGACTTGACACTGTACTTTTGCATATAGTCACTAATGTCAGCTGTCATTTGGTGTCCTTTTAGGGCCAATAGAATCTGTTCTTCGCCCGGAAAAAATTATAGAACACGATGTACTCTCATCGATTTCATGTCCAGGGTGTTGTGGTAGGTTTATCACCTAGAGATCGGGCGAAATGGACTTGACAGTGTACTATCGTAGCTGTTGATTACTGTCAGCTGTTATTTGGTACCCTTTTGGTGCCAATAGAAGCTGTACTTCGCCCGGAAAAAATTTTAGAACACGAAGTAATCTCATCGATTTCATGTCCAGGGTATTGTGGTAGGTTTATCACCTTGTAATTGGGCAAAATGGACTTGACAGTGTACTTTGGTTGCTAATTATTACTGTCAGCTGTTATTTGGTTCACTTTTGATGCCGATGAAAGCTGTACTTCGCCCGCAAAAAAATATAGAACACGATGTGCTCCCATCGATTTCATGTCCAGGGTGTTGTGGTAGGTTTATCACCTTGTAATCGGGCGAAATGGACTTGACAGTGTACTTTGGTAGCTAATTATTACTGTCAGCTGTCATTTGGTAACCTTGTTAAGTCGATAGAAGCTGTACTCCGCCCGGAAAAAATTATAGAACACGATGTACTCTCATCGATTTCATGTCCAGAGTGTTGTGGAAGGTTTATCACCTAGAAATCGGGCGAAATGGACTTGAAAGTGTACTTTTGCAGCTAGTCACGAATGTCAGCTGTCAGTTGGTACCCTTTTCGTGCCGATAGTAGCTGTACTTTGCCGGGAAAAAATTATAGAACACGATGTACTCTCATCGATTTCATGTAAAGGGTGTTGTGGTAGGTTTATCACCTAGAAATCGGGCGAAATAGACTTGAGACTGTACTTTTGCATATAGTCACTACTGTCAGATGTCATTTGGTACCTTTTGGTGCCGATAGAGGCTGTTCTTGGCCCGGAAAAAATTATAGAACACGATGTACTCTCATCGATTTCATATCCAGGGTGTTGTGGTAGGTTTATCACCTAGAAATCGGGTGAAATGTACTTGACAGTGTCCTTTAGCAGCTAGCCATTACTGTCAGCTGTCATTTGATACCCTTTTGATGCCGATAGAAGCTGTTCTTGGCCCGGAAAAAATTATAGAACACGATGTACTCTCATCGATTTCATGTCCAGGGTGTTGTGGTAGGTTTATCACCTAGAAATCGGGCGAAATGTACTTGACAGTGTCCTTAAGCAGCTAGCCATCACTATCAGCTGTCATTTGGTTCCTTTTGGTGCCGATAGAAACTGTACTTCGCCCGGAAAAAATTATAGAACACGATGTACTCCCATCGATTTCATGTCCAGGGTGTTGTGGTAGGTTTATCACCTTGTAATCGGGCGAAATGGACTTGACAGTGTACTTTGGTAGCTAATCATCACTGTCAGCTGTCATTTGGTAACCTTGTTAAGTCAATAGAAGCTGTACTCCGCCCGGAAAAAATTATAGAACACGATGTACTCCCATCGATTTCATGTCCAGGGTGTTGTGGTAGGTTTATCACCTGGAAATCGGGCGTAATGGACTTGACAGTGTAATTTGGCAGCTAGCTATTACTTTAAGCTGTCATTTGGTTTTTTTTCGTGCCGATAAAAGCTGTACTTTGCCCGGAAAAAATTATAGAACACGATGTACTCTCATCGATTTCATGTCCAGGGTGTTGTGGTAGATTTATCACCTAGAAATCGGGTGAAATAGACTTGACACTGTACTTTTGCATATAGTCACTACTGTCAGCTGTCATTTGGTACACTTTTGATGCCAATAGAGGCTGTTCTTGGCCCGGAAAAAATTATAGAACACGATGTACTCTCATCGATTTCATGTCAAGGGTGTTGTGGTAGGTTTATCACCTAGAAATCGGGCGAAATGTACTTGTCAGTGTCCTTTAGCAGCTAGCCATTGCTGTCAGCTGTCATTTGGTACACTTTTCGTGCCGATAGAAACTGTACTTCGCCCGGAAAAAATTATAGAACACGATGTACTCTCATCGATTTCATGTCCAGGGTGTTGTGGTAGGTTTATCATCTAGAAATGGGGCGAAATGGACTTGACAGTGTACTTTGGTAGCTAATCATTACTGTCAGCTGTCATTTGGTACCCTTGTTAAGTCGATAGAAGCTGTACTCCGCCCGGAAAAAATTATAGAACACGATGTACTCCCATCGATTTCATGTCCAGGGTGTTGTGGTAGGTTTATCACCTTGTAATTGGCCGAAATGGACTTGACAGTGTACTTTGGTAGCTGATAATCATTGTCAGCTGTTATTTGATTCCCTTTTGGTGCCGATAAAAGCTTTACTTCGCCCAGAAAAAATTATAGAACACGATGTACTCTCATCGACTTCAAGTCCAGGATGTTGTGGTAGGTTTCTCACCTAGGAATCGGGCGAAATGGACTTGACAGTGTACTTTGAAAGCTAATCACTGTTGTCAGCTGCCATAAATACACTTTTGATGCCGATAGAAGTTGTATTCGCCCGGAAAAAATTATAGAACACGATGTACTCTCATCGATTTCACGTCCAGGGTGTTGTGGTAGGTTTATCACCTAAAAATCGGGCGAAATCGACTTGACAGTGTATTCTGACAGCTATGCATTACTGTGAGCTGTCATTTGTTATTTTTTCGTGCCAATAGAAGCTGTACTTCACCCGGAAAAAATTATAGAACACGATGTACTCTCATCGATTTGATGTCCAGGGTGTTGTGGTAGGTTTATCACCTAGAAATCGGGCAAAATGGACTTGACAGTGTACTTTGGCAGCTAGTAACTACTGTGACCTGTCATTTGGTAACCTTGCTAAGTCGAAAGAAGCTGTACTCTGCCCGGAAAAAATTATAGAACACGATGTACTCTCATCGATTTCATGTCCAGAGTGTTGTGGAAGGTTTATCACCTAGAAATCGGGCGAAATAGACTTGATAGTGCCATAAATACACTTTTGATGCCGATAGAAGTTGTACTTCGCCGGGAAAATTATAGAACACGATGTACTCTCATCGATTTCATGTCCAGGGTGTTGTGGTAGGTTTATCACCTAAAAATCGGGCGAAATAGACTTGACACTGTACTTTTGCATATAGTCACTAATGTCAACTGTCATTTGGTGTCCTTTTAGGGCCGATAGAAGCTGTTCTTCGCCCGGAAAAAATTATAAAACACGATGTACTCTCATCGATTTCATGTCCAGGGTATTGTGGTAGGTTTATCACCTAGAGATCGGGCGAAATGGACTTGACAGTGTACTTTCGTAGCTGTTGATTACTGTCAGCTGTTATTTGGTACCCTTTTGGTGCCAATAGAAGCTGTACTTCGCCCGGAAAAAATTTTAGAACACGAAGTAATCTCATCGATTTCATGTCCAGGGTATTGTGGTAGGTTTATCACCTTGTAATTGGGCAAAATGGACTTGACAGTGTACTTTGGTTGCTAATCATTACTGTCAGCTGTTATTTGGTTCACTTTGGATGCCGATGAAAGCTGTACTTCGCCCGGAAAAAATTATAGAACACGATGTGCTCCCATCAATTTCATGTCCAGGGTGTTGTGGTAGGTTTATCACCTTGTAATCGGGCGAAATGGACTTGACAGTGTACTTTGGTAGCTAGTTATCACTGTCAGCTGTCATTTGGTAACCTTGTTAAGTCGATAGAAGCTGTACTCCGCCCGGAAAAAATTATAGAACACGATGTACTCTCATCGATTACATGTCCAGAGTGTTGTGGAAGGTTTATCACCTAGAAATCGGGCGAAATGGACTTAAAAGTGTACTTTTGCAGCTAGTCACGAATGTCAGCTGTCAGTTGGTACCCTTTTCGTGCCGATAGTAGCTGTACTTTGCCGGGAAAAAATTATAGAACACGATGTACTCTCATCGATTTCATGTAAAGGGTGTTGTGGTAGGTTTATCACCTAGAAATTGGGCGAAATAGACTTGACACTGTACTTTTGCATATAGTCACTACTGTCAGATGTCATTTGGTACCTTTTGGTGCCGACAGAGGCTGTTCTTGGCCCGGAAAAAATTATAGAACACGATGTACTCTCATCGATTACATGTCCAGAGTGTTGTGGAAGGTTTATCACCTAGAAATCGGGCGAAATGGACTTAAAAGTGTACTTTTGCAGCTAGTCACGAATGTCAGCTGTCAGTTGGTACCCTTTTCGTGCCGATAGTAGCTGTACTTTGCCGGGAAAAAATTATAGAACACGATGTACTCTCATCGATTTCATGTCCAGGGTGTTGTGGTAGGTTTATCACCTAGAAATTCGGCGAAATGTACTTGACAGTGTCCTTAAGCAGCTAGCCATCACTGTCAGCTGTCATTTGGTTCCTTTTGGTGCCGATAGAAACTGTACTTCGCCCGGAAAAAATTATAGAACACGATGTACTCCCATCGATTTCATGTCCAGGGTGTTGTGGTAGGTTTATCACCTTGTAATCGGGCGAAATGGACTTGACAGTGTACTTTGGTAGCTAATCATCACTGTCAGCTGTCATTTGGTAACCTTGTTAAGTCAATAGAAGCTGTACTCCGCCCGGAAAAAATTATAGAACACGATGTACTCCCATCGATTTCATGTCCAGGGTGTTGTGGTAGGTTTATCACCTGGAAATCGGGCGTAATGGACTTGACAGTGTATTTTGACAGCTAGTTTTCACTTTCAGCTGTCATTTGAATTTTTTTTCGTGCCGATAAAAGCTGTACTTTGCCCGGAAAAAATTATAGAACACGATGTACTCTCATCGATTTCATGTCCAAGGTGTTGTGGTAGGTTTATCACCTAGAAATCGGGTGTAATAGACTTTACACTGTACTTTTGCATATAGTCACTACTGTCAGGTGTCATTTAGTACCCTTTTGGTGCCGATAGAGGCTGTTCTTGGCCCGGAAAAAATTATAGAACACGATGTACTCTCATCGATTTCATGTCAAGGGTGTTGTGGTAGGTTTATCACCTAGAAATCGGGCGAAATGTACTTGACAGTGTCCTTTAGCAGCTAGCCATTGCTGTCAGCTGTCATTTGGTACACTTTTCGTGCCGATAGAAACTGTACTTTGCCCGGAAAAAATTATAGAACACGATGTACTCTCATCGATTTCATGTCCAGGGTGTTGTGGTAGGTTTATCATCTAGAAATGGGGCGAAATGGACTTGACAGTGTACTTTGGTAGCTAATCATTACTGTCAGCTGTCATTTGGTACCCTTGTTAAGTCGATAGAAGCTGTACTTCGCCCAGAAAAAATTATAGAACACGATGTACTCTCATCGATTTCATGTCCAGGGTGTTGTGGTAGGTTTATCACCCTGTAATCGGGCAAAATGGACTTGACAGTGTACTTAGGTAGCTAATCATATATGTCAGCTGTTATTTGTATCCCCTTTGGTGCCGATAGAAGCTGTACTTCGCCCGGAAAAAAATATAGAACACGATGTACTCTCATCGATTTCATGTCCAGGATGTTGTTGTAGGTTTATAACCTAGAAATCGGGCGAAATGTACTTGACAGTGTACTTTGGCAGCTAGCCACTTTTGTTAGTTGTCATTGAATACACCTTTGGTGCCGACAGAAGTTGTACTTCGCCCGGAAAAAATTATAGAACACGATGTACTCTCATCGATTTCATGTCCAGGGTGTTGTGGTAGGTTTATCACCTAAAAATCGGGCGAAATCGACTTGACAGTGTACTTTGACAGCTATCACCTTTTGTCAACTGTCTTTAAATTCACCTTTGGTGCCGATAGAAGTTGTACTTCGCCCGGAAAAAATTATAGAACACGATGTACTCTCATCGATTTCATGTCCAGAGTATTGTGGAAGGTTTATCACCTAGAAATCGGGCGAAATGGACTTGACAGTGTACTTTTGCAGCTAGTCACAAATTTCAACTGTCAGTTGATACCCTTTTGGTGCCGATAAAAGCTATAGTTCGCCCGGAAAAAAATATAGAACACGATGTACTCCCATCGATTTCATGTCCAGAGTGTTGTCGTAGGTTTATCACCTAGAAATCGGGCAAAATGTACTTGACAGTGTCCTTCAGCATCTAGTCATCATTGTCAGCTGTCATTTGGTACCCTTTTTGTGCCCATAGAAACGTTACTTCGCCCGGAAAAAATTATAGAACACGATGTACTCTCATCGATTTCATGTCCAGGGTGTTATGGTAGGTTTATCACCTTGTAATCGGGCGAAATGGACTTGACAGTGTACTTTAGTAGCTGATCATTACTGTCAGCTGTTATTTGGTTCCCTTTTGGTGCACATAGAAGCTGTACTTCGCCCGGAAAAAATTATAGAACACGATGTACTCTCATCGATTTCATGTCCAGGATGTTGTGGTAGGTTTATCACCTAGGAATCGGGCGAAATGGACTTGACAGTGTACTTTGGCAGCTAGTCACTTTTGTCAGCTGTCATTAAATACACTTTTGGTGCCGATAGAAGTTTTACTTCGCCCGGAAAAAATTATAGAACACGATGTACTCTCATCGATTTCATGTCCAGGGTGTTGTGGTAGGTTTATCACCTTGAAATCGGGCGAAATGGACTTGACAGTGAATTTTGACAGCTAGTCACTACTGTGAGCTGTCATTTAGTGACCTTCTTAAGTCGATAGAAGCTGTACTCCGCCCGGAAAAAATTATAGAACACGATGTACTCTCATCGATTTCATGTCCAGGGTGTTGTGGTTGGTTTAT
This sequence comes from Oxycera nigricornis, assembly GCA_963942545.1. Classification (NCBI taxonomy): domain Eukaryota; kingdom Metazoa; phylum Arthropoda; class Insecta; order Diptera; family Stratiomyidae; genus Oxycera; species Oxycera nigricornis. The sequence continues at coordinate 18,329,583 of OZ012664.1, read as the reverse complement.
CACCTTGTAATCGGGCGAACTGGACTTGACAGTGTACTTTGGTAGGTGATCATCACTGTCAGCTGTTATTTGTATCACTTTTGGTGCTGATAGAAGCTGTACTTCGCCCGGAAAAAATTATAGAACACGATGTACTCTCATCGATTTCACGTCCAGGATGTTGTCGTAGGTTTATCACCTAGAAATCGGGCGAGATGGACTTGACAGTGAATTTTGACAGCTAGTCACTACTGTGAGCTGTCATATGGTAACCTTGTTAAGTCGATAGAAGCTGTACTCCGCCCGAAAAAAATTAGAGAACACGATGTACTCTCATCGATTTCATGTCCAGGGCGTTGTGGTTGGTTTATCACCTTGTAATCGGGCGAACTGGACTTGACAGTGTACTTTGGTAGCTGATCATCACTGTCAGCTGTTATTTGTATCACTTTTGGTGCTGATAGAAGCTGTACTTCGCCCGGAAAAAATTATAGAACACGATGTACTCTCATCGATTTCACGTCCAGGATGTTGTGGTAGGTTTATCACCTAGAAATCGGGCGAAATGGACTTGACAGTGAATTTTGACAGCTTTTCACTACTGTGAGCTGTCATTTAATGACCTTCTTAAGTCGATAGAAGCTGTACTCCACCCGGAAAAAATTATAGAACACGATGTACTCTCATCGATTTCATGTCCAGGGTGTTGTGGTTGGTTTATCACCTTGTAATCGGGCGAACTGGACTTGACAGTGTACTTTGGTAGCTGATCATTACTGTCAGCTGTTATTTGGTTCCCTTTTGGTGCCCATAGAAGCTGTACTTCGCCCGGAAAAAATTATAGAACACGATGTACTCTCATCGATTTCATGTCCAGGATGTTGTGGTAGGTTTATCACCTAGGAATCGGGCGAAATGGACTTGACAGTGTACTTTGGCAGCTAGCCACTTTTGTCAGCTGTCATTAAATACACTTTTGGTGCCGATAGAAGTTGTACTTCGCCCGGAAAAAATTATAGAACACGATGTACTCTCATCGATTTCATGTCCAGGGTGTTGTGGTAGGTTTATCACCTAGAAATCGGGCGAAATCGACTTGACAGTGTACTTTAACAGCTAGCCATCACTGTCAGCTGTCATTTGTTATTTTTTCGTGCCGATAGAAGCTGTACTTCACCCGGAAAAAATTATAGAACACGATGTACTCTCATCGATTTGATGTCCAGGGTGTTGACGTAGGTTTATCACCTAGAAATCGGCCAAAATGGACTTGACAGTGTACCTTGACAGCTAGCCACTACTGTGAGCTGTCATTTAGTAGCCTTGTTAGGTCGATAGAAGCTGTACGCCGCCCGGAAAAAATTATAGAACACGATGTACTCTCATCGATTTCATGTCCAGAGTGTTGTGGAAGGTTTATCACCTAGAAATCGGGCGAAATGGACTTGACAGTGTACTTTAGCAGCTAGTCACAAATGTCAGCTGTCAGTTGGTACCCTTTTGATGCCGATAAAAGCTGTACTTCGCCCGGAAAATATTATAGAACACGATGTACCCCCATCGATTTGATGTCCAGGGTGTTGTGGTAGGTTTATCACTTAGAAATCGGGTGAAATGGACTTGAAAATGTACTTTGACAGCTAGTCACAAATGTCAGCAGTCAGTTGGTACCCTTTTGGTGCCGATAAAAGCTGCACTTCGCCTGGAAAAAATTATAGAACACGATGTACTCCCATCGATTTCATGTCCAGGGTGTTGTGGTAGGTTTATCACCTAGAAATCAGGCGAAATGGACTTGACAGTGTACTTTGACAGCTAGTCACAAATGTCAACTGTTATTTGGTGTTCTCTTGGTCCCGATAGAAGCTGTACTTTGCCCGGAAAAAATTATAGAACACGATGTACTCTCATCGATTTCATGTCCAGAGTGTTGTGGAAGGTTTATCACCTAGAAATCGGGCGAAATGAACTTGACAGTGTACTTTAGCAGCTAGTCACAAATGTCAACTGTCAGTTGGTACCCTTTTGATGCCGATTAAAGCTGTACTTCGCCCGGAAAATATTATAGAACACGATATACTCTCATCGATTTCATGTCCAGGGTGTTGTGGTGAATTTATCACCTAGAAATCGGGCGTAATGGACTTGACAGTGTACTTTGCCAGCTAGCCATTACTGTCAGCTGTCAGTAGGTACGCTTTTGGTGCCGATAGAAACTGTGCTTCGCGCGGAAAAAATTATAGAACACGATGTACTCTCATCGATTTGATGTCCAGGGTGTTGTGGTAGGTTTATCACCTAGAAATCGGGCAAAATGGACTTGACAGTGTACTTTGGCAGCTAGTAACTACTGTGAGCTGTCATTTGGTAACCTTGCTAAGTCGATAGAAGCTGTACTCTGCCCGGAAAAAATTATAGAACACGATGTACTCTCATCGATTTCATGTCCAGAGTGTTGTGGAAGGTTTATCACCTAGAAATCGGGCGAAATAGACTTGATAGTGCCATAAATACACTTTTGATGCCGATAGAAGTTGTACTTCGCCGGGAAAAAATTATAGAACACGATGTACTCTCATCGATTTCATGTCCAGGGTGTTGTGGTAGGTTTATCACCTAAAAATCGGGCGAAATAGACTTGACACTGTACTTTTGCATATATTCACTAATGTCAGCTGTCATTTGGTGTCCTTTAAGGGCCGATAGAAGCTGTTCTTCGCCCGGAAAAAATTATAGAACACGATGTACTCTCATCGATTTCATGTCCAGGGTGTTGTGGTAGGTTTATCACCTAGAGATCGGGCGAAATGGACTTGACAGTGTACTTTCGTAGCTGTTGATTACTGTCAGCTGTTATTTGGTACCCTTTTGGTGCCAATAGAAGCTGTACTTCGCCCGGAAAAAATTATAGAACACGAAGTAATCTCATCGATTTCATGTCCAAGGTATTGTGGTAGGTTTATCACCTTGTAATCGGGCAAAATGGACTTGACAGTGTACTTTGGTTGCTAATCATTACTGTCAGCTGTTATTTGGTTCACTTTTGATGCCGATAAAAGCTGTACTTTGCCCGGAAAAAATTATAGAACACGATGTGCTCCCATCGATTTCATGTCCAGGGTGTTGTGGTAGGTTTATCACCTTGTAATCGGGCGAAATGGACTTGACAGTGTACTTTGGTAGCTAATTATCACTGTCAGCTGTCATTTAGTAACCTTGTAAAGTCGATAGAAGCTGTACTCCGCCCGGAAAAAATTATAGAACACGATGTACTCTCATCGATTTCATGTCCAGAGTGTTGTGGAAGGTTTATCACCTAGAAATCGGGCGAAATGGACTTGAAAGTGTATTTTGACAGATAGCTATTACTTTCAGCTGTCATTGGGTTTTTTTTCGTGCCGATAAAAGCTGTACTTTGCCCGGAAAAAATTATAGAACACGATGTACTCTCATCGATTTCATGTCCAGGGTGTTGTGGTAGGTTTATCACCTAGAAATCGGGTGAAATAGACTTGACACTGTACCTTTGCATATAGTCACTACTGTCAGCTGTCATTTGGTACCCTTTCGGTGCCGATAGAGGCTGTTCTTGGCCCGGAAAAAATTATAGAACACGATGTACTCTCATCGATTTCATATCCAGGGTGTTGTGGTAGGTTTATCACTTAGAAATCGGGTGAAATGGACTTGAAAATGTACTTTTGCAGCTAGTCACGAATGTCAGCTGTCAGTTGGTACCCTTTTCGTGCCGATAGTAGCTGTACTTTGCCGGTAAAAAATTATAGAACACGATGTACTCTCATCGATTTCATGTAAAGGGTGTTGTGGTAGGTTTATCACCTAGAAATCGGGCGAAATAGACTTGACACTGTACTTTTGCATATAGTCACTACTGTCAGATGTCATTTGGTACCTTTTGGTGCCGATAGAGGCTGTTCTTGGCCCGGAAAAAATTATAGAACACGATGTACTCTCATCGATTTCATATCCAGGGTGTTGTGGTGGGCTTATCACCTAGAAATCGGGTGAAATGTACTTGACAGTGTCCTTGAACAGCTAGCCATTACTGTCAGCTGTCATTTGAAACCCTTTTGGTGCCGATAGAGGCTGTTTTTGGCCCGGAAAAAATTATAGAACACGATGTACTCTCATCGATTTCATGTCCAGGGTGTTGTGGTAGGTTTGTCACCTAGAAATCGGGCGAAATGTACTTGACAGTCTCCTTAAGCAGCTAGCCATCACTGTCAGCTGTCATTTGGTACCTTTTGGTGCCGATAGAAACTGTACTTCGCCCGGAAAAAATTATAGAACACGATGTACTCCCATCGATTTCATGTCCAGGGTGTTGTGGTAGGTTTATCACCTTGTAATCGGGCGAAATCGACTTGACAGTGTACTTTGGTAGCTAATCATCACTGTCAGCTGTCATTTGGTAACCTTGTTAAGTCAATAGAAGCTGTACTCCGCCCGGAAAAAATTATAGAACACGATGTACTCCCATCGATTTCATGTCCAGGGTGTTGTGGTAGGTTTATCACCTGGAAATCGGGCGTAATGGACTTGACAGTGTATTTTGACAGATAGCTATTACTTTCAGCTGTCATTGGGTTTTTTTTCGTGCCGATAAAAGCTGTACTTTGCCCGGAAAAAATTATAGAACACGATGTACTCTCATCGATTTCATGTCCAGGGTGTTGTGGTAGGTTTATCACCTAGAAATCGGGTGAAATAGACTTGACACTGTACCTTTGCATATAGTCACTACTGTCAGCTGTCATTTGGTACCCTTTCGGTGCCGATAGAGGCTGTTCTTGGCCCGGAAAAAATTATAGAACACGATGTACTCTCATCGATTTCATGTCAAGGGTGTTGTGGTAGGTTTATCACCTAGAAATCGGGCGAAATGTACTTGACAGTGTCCTTTAGCAGCTAGCCATTGCTGTTAGCTGTCATTTGGTACACTTTTCGTGCCGATAGAAACTGTACTTCGCCCGGAAAAAATTATAGAACACGATGTACTCTCATCGATTTCATGTCCAGGGTGTTGTGGTAGGTTTATCATCTAGAAACGGGCGAAATGTACTTGACAGTGTCCTTAAGCAGCTAGCCATTACTGTCAGCTGTCATTTGGTAAACTTTTGGTGCCGATAGAAACTGTACTTCGCCCGGAAAAAATTATAGAACACGATGTACTCTCATCGATTTCATGTCCAGGGTGTTGTGGTAGGTTTATCACCTTGTAATTCTGGCGAAATGGACTTGACAGTGTACTTTGGTAGCTAATCATTACTGTCAGCTGTCATTTGGTACCCTTGTTAAGTCGATAGAAGCTGTACTCCGCCCGGAAAAAATTATAGAACACGATGTACTCCCATCGATTTCATGTCCAGGGTGTTGTGGTAGGTTTATCACCTTGTAATCATGCGAAATGGACTTGACAGTGTACTTTGGTAGCTAATAATCATTGTCAGCTGTTATTTGATTCCCTTTTGGTGCCGATAAAAGCTGTACTTCGCCCAGAAAAAATTATAGAACACGATGTACTCTCATCGATTTCAAGTCCAGGATGTTGTTGTAGGTTTCTCACCTAGGAATCGGGCGAAATGGACTTGACAGTGTCCTTTGAAAGCTAATCACTGTTGTCAGCTGCCATAAATACACTTTTGATGCCGATAGAAGTTGTACTTCGCCCGGAAAAAATTATAGAACACGATGTACTCTCATCGATTTCATGTCCAGGGTGTTGTGGTAGGTTTATCACCTAGAAATCGGGCGAAATGTACTTGACAGTGTCCTTGAGCAGCTAGCCATTACTATCAGCTGTCATTTAGTACCCTTTTGGTGCCTATAGAAACTGTACTTCGCCCGGAAAAAATTATAGAACACGATGTACTCTCATCGATTTCATGTCCAGGGTGTTGTGGTGTGTTTATCACCTTGTAATTCTGGGAAAATGTACTTGACAGTGTCCTTAAGCAGCTAGCCATTACTGTCAGCTGTCATTTGGTACCCTTTTGATGCCAATAGAAACTGTACTTCGCCCGGAAAAAATTATAGAACACGATGTACTCGCATCGATTACATGTCCAGGGTGTTGTGGTAGGTTTATCACCTTGTAATTCTGGCGAAATGGACTTGACACTGTACTTTTGCATATAGTCACTACTGTCAAATGTCACTTGGTACTTTTTGGTGCCGATCGAGGCTGTTCTTGGCCCGGAAAAAATTATAGAACACGATGTACTCTCATCGATTTCATGTCCAGGGTGTTGTGGTAGGTTTATCACCTAGAAATCGGGTGAATTGTACTTGACAGTGTCTTTTAACAGCTAGCCATTACTGTCAGCTGTCATTTGGTACTTCTTGGTGCCGATAGAAGCTGTACTTCGGCCGGAAAAAATTATAGAACACGATGTACTCTCATCGATTTCATGTCCAGGGTGTTGTGGTAGGTTTATCACCTTGTAATCGAACGAAATGGACTTGACAGTGTACTTTGGTAGCTTATCATTACTGTCAGCTGTCATTTGGTAACTTTGTTAAGTCGATAAAAGCTGTTCTTTGCCCGGAAAAAATTATAGAACACGATGTACTCTCATCGATTTCATGTCCAGGGTGTTGTGGTTGGTTTATCACCTAGAAATCGGGCGAAATATTCTTGACACTGTACTTTTGCATATAGCCATTACTGTCAGCTGTCATTCGGTACTTTTTTGATGCCGATAGAGGCTGTTCTTGGCCCGGAAAAAATTATAGAACACGATGTACTCTCATCGATTTCATGTCCAGGGTGTTGTGGTAGGTTTATCACCTAGAAATCGGGCGAAATGTACTTGACAGTGTCCTTAAGCAGCTAGCCATTTTTGTCAGCTGTTAGTTGGTACCCTTTCGATGCCGATAGAGGCTGTTCTTGGCCCGGAAAAAATTATAGAACACGATGTACTCTCATCGATTTCAAGTCCAGGGTGTTGTGGTAGCTTTATCACCTAGAAATCGGCCGAAATGTACTTGACAGTGTCCTTTAGCAGCTAGTAATTACTGTCAGCTGTCATTTGGTTTATTTTTGGTGCCGATAGAGGCTGTTCTTGGCCCGGAAAAAATTAAAGAACACGATGTACTCTCATCGATTTCATGTTCAGGGTGTTGTGGTAGGTTTATCACCTAGAAATCGGACGAAATGGACTTGACAGTGTACTTGAACAGCTAGTTGCTACTGTCAGCTGTCATTTGGTACCCTTTTGATGCCGATAGAAGCTGTTCTTCGCCCGGAAAAAATTATAGAACACGATGTACTCTCATCGATTTCATGTCCAGGGTGTTGTGGTAGGTTTATCACCTAGAAATCGGGTGAATTGTACTTGACAGTGTCTTTTAACAGCTAGCCATTACTATCAGCTGTCATTTCGTACTTCTTGGTGCCGATAGAAGCTGTACTTCGGCCGGAAAAAATTATAGAACACGATGTACTCTCATCGATTTCATGTCCAGGGTGTTGTGGTAGGTTTATCACCTTGTAATCGAACGAAATGGACTTGACAGTGTACTTTGGTAGCTTATCATTACTGTCAGCTGTCATTTGGTAACTTTGTTAAGTCGATAAAAGCTGTTCTTTGCCCGGAAAAAATTATAGAACACGATGTACTCTCATCGATTTCATGTCCAGGGTGTTGTAGTTGGTTTATCACCTAGAAATCGGGCGAAATATTCTTGACACTGTACTTTTGCATATAGCCATTACTGTCAGCTGTCATTCGGTACTTTTTTGATGCCGATAGAGGCTGTTCTTGGCCCGGAAAAAATTATAGAACACGATGTACTCTCATCGATTTCATGTCCATGGTGTTGTGGTAGGTTTATCACCTAGAAATCGGGCGAAATGTACTTGACAGTGTCCTTGAGCAGCTAGCCATTACTATCAGCTGTCATTTAGTACCTTTTTGGTGCCTATAGAAACTGTACTTCGCCCGGAAAAAATTATAGAACACGATGTACTCTCATCGATTTCATGTCCAGGGTGTTGTGGTGGGTTTATCACCTTGTAATTCTGGGAAAATGTACTTGACAGTGTCCTTAAGAAGCTAGCCATTACTGTCAGCTGTCATTTGGTACCCTTTTGATGCCAATAGAAACTGTACTTCGCCCGGAAAAAATTATAGAACACGATGTACTCTCATCGATTACATGTCCAGGGTGTTGTGGTAGGTTTATCACCTTGTAATTCTGGCGAAATGGACTTGACACTGTACTTTTGCATATAGTCACTACTGTCAAATGTCACTTGGTACTTTTTGGTGCCGATCGAGGCTGTTCTTGGCCCGGAAAAAATTATAGAACACGATGTACTCTCATCGATTTCATGTCCAGGGTGTTGTGGTAGGTTTATCACCTAGAAATCGGGTGAATTGTACTTGACAGTGTCTTTTAACAGCTAGCCATTACTGTCAGCTGTCATTTGGTACTTCTTGGTGCCGATAGAAGCTGTACTTCGGCCGGAAAAAATTATAGAACACGATGTACTCTCATCGATTTTATGTCCAGGGTGTTGTGGTAGGTTTATCACCTTGTAATCGAACGAAATGGACTTGACAGTGTACTTTGGTAGCTTATCATTACTGTCAGCTGTCATTTGGTAACTTTGTTAAGTCGATAAAAGCTGTTCTTTGCCCGGAAAAAATTATAGAACACGATGTACTCTCATCGATTTCATGTCCAGGGTGTTGTGGTTGGTTTATCACCTAGAAATCGGGCGAAATATTCTTGACACTGTACTTTTGCATATAGCCATTACTGTCAGCTGTCATTCGGTATTTTTTGATGCCGATAGAGGCTGTTCTTGGCCCGGAAAAAATTATAGAACACGATGTACTCTCATCGATTTCATGTCCAGGGTGTTGTGGTAGGTTTATCACCTAGAAATCGGGCGAAATGTACTTGACAGTGTCCTTAAACAGCTAGCCATTTTTGTCAGCTGTTAGTTGGTACCCTTTCGATGCCGATAGAGGCTGTTCTTGGCCCGGAAAAAATTATAGAACACGATGTACTCTCATCGATTTCAAGTCCAGGGTGTTGTGGTAGCTTTATCACCTAGAAATCGGCCGAAATGTACTTGACAGTGTCCTTTAGCAGCTAGTTGCTACTGTCAGCTGTCATTTGGTACCCTTTTGATGCCGATAGAAGCTGTTCTTCGCCCGGAAAAAATTATAGAACACGATGTACTCTCATCGATTTCATGTCCAGGGTGTTGTGGTAGGTTTATCACCTAGAAATCGGGTGAATTGTACTTGACAGTGTCTTTTAACAGCTAGCCATTACTGTCAGCTGTCATTTGGTACTTCTTGGTGCCGATAGAAGCTGTACTTCGGCCGGAAAAAATTATAGAACACGATGTACTCTCATCTATTTCATGTCCAGGGTGTTGTGGTAGGTTTATCACCTTGTAATCGAACGAAATGGACTTGACACTGTACTTTGGTAGCTTATCATTACTGTCAGCTGTCATTTGGTAACTTTGTTAAGTCGATAAAAGCTGTTCTTTGCCCGGAAAAAATTATAGAACACGATGTACTCTCATCGATTTCATGTCCAGGGTGTTGTGGTTGGTTTATCACCTAGAAATCGGGCGAAATATTCTTGACACTGTACTTTTGCATATAGCCATTACTGTCAGCTGTCATTCGGTACTTTTTTGATGCCGATAGAGGCTGTTCTTGGCCCGGAAAAAATTATAGAACACGATGTACTCTCATCGATTTCATGTCCAGGGTGTTGTGGTAGGTTTATCACCTAGAAATCGGGCGAAATGTACTTGACAATGTCCTTAAGCAGCTAGCCATTTTTGTCAGCTGTTAGTTAGTACCCTTTCGATGCCGATAGAGGCTGTTCTTGGCCCGGAAAAAATTATAGAACACGATGTACTCTCATCGATTTCAAGTCCAGGGTGTTGTGGTAGCTTTATCACCTAGAAATCGGCCGAAATGTACTTGACAGTGTCCTTTAGCAGCTAGTAATTACTGTCAGCTGTCATTTGGTTTATTTTTGGTGCCGATAGAGGCTGTTCTTGGCCCGGAAAAAATTATAGAACACGATGTACTCTCATCGATTTCATGTCCAGGGTGTTGTGGTAGGTTTATCACCTAGAAATCGGGCGAAATGTACTTGACAATGTCCTTAAGCAGCTAGCCATTTTTGTCAGCTGTTAGTTGGTACCCTTTCGATGCCGATAGAGGCTGTTCTTGGCCCGGAAAAAATTATAGAACACGATGTACTCTCATCGATTTCAAGTCCAGGGTGTTGTGGTAGCTTTATCACCTAGAAATCGGCCGAAATGTACTTGACAGTGTCCTTTAGCAGCTAGTAATTACTGTCAGCTGTCATTTGGTTTATTTTTGGTGCCGATAGAGGCTGTTCTTGGCCCGGAAAAAATTATAGAACACGATGTACTCTCATCGATTTCATGTCCAGGGTGTTGTGGTAGGTTTATCACCTTGTAATCGAACGAAATGGACTTGACAGTGTACTTTGGTAGCTTATCATTACTGTCAGCTGTCATTTGGTAACTTTGTTAAGTCGATAAAAGCTGTTCTTTGCCCGGAAAAAATTATAGAACACGATGTACTCTCATCGATTTCATGTCCAGGGTGTTGTGGTTGGTTTATCACCTAGAAATCGGGCGAAATATTCTTGACACTGTACTTTTGCATATAGCCATTACTGTCAGCTGTCATTCGGTATTTTTTGATGCCGATAGAGGCTGTTCTTGGCCCGGAAAAAATTATAGAACACGATGTACTCTCATCGATTTCATGTCCAGGGTGTTGTGGTAGGTTTATCACCTAGAAATCGGGCGAAATGTACTTGACAATGTCCTTAAACAGCTAGCCATTTTTGTCAGCTGTTAGTTGGTACCCTTTCGATGCCGATAGAGGCTGTTCTTGGCCCGAAAAAAATTATAGAACACGATGTACTCTCATCGATTTCAAGTCCAGGGTGTTGTGGTAGCTTTATCACCTAGAAATCGGCCGAAATGTACTTGACAGTGTCCTTTAGCAGCTAGTTGCTACTGTCAGCTGTCATTTGGTACCCTTTTGATGCCGATAGAAGCTGTTCTTCGCCCGGAAAAAATTATAGAACACGATGTACTCTCATCGATTTCATGTCCAGGGTGTTGTGGTAGGTTTATCACCTAGAAATCGGGTGAATTGTACTTGACAGTGTCTTTTAACAGCTAGCCATTACTGTCAGCTGTCATTTGGTACTTCTTGGTGCCGATAGAAGCTGTACTTCGGCCGGAAAAAATTATAGAACACGATGTACTCTCATCTATTTCATGTCCAGGGTGTTGTGGTAGGTTTATCACCTTGTAATCGAACGAAATGGACTTGACAGTGTACTTTGGTAGCTTATCATTACTGTCAGCTGTCATTTGGTAACTTTGTTAAGTCGATAAAAGCTGTTCTTTGCCCGGAAAAAATTATAGAACACGATGTACTCTCATCGATTTCATGTCCAGGGTGTTGTGGTTGGTTTATCACCTAGAAATCGGGCGAAATATTCTTGACACTGTACTTTTGCATATAGCCATTACTGTCAGCTGTCATTCGGTACTTTTTTGATGCCGATAGAGGCTGTTCTTGGCCCGGAAAAAATTATAGAACACGATGTACTCTCATCGATTTCATGTCCAGGGTGTTGTGGTAGGTTTATCACCTAGAAATCGGGCGAAATGTACTTGACAATGTCCTTAAGCAGCTAGCCATTTTTGTCAGCTGTTAGTTGGTACCCTTTCGATGCCGATAGAGGCTGTTCTTGGCCCGGAAAAAATTATAGAACACGATGTACTCTCATCGATTTCAAGTCCAGGGTGTTGTGGTAGCTTTATCACCTAGAAATCGGCCGAAATGTACTTGACAGTGTCCTTTAGCAGCTAGTAATTACTGTCAGCTGTCATTTGGTTTATTTTTGGTGCCGATAGAGGCTGTTCTTGGCCCGGAAAAAATTATAGAACACGATGTACTCTCATCGATTTCATGTCCAGGGTGTTGTGGTAGGTTTATCACCTAGAAATCGGGCGAAATGTACTTGACAATGTCCTTAAGCAGCTAGCCATTTTTGTCAGCTGTTAGTTGGTACCCTTTCGATGCCGATAGAGGCTGTTCTTGGCCCGGAAAAAATTATAGAACACGATGTACTCTCATCGATTTCAAGTCCAGGGTGTTGTGGTAGCTTTATCACCTAGAAATCGGCCGAAATGTACTTGACAGTGTCCTTTAGCAGCTAGTAATTACTGTCAGCTGTCATTTGGTTTATTTTTGGTGCCGATAGAGGCTGTTCTTGGCCCGGAAAAAATTATAGAACACGATGTACTCTCATCGATTTCATGTCCAGGGTGTTGTGGTAGGTTTATCACCTTGTAATCGAACGAAATGGACTTGACAGTGTACTTTGGTAGCTTATCATTACTGTCAGCTGTCATTTGGTAACTTTGTTAAGTCGATAAAAGCTGTTCTTTGCCCGGAAAAAATTATAGAACACGATGTACTCTCATCGATTTCATGTCCAGGGTGTTGTGGTTGGTTTATCACCTAGAAATCGGGCGAAATATTCTTGACACTGTACTTTTGCATATAGCCATTACTGTCAGCTGTCATTCGGTATTTTTTGATGCCGATAGAGGCTGTTCTTGGCCCGGAAAAAATTATAGAACACGATGTACTCTCATCGATTTCATGTCCAGGGTGTTGTGGTAGGTTTATCACCTAGAAATCGGGCGAAATGTACTTGACAGTGTCCTTAAACAGCTAGCCATTTTTGTCAGCTGTTAGTTGGTACCCTTTCGATGCCGATAGAGGCTGTTCTTGGCCCGGAAAAAATTATAGAACACGATGTACTCTCATCGATTTCAAGTCCAGGGTGTTGTGGTAGCTTTATCACCTAGAAATCGGCCGAAATGTACTTGACAGTGTCCTTTAGCAGCTAGTTGCTACTGTCAGCTGTCATTTGGTACCCTTTTGATGCCGATAGAAGCTGTTCTTCGCCCGGAAAAAATTATAGAACACGATGTACTCTCATCGATTTCATGTCCAGGGTGTTGTGGTAGGTTTATCACCTAGAAATCGGGTGAATTGTACTTGACAGTGTCTTTTAACAGCTAGCCATTACTGTCAGCTGTCATTTGGTACTTCTTGGTGCCGATAGAAGCTGTACTTCGGCCGGAAAAAATTATAGAACACGATGTACTCTCATCTATTTCATGTCCAGGGTGTTGTGGTAGGTTTATCACCTTGTAATCGAACGAAATGGACTTGACAGTGTACTTTGGTAGCTTATCATTACTGTCAGCTGTCATTTGGTAACTTTGTTAAGTCGATAAAAGCTGTTCTTTGCCCGGAAAAAATTATAGAACACGATGTACTCTCATCGATTTCATGTCCAGGGTGTTGTGGTTGGTTTATCACCTAGAAATCGGGCGAAATATTCTTGACACTGTACTTTTGCATATAGCCATTACTGTCAGCTGTCATTCGGTACTTTTTTGATGCCGATAGAGGCTGTTCTTGGCCCGGAAATAATTATAGAACACGATGTACTCTCATCGATTTCATGTCCAGGGTGTTGTGGTAGGTTTATCACCTAGAAATCGGGCGAAATGTACTTGACAATGTCCTTAAGCAGCTAGCCATTTTTGTCAGCTGTTAGTTGGTACCCTTTCGATGCCGATAGAGGCTGTTCTTGGCCCGGAAAAAATTATAGAACACGATGTACTCTCATCGATTTCAAGTCCAGGGTGTTGTGGTAGCTTTATCACCTAGAAATCGGCCGAAATGTACTTGACAGTGTCCTTTAGCAGCTAGTAATTACTGTCAGCTGTCATTTGGTTTATTTTTGGTGCCGATAGAGGCTGTTCTTGGCCCGGAAAAAATTATAGAACACGATGTACTCTCATCGATTTCAAGTCCAGGGTGTTGTGGTAGCTTTATCACCTAGAAATCGGCCGAAATGTACTTGACAGTGTCCTTTAGCAGCTAGTAATTACTGTCAGCTGTCATTTGGTTTATTTTTGGTGCCGATAGAGGCTGTTCTTGGCCCGGAAAAAATTATAGAACACGATGTACTCTCATCGATTTCATGTTCAGGGTGTTGTGGTAGGTTTATCACCTAGAAATCGGGCGAAATGGACTTGACAGTGTACTTGAACAGCTAGTTGCTACTGTCAGCTGTCATTTGGTACCCTTTTGATGCCGATAGAAGCTGTTCTTCGCCCGGAAAAAATTATAGAACACGATGTACTCTCATCGATTTCAAGTCCAGGGTGTTGTGGTAGCTTTATCACCTAGAAATCGGCCGAAATGTACTTGACAGTGTCCTTTAGCAGCTAGTAATTACTGTCAGCTGTCATTTGGTTTATTTTTGGTGCCGATAGAGGCTGTTCTTGGCCCGGAAAAAATTATAGAACACGATGTACTCTCATCGATTTCATGTTCAGGGTGTTGTGGTAGGTTTATCACCTAGAAATCGGGTGAAATGGACTTGACAGTGTACTTGAACAGCTAGTTGCTACTGTCAGCTGTCATTTGGTACCCTTTTGATGCCGATAAAAGCTGTTCTTCGCCCGGAAAAAATTATAGAACACGATGTACTCTCATCGATTTCATGTCCAGGGTGTTGTGGTTGGTTTATCACCTAGAAATCGGGCGAAATATTCTTGACACTGTACTTTTGCATATAGCCATTACTGTCAGCTGTCATTCGGTACTTTTTTGATGCCGATAGAGGCTGTTCTTGGCCCGGAAAAAATTATAGAACACGATGTACTCTCATCGATTTCATGTCCAGGGTGTTGTGGTAGGTTTATCACCTAGAAATCGGGCGAAATGTACTTGACAGTGTCCTTAAGCAGCTAGCCATTTTTGTCAGCTGTTAGTTGGTAACCTTTCGATGCCGATAGAGGCTGTTCTCTGCCCGGAAAAAAATATAGAACACGATGTACTCTCATCGATTTCAAGTCCAGGGTGTTGTGGTAGCTTTATCACCTAGAAATCGGCCGAAATGTACTTGACAGTGTCCTTGAGCAGCTAGTAATTACTGTCAGCTGTCATTTGGTTTATTTTTGGTGCCGATAGAGGCTGTTCTTGGCCCGGAAAAAATTATAGAACACGATGTACTCTCATCGATTTCATGTTCAGGGTGTTGTGGTAGGTTTATCACCTAGAAATCGGGTGAAATGGACTTGACAGTGTACTTGAACAGCTAGTTGCTACTGTCAGCTGTCATTTGGTACCCTTTTGATGCCGATAGAAGCTGTTCTTCGCCCGGAAAAAATTATAGAACACGATGTACTCTCATCGATTTCATGTCCAGGGTGTTGTGGTAGGTTTATCACCTAGAAATTGGGCGAAATGGACTTAACAGTGTACTTTGACAACTAGTTACTACTTTCAGCTGTCATTTGGTACCCTTTTGATGCCGATAGAAGCTGTTTTTCGCCCGGAAAAAATTATAGAACACGATGTACTCTCACCGATTTCATGTCCAGGGTGTTGTGGTAGGTTTATCACCTAGAAATCGGGCGAAATAGACTTGACACTGTACTTTTGCATATAGCCATTACCATCAGCTGTCATTCGGTACTTTTTTGATGCCGATAGAGGCTGTTCTTGGCCCTGAAAAAATTATATAACACGATGTACTCCTATCAATTTCATGTCCAGGGTGTTGCGGTAGCTTTATCACCTTGTAATCGGGCGAAATGGAGGTGACAGTGTACTTTGGTAGCTAATCATCACTGACAGCTGTCATTTGAATACCTTGTAAAGTCAATAGAAGCTGTACTACGCCCGGAAAAAATTATAGAACACGATGTACTCCCATCGATTTCATGTCCAGGGTGTTGTGGTAGGTTTATCACATAGAAATCGGGCGAAATGTACTTGACAGTGTCCTTTAGCAGCTAGCCATTACTGTCATCTGTCACTTGATACCCTTTTCGTGCCGATAGAAACTGTACTTCGCCCGGAAAAAATTATAGAACACGATGTACTCTCATCGGTTTCATGTCCAGGGTGTTGTGGTAGGTTCATCACCTAGAAATCGGGCGTAATGTACTTGACAGTGTCCTTAAGCAGCTAGCTATTACTGTCAGCTATCATTTGGTACCCTTTTGGTGCCGATAGAAACTGTTCTTCGCCTGGAAAAAATTATAGAACACGATGTACTCTCATCGATTTCATGTCCAGGGTGTTATGGTAGGTTTATCACCTTGTAATCGGGCGAAATGGACTTGACAGTGTACTTTGGTAGCTTATCATTACTGTCAGCTGTCATTTGGTAACTTTGTTAAGTCGATAAAAGCTGTTCTTTGCCCGGAAAAAATTATAGAACACGATGTACTCTCATCGATTTCATGTCCAGGGTGTTGTGGTTGGTTTATCACCTAGAAATCGGGCGAAATATTCTTGACACTGTACTTTTGCATATAGCCATTACTGTCAGCTGTCATTCGGTACTTTTTTGATGCCGATAGAGGCTGTTCTTGGCCCGGAAAAAATTATAGAACACGATGTACTCTCATCGATTTCATGTCCAGGGTGTTGTGGTAGGTTTATCACCTAGAAATCGGGCGAAATGTACTTGACAGTGTCCTTAAGCAGCTAGCCATTTTTGTCAGCTGTTAGTTGGTACCCTTTCGATGCCGATAGAGGCTGTTCTTGGCCCGGAAAAAATTATAGAACACGATGTACTCTCATCGATTTCAAGTCCAGGGTGTTGTGGTAGCTTTATCACCTAGAAATCGGCCGAAATGTACTTGACAGTGTCCTTTAGCAGCTAGTAATTACTGTCAGCTGTCATTTGGTTTATTTTTGGTGCCGATAGAGGCTGTTCTTGGCCCGGAAAAAATTATAGAACACGATGTACTCTCATCGATTTCATGTTCAGGGTGTTGTGGTAGGTTTATCACCTAGAAATCGGGCGAAATGGACTTGACAGTGTACTTGAACAGCTAGTTGCTACTGTCAGCTGTCATTTGGTACCCTTTTGATGCCGATAGAAGCTGTTCTTCGCCCGGAAAAAATTATAGAACACGATGTACTCTCATCGATTTCAAGTCCAGGGTGTTGTGGTAGCTTTATCACCTAGAAATCGGCCGAAATGTACTTGACAGTGTCCTTTAGCAGCTAGTAATTACTGTCAGCTGTCATTTGGTTTATTTTTGGTGCCGATAGAGGCTGTTCTTGGCCCGGAAAAAATTATAGAACACGATGTACTCTCATCGATTTCATGTTCAGGGTGTTGTGGTAGGTTTATCACCTAGAAATCGGGCGAAATGGACTTGACAGTGTACTTGAACAGCTAGTTGCTACTGTCAGCTGTCATTTGGTACCCTTTTGATGCCGATAGAAGCTATTCTTCGCCCGGAAAAAATTATAGAACACGATGTACTCTCATCGATTTCATGTCCAGGGTGTTGTGGTTGGTTTATCACCTAGAAATCGGGCGAAATATTCTTGACACTGTACTTTTGCATATAGCCATTGCTGTCAGCTGTCATTCGGTACTTTTTTGATGCCGATAGAGGCTGTTCTTGGCCCGGAAAAAATTATAGAACACGATGTACTCTCATCGATTTCATGTCCAGGGTGTTGTGGTAGGTTTATCACCTAGAAATCGGGCGAAATGTACTTGACAGTGTCCTTAAGCAGCTAGCCATTTTTGTCAGCTGTTAGTTGGTACCCTTTCGATGCCGATAGAGGCTGTTCTCTGCCCGGAAAAAATTATAGAACACGATGTACTCTCATCGATTTCAAGTCCAGGGTGTTGTGGTAGCTTTATCACCTAGAAATCGGCCGAAATGTACTTGACAGTGTCCTTTAGCAGCTAGTTATTACTGTCAGCTGTCATTTGGTTTATTTTTGGTGCCGATAGAGGCTGTTCTTGGCCCGGAAAAAATTATAGAACACGTTGTACTCTCATCGATTTCATGTTCAGGGTGTTGTGGTAGGTTTATCACCTAGAAATCGGGCGAAATGGACTTGACAGTGTACTTGAACAGCTAGTTGCTACTGTCAGCTGTCATTTGGTACCCTTTTGATGCCGATAGAAGCTGTTCTTCGCCCGGAAAAATTTATAGAACACGATGTACTCTCATCGATTTCATGTCCAGGGTGTTGTGGTAGGTTTATCACCTAGAAATTGGGCGAAATGGACTTAACAGTGTACTTGGACAACTAGTTACTACTGTCAGCTGTCATTTGGTACCCTTTTGATGCCGATAGAAGCTGTTTTTCGCCCGGAAAAAATTATAGAACACGATGTACTCTCATCGATTTCATGTCCAGGGTGTTGTGGTAGGTTTATCACCTAGAAATCGGGCGAAATAGACTTGACACTGTACTTTTGCATATAGCCATTACCATCAGCTGTCATTCGGTACTTTTTTGATGCCGATAGAGGCTGTTCTTGGCCCTGAAAAAATTATATAACACGATGTACTCCTATCAATTTCATGTCCAGGGTGTTGCGGTAGCTTTATCACCTTGTAATCGGGCGTAATGGACTTGACAGTGTACTTTGGTAGCTAATCATCACTGACAGCTGTCATTTGAATACCTTGTAAAGTCAATAGAAGCTGTACTACGCCCGGAAAAAATTATAGAACACGATGTACTCCCATCGATTTCATGTCCAGGGTGTTGTGGTAGGTTTATCACATAGAAATCGGGCGAAATGTACTTGACAGTGTCCTTTAGCAGCTAGCCATTACTGTCATCTGTCACTTGATACCCTTTTCGTGCCGATAGAAACTGTACTTCGCCCGGAAAAAATTATAGAACACGATGTACTCTCATCGATTTCAAGTCCAGGGTGTTGTGGTAGCTTTATCACCTAGAAATCGGCCGAAATGTACTTGACAGTGTCCTTTGGTAGCTAGTAATTACTGTCAGCTGTCATTTGGTAACCTTGTTAAGTCGATAGAAGCTGTACTCCGCCCGGAAAAAATTATAGAACACGATGTACTCCCATCGATTTCATGTCCAGGGTGTTGTGGTAGGTTCATCACCTAGAAATTTGGCGTAATGTACTTGACAGTGTCCTTAAGCAGCTAGCTATTACTGTCAGCTATCATTTGGTACCCTTTTGGTGCCGATAGAAACTGTTCTTCGCCCGGAAAAAATTATAGAACACGATGTACTCTCATCGATTTCATGTCCAGGGTGTTATGGTAGGTTTATCACCTTGTAATCGGGCGAAATGGACTTGACAGTGTACTTTGGTAGCTAGTAATTACTGTCAGCTGTCATTTGGTAACCTTGTTAAGTCGATAGAAGCTGTACTCCGCCCGGAAAAAATTATAGAACACGATGTACTCCCATCGATTTCATGTCCAGGGTGTTGTGGTAGGTTTATCACCTGGAAATCGGACGAAATGGACTTGACAGTGTACTTTGACAGCTAGCCATTACTATCAGCTGTCATTTGGTACCCTTTTCGTGCCGATAAAAGCTGCACTTTGCCCGGAAAAAATTATAGAACACGATGTATTCTCATCGATTTCATGTCCAGGGTGTTGTGGTAGGTTTATCACCTAGAAATCGGGCGAAATAGACTTGAGACTGTACTTTTGCGTATAGTCAATACTGTAAGCTGTCATTTGGTAACCTTTTGGTGCCCAAAAAGGCTGTTCTTGGCCCGAAAAAAATTATAGAACACGATGTACTCTCATCGATTTCATGTCCACGGTGTTGTGGTAGGTTTATCACCTAGAAATCGGGCGAAATATACTTGACAGTGTCCTTTAGCAGCTAGCAATTTTTGTCAGATATCAGTTGGTACCCTTTTGGTGCCGATAAAGGCTGTTCTTGGCCCGGAAAAAATTATAGAACACGATGTACTCTCATCGATTTCAAGTCCAGGGTGTTGTGGTAGGTTTATCACCTTGAAATCGGGCGAAATGTACTTGACAGTGTACTTTTGCAGCTAGTCACTACTGTCAGCTGTCATTTGGTACCCTTTTGATGCCGATAGAGGCTGTTCTTGGCCCGGAAAAAATTATAGAACACGATGTACTCTCATCGATTTCATAACCAGGGTGTTGTGGTAGGTCTATCACCTTGTAATCGGGCGAAATGGAGTTAACAGTGTACTTTAATAGCTAATCATTACTGTCAGCTGTCATTTGGTAACCTTGTTAAGTCGATAGAAGCTGTACACCGCCCGGAAAAAAATATAGAACACGATGTACTCCCATCGATTTCATGTCCAGGGTGTTGTGGTAGGTTTATCACCTGGAAATCGGGCCAAATGGACTTGACAGTGTCCTTTAGCAGCTAGCCATTACTGTCAGCTGTCATTCAGTACCTTTTTCGTGCCGATAGAAACTGTACTTCGCCCGGAAAAAAATATAGAACACGATGTACTCCCATCGATTTCATGTCCAGGGTGTTGTGGTAGGTTTATCACCTAGAAATCGGGCGAAATGACTTGACAGTGTACTTTGACAGCTATTTACTACTGTCAGATGTCATTTGGTACCGTTTTGGTGCCGAAACAAGCTGTACTTTGCCCGGAAAAAAATATAGGACACGATGTAATCTCGTCGATTTCATGTGCAGGGTGTTGTGGTAGGTTTATCACCTAGAAATCGGGCAAAATGACTTGACAGTGTACTTTGACAGCTATTTACTACTGTCAGATGTCATTTGGTACCCTTTTGGTGCCGAAACAAGCTGTACTTTGCCCGGAAAAAAATATAGAACACGATGTAATCTCGTCGATTTCATGTGCAGGGTGTTGTGGTAGGTTTATCACCTAGAAATCGGGCGAAATGACTTGACAGTGTCCTTTGACAGCTAGATACTACTGTCAGCTGTCATCTGGTACCCTTTCTGTGCCGATACAAGCTGTACTTCGCCGGGAAAAAATTAAAGAACACAATGTACTCTCATCGATTTCATGTCCAGGGTGTTGTGGTAGGTTTAACACCTAGAAATCGTGTAAAATGAACTTGACAGTACACTTTGGCAGCTAGACACTACTTTTCGCTGTCATTTTGTTTCCTTTTGATGCCGATAGAAGCTGTATTTCGCCCGGAAAAAATTATAGAACACGATGTTTTCTCATCGATTTCATGTCCTGGGTGTTGTGGTAGGTTTATCACCTAGAAATCGGGCGAAATGGCCTTGACAGTGTACTTTGACAGCTAGCCACTACTGTCAGCTCTCATTTGGTACCCTTTTGGTGCCCAAACAAGCTGTACTTTGCCCGGAAAAAAATATAGAACACGATGTAATCTCGTCGATTTCATGTGCAGGGTGTTGTGGTAGGTTTATCACCTAGAAATCGGGCGAAATGACTTGACAGTGTCCTTGAACAGCTAGATACCATTGTCAGCTGTCGTCTGGTACCCTTTCTGTGCCGATACAAGCTGTACTTCGCCGGAAAAAAATTATAGAACACGATGTACTCTCATCGATTTCATGTTCAGGGTGTTGTGGTAGGTTTAACACCTAGAAATCGTGTGAAATGAACTTGACAGTGCACTTTGACAGCTAGCCATTACTTTTGGCTGTCATTTTGTTCCTTTTGATGCCGATAGAAGCTGTATTTCGCCCGGAAAAAATTATAGAACACGATGTTTTATCATCGATTTCATGTCCAGGGTGTTGTGGTAGGTTTATCACCTAGAAATCGTGTGAAATGTACTTGACAGTGAACTTTGACAGCTAGTCACTATTTTTGGCTGTCATTTTGTACCCTTTTGGTGCCGACAGAAGCTGTACTTCACCCGGAAAAAATTATAGAACACGATGTACTCTCATCGATTTCATGTCCAGGGTGTTGTGGTAGGTTTATCACCTAGAAATCGGGTGAAATGAACTCGGAAGTGCAGTTAAGCAGCTAGGCACTTTAGTCAGCTGTCATTTAATAACATTTTGATGCCAATCGAAGCTGTACTTCGCCCGTAAAAAATTATAGAACACGATGTACTCTCATCGATTTCATGTCCAGGATGTTGTGGTAGGTTTATCACCTAGAAATCAGGCGAAATTGACTTGACAGTGTATTTTGACTGGTGGACACAACTGTCAGCTGTCATCTGTTACCCTTTTAGTGCCGATAGAAGGTGTACTTCGCCCGGAAAAAATTATAGAACACGATGTACTCTCATCGATTTCATGTCCAGGGTGTTGTGGTAGGTTCATCACCTAGAAATCGTGTGAAATGTACTTGAAAGTGTACTTTGACAGCTACTCACTACTTTTAGCTGTCATTTTATACATTTTACGTGCCGATAGAAGCTGTACTTCACCCGGAAAAAATTATAGAACACGATGTACTCTCATCGATTTCATGTCCAGGGTGTTGTGGTAGGTTTATCACCTAGAAATCAGGCGAAATTGACTTGACAGTGAATTTTAACAGCTATTCACTACTGTCAGATGTCATTTGGTACCCTTTTGGTGCCGAAACAAGCTGTACTTTGCCCGGAAAAAAATATAGAACACGATGTAATCTCGTCGATTTCATGTGCAGGGTGTTGTGGTAGGTTTATCACCTAGAAATCGGGCGAAATGACTTGACAGTGTCCTTTGACAGCTAGATAGTACTGTCAACTGTCATCTGGTACCCTTTCTGTGCCGATACAAGCTGTACTTCGCCGGGAAAAAATTATAGAACACAATGTACTCTCAACGATTTCATGTCCAGGGTGTTGTGGTAGGTTTAACACCTAGAAATCGTATGAAATGAACTTGACAGTGCACTTTGACAGCTAGCCACTACTTTTGTCTGTAATTTTGTTTCCTTTTGATGCCGATAGAAGCTGTATTTCGCCCGGAAAAAATTATAGAACACGATGTTTTCTCATCGATTTCATGTCCAGGGTGTTGTGGTAGGTTTATCACCTAGAAATCGTGTGAAATGTACTTAACAGTGAACTTTGACAGCTAGTCACTACTTTTGGCTGTCATTTTGTACCATTTTGGTGCCGACAGAAGCTGTACTTCGCCTGGAAAAAATTATAGAACACGATGTTTTCTCATCGATTTCATGTCCTGGGTGTTGTGGTAGGTTTATCACCTAGAAATCGGGCGAAATGGACTTGACAGTGTACTTTGACAGCTATTTACTACTGTCAGATGTCATTTGGTACCCTTTTGGTGCCGAAACAAGCTGTACTTTGCCCGGAAAAAAATATAGAACACGATGTAATCTCGTCGATTTCATGTGCAGGGTGTTGTGGTAGGTTTATCACCTAGAAATCGGGCGAAATGACTTGACAGTGTCCTTTGACAGCTAGATACTACTGTCATCTGTCATCTGGTACCCTTTGTGTGCTGATACAAGCTGTACTTCGCCGGGAAAAAATTATAGAACACAATTTCCTCTCATCGATTTCATGTCCAGGGTGTTGTGGTAGGTTTAACACCTAGAAATCGTGTGAAATGAACTTGACAGTGCACTTTGACAGCTAGCCACTACTTTTGGCTGTCATTTTGTCTCCTTTTGATGCCGATAGAAGCTGTATTTCGCCCGGAAAAAATTATAGAACACGATGTTTTCTCATCGATTTCATGTCCTGGGTGTTGTGGTAGGTTTATCACCTAGAAATCGGGCGAAATGGACTTGACAGTGTACTTTGACAGCTAGCCACTACTGTCAGCTGTCATTTGGTACCCTTTTGGTGCCGAAACAAGCTGTACTTTGCCCGGAAAAAAATATAGAACACGATGTAATCTCGTCGATTTCATGTGCAGGGTGTTGTGGTAGGTTTATCACCTAGAAATCGGGCGAAATGACTTGACAGTGTCCTTTAACAGCTAGATACCACCGTCAGCTGTCATCTGGTACCCTTTCTGTGCCGAAACAAGCTGTATTTCGCCGGAAAAAAATTATAGAACACGATGTACTCTCATCGATTTCATGTCCAGGGTGTTGTGGTAGGTTTAACACCTAGAAATCGTGTGAAATGAACTTGACAGTGATTTTTGACAGCTAGCCATCACTTTTGGCTGTCATTTTGTTCCTTTTGATGCCGATAGAAGCTGTATTTCGCCCGGAAAAAATTATAGAACACGATGTTTTATCATCGATTTCATGTCCAGGGTGTTGTGGTAGGTTTATCACCTAGAAATCGTGTGAAATGTACTTGACAGTGAACTTTGACAGCTAGTCACTACTTTTGGCTGTCATTTTGTACCCTTTTGGTGCCGACAGAAGCTGTACTTCACCCGGAAAAAATTATAGAACACGATGTACTCTCATCGATTTCATGTCCAGGTTGTTGTGGTAGGTTTATCACCTAGAAATCGGGTGAAATGAACTCGGCAGTGCAGTTAAGCAGCTAGCCACTTTAGTCAGCTGTCATCTAATAACATTTTGATGCCGATCGAAGCTGTTCTTCGCCCGTAAAAAATTATAGAACACGATGTACTCTCATAGATTTCATGTCCAGGATGTTGTGGTAGGTTTATCACCTAGAAATCAGGCGAAATTGACTTGACAGTGTATTTTGACAGGTAGACACAACTGTCAGCTGTCATCTGTTACCCTTTTAGTGCCGATAGAAGGTGTACTTCGCCCGGAAAAAATTATAGAACACGATGTACTCTCATCGATTTCATGTCCAGGGTGTTGTGGTAGGTTCATCACCTAGAAATCGTGTGAAATGTACTTGAAAGTGTACTTTGACAGCTACTCACTACTTTTAGCTGTCATTTTATACATTTTACGTGCCGATAGAAGCTGTACTTCACCCGGAAAAAATTATAGAACACGATGTACTCTCATCGATTTCATGTCCAGGGTGTTGTGGTAGGTTTATCACCTAGAAATCAGGCGAAATTGACTTGACAGTGAATTTTAACAGCTATTCACTACTGTCAGATGTCATTTGGTACCCTTTTGGTGCCGAAACAAGCTGTACTTTGCCCGGAAAAAAATATAGAACACGATGTAATCTCGTCGATTTCATGTGCAGGGTGTTGTGGTAGGTTTATCACCTAGAAATCGGGCGAAATGACTTGACAGTGTCCTTTGACAGCTAGATAGTACTGTCAGCTGTCATCTGGTACCCTTTCTGTGCCGATACAAGCTGTACTTCGCCGGGAAAAAATTATAGAACACAATGTACTCTCATCGATTTCATGTCCAGGGTGTTGTGGTAGGTTTAACACCTAGAAATCGTATGAAATGAACTTGACAGTGCACTTTGACAGCTAGCCACTACTTTTGTCTGTAATTTTGTTTCCTTTTGATGCCGATAGAAGCTGTATTTCGCCCGGAAAAAATTATAGAACACGATGTTTTCTCATCGATTTCATGTCCAGGGTGTTGTGGTAGGTTTATCACCTAGAAATCGTGTGTAATTTACTTAACAGTGAACTTTGACAGCTAGTCACTACTTTTGGCTGTCATTTTGTACCCTTTTGGTGCCGACAGAAGCTGTACTTCGCCTGGAAAAAATTATAGAACACGATGTTTTCTCATCGATTTCATGTCCTGGGTGTTGTGGTAGGTTTATCACCTAGAAATCGGGCGAAATGGACTTGACAGTGTACTTTGACAGCTAGCCACTACTGTCAGCTGTCATTTGATACCCTTTTGGTGCCGAAACAAGCTGTACTTTGCCCGGAAAAAAATATAGAACACGATGTAATCTCGTCGATTTCATGTGCAGGGTGTTGTGGTAGGTTTATCACCTAGAAATCGGGCGTAATGACTTGACAGTGTCCTTTGACAGCTAGATACTACTGTCAGCTGTCATCTGGTACCCTTTGTGTGCTGATACAAGCTGTAATTCGCCGGGAAAAAATTATAGAACACAATTTCCTCTCATCGATTTCATGTCCAGGGTGTTGTGGTAGGTTTAACACCTAGAAATCGTGTGAAATGAACTTGACAGTGCACTTTGACAGCTAGCCACTACTTTTGGCTGTCATTTTGTCTCCTTTTTATGCCGATAGAAGCTGTATTTCGCCCGGAAAAAATTATAGAACACGATGTTTTCTCATCGATTTCATGTCCTGGGTGTTGTGGTAGGTTTATCACCTAGAAATCGGGCGAAATGGACTTGACAGTGTACTTTGACAGCTAGCCACTACTGTCAGCTGTCATTTGATACCCTTTTGGTGCCGAAACAAGCTGTACTTTGCCCGGAAAAAAATATAGAACACGATGTAATCTCGTCGATTTCATGTGCAGGGTGTTGTGGTAGGTTTATCACCTAGAAATCGGGCGGAATGACTTGACAGTGTCCTTGAACAGCTAGATACCACCGTCAGCTGTCATCTGGTACCCTTTTTCTGCCGATACAAGCTGTACTTCGCCGGAAAAAAATTATAGAACACGATGTACTCTCATCGATTTCATGTCCAGGGTGTTGTGGTAGGTTTAACACCTAGAAATCGTGTGAAATGAACTTGACAGTGCACTTTGACAGCTAGCCATCACTTTTGGCTGTCATTTTGTTCCTTTTGATGCCGATAGAAGCTGTATTTCGCCCGGAAAAAATTATAGAACACGATGTTTTATCATCGATTTCATGTCCAGGGTGTTGTGGTAGGTTTATCACCTAGAAATCGTGTGAAATGTACTTGACAGTGAACTTTGACAGCTAGTCACTACTTTTGGCTGTCATTTTGTACCCTTTTGGTGCCGACAGAAGCTGTACTTCACCCGGAAAAAATTATAGAACACGATGTACTCTCATCGATTTCATGTCCAGGTTGTTGTGGTAGGTTTATCACCTAGAAATCGGGTGAAATGAACTCGGCAGTGCAGTTAAGCAGCTAGCCACTTTAGTCAGCTGTCATTTAATAACATTTTGATGCCGATGGAAGCTGTTCTTCGCCCGTAAAAAATTATAGAACACGATGTACTCTCATAGATTTCATGTCCAGGATGTTGTGGTAGGTTTATCACCTAGAAATCAGGCGAAATTGACTTGAGAGTGTATTTTGACAGGTAGACACAACTGTCAGCTGTCATTTGTTACCCTTTTGGTGCCGATAAAAACTGCACTTCGGCCGGAAAAAGTTATAGAACACGATGTACTCTCATCGATTTCATGTCCAGGGTGTTGTGGTAGGTTTATCACCTAGAAATCGGGCGGAATGGACTTGACAGTGTACTTTGACAGCTAGTAACTACTGTCAGCTGTCATCTGGTACCCTTTTGGTGCCGAAAAAAGCTGTACTTCACCCGGAAAAAATTATAGAACACGATGTACTCTCATCGATTTCATGTCCAGGGTGTTGTGGTAGGTTTACCACCTAGAAATCGGGTGTAATGAACTTGACAGTGCAATTTGACAGCTAGTCACTTTAGTCAGCTGTCATTTGGTAGTATTTTGGTGCCGATCCAAGCTGTCTTTCGCCCGGAAAAAATTATAGAACACGATGTACTCTCATCGATTTCATGTCCAGGGTGTTGTGGTAGGTTTATCACCTAGAAATCAGACGAAATTGACTTGACAGTGTAATTTGTAAGCTACTCACTACTGTCAACTGTCATTAAGTATCCTTTTGGTGCCGATAGAAGCTGTACTTCGCCTGGAAAAAATTATAGAACCCGATGTACTCTCATCGATTTCATGTCCTGGGTGTTGTGGTAGGTTTATCACCTAGAAATCGGGCGAAATGGACTTGACAGTGTACTTTGACAGCTATCCACTACTATCAGATGTCATTTGGTACCCTTTTGGTGCCGAAACAAGCTGTACTTTGCCCGGAAAAAAATATAGAACACGATGTACTCTCATCGATTTCATGTCCAGGGTGTTGTGGTAGGTTTATCACCTAGAAATCAGGCGAAATTGACTTGACATTGTATTTTAGAAGCTACCCACTACTGTCAGCTGTCATTTGTTACTATTTTGGTGCCGATAAAAACTGCACTTCGGCCGGAAAAAGTTTTAGAACACGATGTACTCTCATCGATTTCATGTCCAGGGTGTTGTGGTAGGTTTATCACCTAGAAATCGGGCGGAATGGACTTGACAGTGTACTTTGACAGCTAGTCACTACTGTCAGCTGTCATCTGGTACCCTTTTGGTGCCGAAAAAAGCTGTACTTTGCCCGAAAAAAATTATAGAACACGATGTAATCTCGTCGATTTCATGTCCAGGGTGTTGTGGTGGGTTTATCACCTAGAAATCGAGTGTAATGTACTTGACAGTTAACTTTGACAGCTAGCCACTACTTTTGTCTGTCATTTATCCCCCCTTTGGTGCCGATTTAAGCTGTACTTCATCCGGAAAAAATTATAGAACACGATGTACTCTCATCGATTTCATGTCCAGGGTGTTGTGGTAGGTTTATCACCTAGAAATCGGGTGAAATGAACTCGGCAGTGCAGTTTAGCAGCTAGCCACTTTAGTCAGCTGTCATTTAATAACATTTTGATTACGATCGAAGCTGTACTTCGCCCGAAAAAAATTATAGAACACGATGTACTCTCATCGATTTCATGTCCAGGGTGTTGTGGTAGGTTTATCACCTAGAAATCAGGCGAAATTGACTTTACAGTGTATTTTGACAGGTAGCCACTTTTGTAAGTTGTCATTGAATACACCTTTGGTGCCGACAGAAGTTGTACTTCGCCCGGAAAAAATTATAGAACACGAGGTACTCTCATCGATTTCATGTCCAGGGTGTTGTGGTAGGTTTATCACCTAAAAATCGGGCGAAATCGACTTAACAGTGTACTTTGACAGCTGGTCACAACTGTCAGCTGTCATTTGATTAACTTTTGATGCCAATCGGAGCTGTACTTCGCCCGGAAAAAATTATAGAACACGATGTACTCTCATCGATTTCATGTCCAGGGTGTTGTGGTGAGTTTATCACCTAGAAATCGGGCGAAATGGACTTGACAGTGTACTTTGAAAGCTGGTCACAACTGTCAGCTGTCATTTGATACCCTTTTGGTGCCGATAAAAGCTGTACTTTGCCCGGAAAAAATTATAGACGATGATGTATTCTCATCGATTTCATGTCCAGGGTGTTGTGGTAAGTTTATCAACTAGAAATCGGGCGTAATGGACTTGACAGTGTACTTTGACAGCTAGCCATTACTGTCAGCTGTCATTTGGTACACTTTTGATGCCAATCGAAGCTGTACTTTGCCCGGAAAAAATTATAAACGACGATGTACTCTCATCGATTTCATGTCCAGGGTGTTGTGGTAGGTTTATCACCTAGAAATCGGGTGAACTGAACTTGACAGAGTACTTTTGCAGCTGGTCACAACTGTCGACTGTCATTTGATTAACTTTTGATGCCGATCGGAGCTGTACTTCGCCCGGAAAAAATTATAGAACACGATGTACTCTCATCGATTTCATGTCCAGGGTGTTGTGGTGAGTTTATCACCTAGAAATCGGGCGTGATGGACTTGACGGTGTACTTTGGCAGCTAGCCATTACTGTCAGCTGTCATTTTGTACACTTTTAATGCCAATCGGAGCTGTATTTCACCCGGAAAAAATTATAGACGACGATGTACTCTCATCGATTTCATGTCCAGGGTGTTGTGGTGAGTTTATCACCTAGAAATCGGGCGTAATGTACTTGACAGTGTACTTTGACAGCTAGCAATTACTTTTGGCTGTCATCTGGTACACTTTTAATGCCAATCGAAGCTGTACTTTGCCCGGAAAAAATTATAAACGACGATGTACTCTCATCGATTTCATGTCCAGGGTGTTGTGGTGAGTTTATCACCTAGAAATCGGGCGTAATGGACTTGACAGTGTACTTTGACAGCTAGCCATTTTTGTCAGCTGTCACCTGGTATACTTTTGATGCCAATCGAAGCTGTACTTTGCCCGGAAAAAAATATAAACGACGATGTACTCTCATCGATTTCATGTCCAGGGTGTTGTGGTAGGTTTATCACCTAGAAATCGGGTGAAATGAACTTGACAGTGTACTTTGACAGCTGGTCACAACTGTCAGCTGTCATTTGATTAACTTTTGATGCCGATCGGAGCTGTACTTCGCCCGGAAAAAATTATAGAACACGATGTACTCTCATCGATTTCATGTCCAGGGTGTTGTGGTGAGTTTATCACCTAGAAATCGGGCGTAATGGACTTGACAGTGTACTTTGACAGCTAGTCATTACTTTCAGCTGTCATCTGGTACACTTTTGATGCCAATCGAAGCTGTAATTTGCCCGGAAAAAACTATAAACGACGATGTACTCTCATCGATTTCATGTCCAGGGTGTTGTGGTAGGTTTATCACCTAGAAATCGGGTGAAATGAACTTGACAGTGTACTTTGACAGCTGGTCACAACTTTCAGCTGTCATTTGATTAACTTTTGATGCCGATCGGAGCTGTACTACGCCCGGAAAAAATTATAGAACACGATGTACTCTCATCGATTTCATGTCCAGGGTGTTGTGGTGAGTTTATCACCTAGAAATCGGGCGTAATGGACTTGACCGTGTACTTTGACAGCTAGCCATTACTGTCAGCTGTCACGTGGTACACTTTTGATGCCAATCGAAGCTGTACTTTGCCCGGAAAAAATTATAAACGACGATGTACTCTCATCGATTTCATGTCCAGGGTGTTGTGGTGAGTTTATCACCTAGAAATCGGGCGTAATGGACTTGACAGTGTACTTTGACAGCTAGCCATTACTGTCAGCTGTCATCTGGTTTACTTTTGATGCCAATCGAAGCTGTACTTTGCCCGGAAAAAATTATAAACGACGATGTACTCTCATCGATTTCATGTCCAGGGTGTTGTGGTAGGTTTATCACCTAGAAATCGGGTGAACTGAACTTGACAGTGTACTTTTACAGCTGGTCAGAACTGTCGACTGTCATTTGATTAACTTTTGATGCCGATCGGAGCTGTACTTCGCCCGAAAAAAATTATAGAACACGATGTACTCTCATCAATTTCATGTCCAGGGTGTTGTGGTGAGTTTATCATCTAGAAATCGGGCGAAATGGACTTGAGAGTGTACTTTGAATGCTAGTGACTTTTGTCAGCTGTCATTTGGTACCCTTTTAGTGCCGATAGAAGCTGTACTTTGCCCGGAAAAAATTATAGACGATGATGTATTCTCATCGATTTCATGTCCAGGGTGTTGTGGTGAGTTTATCACCTAGAAATCGGGCGTAATGGACTTGACGGTGTAATTTGGCAGCTAGCCATTACTATCAGCTGTCATCTGGTACACTTTTGATGCCAATCGGAGCTGTACTTTACCCGGAAAAAATTATAGACGACGATGTACTCTCATCGATTTCATGTCCAGGGTGTTGTGGTAAGTTTATCACCTAGAAATCGGGCGTAATAGACTTGACAGTGTACTTTGACAGCTAGCAATTACTTTCAGCTGTCATCTTGTACACTTTCGATGCTAATCGAAGCTGTACTTTGCCCGGAAAAAATTATAAACGACGATGTACTCTCATCGATTTCATGTCCAGGGTGTTGTGGTGAGTTTATCACCTAGAAATCGGGCGTAATGGACTTGACAGTGTACTTTGGCACCTGGCCATCACTGTCAGCTGTCATTTGGTACACTTTTGATGCCAATCGAAGCTGTACTTCGCCCGGAAAAAATTATAGAACACGATGTACTCTCATCGATTTCATGTCCAGGGTGTTGTGGTGAGTTTATCACCTTGAAATCGGGCGAAATGGACTTGACAGTGTACTTTGAAAGCTAGTGACTACTGTCAGCTGTCATTTGGTACCCTTTTGGTGCCGATAGAAGCTGTACTTCGCCCGGAAAAAATTATAGACGATGATGTATTCTCATCGATTTCATGTCCAGGGTGTTGTGGTAAGTTTATCAACTAGAAATCGGGCGTAATGGACTTGACAGTGTACTTTGACAGCTAGCCATTACTGTCAGCTGTCATCTGGTTTACTTTTGATGCCAATCGAAGCTGTACTTTGCCCGGAAAAAATTATAAACGACGATGTACTCTCATCGATTTCATGTCCAGGGTGTTGTGGTAGGTTTATCACCTAGAAATCGGGTGAACTGAACTTGACAGTGTACTTTTGCAGCTGGTCACAACTGTCGACTGTCATTTGATTAACTTTTGATGCCGATCGGAGCTGTACTTCGCCCGGAAAAAATTATAGAACACGATGTACTCTCATCGATTTCATGTCCAGGGTGTTGTGGTGAGTTTATCACCTAGAAATCGGGCGTAATGGACTTGACGGTGTTCTTTGGCAGCTAGCCATTACTGTCAGCTGTCATCTTGTACACTTTTGATGCCAATCGGAGCTGTACTTCACCCGGAAAAAATTATAGACGACGATGTACTCTCATCGATTTCATGTCCAGGGTGTTGTGGTGAGTTTATCACCTAGAAATCGGGCGTAATGGACTTGACAGTGTATTTTGACAGCTAGCAATTACCTTCAGCTATCATCTGGTACACTTTTGATGCCAATCGAAGCTGTACTTTGCCCGGAAAAAATTATAAACGACGATGTACTCTCATCGATTTCATGTCCAGGGTGTTGTGGTGAGTTTATCACCTAGAAATCGGGCGTAATGGACTTGACATTGTACTTTGACAGCTAGCCATTACTGTGAGCTGTCATATGGTATACTTTTGATGCCAATCGAAGCTGTACTTTGCCCGGAAAAAATATAAACGACGATGTACTCTCATCGATTTCATGTCCAGGGTGTTGTGGTAGGTTTATCACCTAGAAATCGGGTGAAATGAACTTGACAGTGTACTTTGACAGCTGGTCACAACTGTCAGCTGTCATTTGATTAACTTTTGATGCCGATCGGAGCTGTACTTCGCCCAGAAAAAATTATAGAACACGATGTACTCTCATCGATTTCATGTCCAGGGTGTTGTGGTGAGTTTATCACCTAGAAATCGGGCGTAATGGACTTGACAGTGTACTTTGACAGCTAGCCATTACTTTCAGCTGTCATCTGATACACTTTTGATGCCAATCGAAGCTGTAATTTGCCCGGAAAAAACTATAAACGACGATGTACTCTCATCAATTTCATGTCCAGGGTGTTGTGGTAGGTTTATCACCTAGAAATCGGGTGAAATGAACTTAACAGTGTACTTTGACAGCTGGTCACAACTTTCAGCTGTCATTTGATTAACTTTTGATGCCGATCGGAGCTGTACTACGCCCGGAAAAAATTATAGAACACGATGTACTCTCATCGATTTCATGTCCAGGGTGTTGTGGTGAGTTTATCACCTAGAAATCGGGCGTAATGGACTTGACGGTGTACTTTGACAGCTAGCCATTACTGTCAGCTGTCACGTGGTATACTTTTAATGCCAATCGAAGCTGTACTTTGCCCGGAAAAAATTATAAACGACGATGTACTCTCATCGATTTCATGTCCAGGGTGTTGTGGTGAGTTTATCACCTAAAAATCGGGCGTAATGGACTTGACAGTGTACTTTGGCAGCTAGCCATTACTGTCAGCTGTCATCTGGTTTACTTTTGATGCCAATCGAAGCTGTACTTTGCCCGGAAAAAATTATAAACGACGATGTACTCTCATCGATTTCATGTCCAGGGTGTTGTGGTAGGTTTATCACCTAGAAATCGGGTGAACTGAACTTGACAGTGTACTTTTACAGCTGGTCACAACTGTCGACTGTCATTTGATTAACTTTTGATGCCGATCGGAGCTGTACTTCGCCCGGAAAAAATTATAGAACACGATGTACTCTCATCAATTTCATGTCCAGGGTGTTGTGGTGAGTTTATCACCTAGAAATCGGGCGAAATGGACTTGACAGTGTACTTTGGAAGCTAGTGATCACTGTCAGCTGTCATTTGATACCCTTTTGGTGCCGATAGAAGCTGTACTTTGCCCGGAAAAAATTATAGACGATGATGTATTCTCATCGATTTCATGTCCAGGGTGTTGTGGTAAGTTTATCAACTAGAAATCGGGCGTAATGGACTTGACAGTGTACTTTGACAGCTAGCCATTACTTTTAGCTGTCATCTGGTTTACTTTTGATGCCAATCGAAGCTGTACTTTGCCCGGAAAAAATTATAAACGACGATGTACTCTCATCGATTTCATGTCCAGGGTGTTGTGGTAGGTTTATCACCTAGAAATCGGGTGAACTGAACTTGACGGTGTACTTTTGCAGCTGGTCACAACTGTCGACTGTCATTTGATTAACTTTTGATGCCGATGGGAGCTGTACTTCGCCCGGAAAAAATTATAGAACACGATGTACTCTCATCGATTTCATGTCCAGGGTGTTGTGGTGAGTTTATCACCTAGAAAACGGGCGTAATGGACTTGACGGTGTACTTTGGCAGCTAGCCATTACTGTCAGCTGTCATTTGAAACACTTTTGATGCCAATCGGAGCTGTACTTCACCCGGAAAAAATTATAGACGACGATGTACTCTCATCGATTTCATGTCCAGGGTGTTGTGGTGAGTTTATCACCTAGAAATCGGGCGTAATGGACTTGACAGTGTATTTT
The DNA here is from genome assembly GCA_963942545.1 of Oxycera nigricornis. Lineage (NCBI taxonomy): Eukaryota > Metazoa > Arthropoda > Insecta > Diptera > Stratiomyidae > Oxycera > Oxycera nigricornis. The sequence goes on along the minus strand of OZ012664.1, from coordinate 18,295,127 downwards.
GACAGCTAGCAATTACCTTCAGCTATCATCTGGTACACTTTTGATGCCAATCGAAGCTGTACTTTGCCCGGAAAAAATTATAAACGACGATGTACTCTCATCGATTTCATGTCCAGGGTGTTGTGGTGAGTTTATCACCTAGAAATCGGGCGTAATGGACTTGACATTGTACTTTGACAGCTAGCCATTACTGTGAGCTGTCATATGGTATACTTTTGATGCCAATCGAAGCTGTACTTTGCCCGGAAAAAATATAAACGACGATGTACTCTCATCGATTTCATGTCCAGGGTGTTGTGGTAGGTTTATCACCTAGAAATCGGGTGAAATGAACTTGACAGTGTACTTTGACAGCTGGTCACAACTGTCAGCTGTCATTTGATTAACTTTTGATGCCGATCGGAGCTGTACTTCGCCCAGAAAAAATTATAGAACACGATGTACTCTCATCGATTTCATGTCCAGGGTGTTGTGGTGAGTTTATCACCTAGAAATCGGGCGTAATGGACTTGGCAGTGTACTTTGACAGCTAGCCATTACTTTCAGCTGTCATCTGATACACTTTTGATGCCAATCGAAGCTGTAATTTGCCCGGAAAAAACTATAAACGACGATGTACTCTCATCAATTTCATGTCCAGGGTGTTGTGGTAGGTTTATCACCTAGAAATCGGGTGAAATGAACTTAACAGTGTACTTTGACAGCTGGTCACAACTTTCAGCTGTCATTTGATTAACTTTTGATGCCGATCGGAGCTGTACTACGCCCGGAAAAAATTATAGAACACGATGTACTCTCATCGATTTCATGTCCAGGGTGTTGTGGTGAGTTTATCACCTAGAAATCGGGCGTAATGGACTTGACGGTGTACTTTGACAGCTAGCCATTACTGTCAGCTGTCACGTGGTATACTTTTAATGCCAATCGAAGCTGTACTTTGCCCGGAAAAAATTATAAACGACGATGTACTCTCATCGATTTCATGTCCAGGGTGTTGTGGTGAGTTTATCACCTAAAAATCGGGCGTAATGGACTTGACAGTGTACTTTGGCAGCTAGCCATTACTGTCAGCTGTCATCTGGTTTACTTTTGATGCCAATCGAAGCTGTCCTTTGCCCGGAAAAAATTATAAACGACGATGTACTCTCATCGATTTCATGTCCAGGGTGTTGTGGTAGGTTTATCACCTAGAAATCGGGTGAACTGAACTTGACAGTGTACTTTTACAGCTGGTCACAACTGTCGACTGTCATTTGATTAACTTTTGATGCCGATCGGAGCTGTACTTCGCCCGGAAAAAATTATAGAACACGATGTACTCTCATCAATTTCATGTCCAGGGTGTTGTGGTGAGTTTATCACCTAGAAATCGGGCGAAATGGACTTGACAGTGTACTTTGGAAGCTAGTGATCACTGTCAGCTGTCATTTGGTACCCTTTTGGTGCCGATAGAAGCTGTACTTTGCCCGGAAAAAATTATAGACGATGATGTATTCTCATCGATTTCATGTCCAGGGTGTTGTGGTAAGTTTATCAACTAGAAATCGGGCGTAATGGACTTGACAGTGTACTTTGACAGCTAGCCATTACTTTTAGCTGTCATCTGGTTTACTTTTGATGCCAATCGAAGCTGTACTTTGCCCGGAAAAAATTATAAACGACGATGTACTCTCATCGATTTCATGTCCAGGGTGTTGTGGTAGGTTTATCACCTAGAAATCGGGTGAACTGAACTTGACGGTGTACTTTTGCAGCTGGTCACAACTGTCGACTGTCATTTGATTAACTTTTGATGCCGATCGGAGCTGTACTTCGCCCGGAAAAAATTATAGAACACGATGTACTCTCATCGATTTCATGTCCAGGGTGTTGTGGTGAGTTTATCACCTAGAAAACGGGCGTAATGGACTTGACGGTGTACTTTGGCAGCTAGCCATTACTGTCAGCTGTCATTTGAAACACTTTTGATGCCAATCGGAGCTGTACTTCACCCGGAAAAAATTATAGACGACGATGTACTCTCATCGATTTCATGTCCAGGGTGTTGTGGTGAGTTTATCACCTAGAAATCGGGCGTAATGGACTTGACAGTGTACTTTGACAGCTAGCAATTACTTTAAGCTGTCATTTGGTACACTTTTGATGCCGATCGAAGCTGTACTTTGCCCGGAAAAAATTATAAACGACGATGTACTCTCATCGATTTCATGTCCAGGGTGTTGTGGTGAGTTTATCACCTAGAAATCGGGCGTAATGGACTTGACAGTGTACTTTGGCAGCTAGCCATCACTTTCAGCTGTCATCTGGTACACTTTTGATGCCACTCGAAGCTGTACTTTGCCCGGAAAAAATTATAAACGACGATGTACTCTCATCGATTTCATGTCCAGGGTGTTGTGGTAGGTTTATCACCTAGAAATCGGGTGAGATGAACTAGACAGTTCACTTTGACAGCTGGTCACAACTGTCAGCTGTCATTTTATTAACTTTTGATGCCGATCGGAGCTGTACTTCGCCCGGAAAAAATTATAGACGACGATGTACTCTCATCGATTTCATGTCCAGGGTGTTGTGGTGAGTTTATCACCTAGAAATCGGGCGTAATGGACTTGACAGTGTACTTTGACAGCTAGTCATTACTGTGAGCTGTCATTTGGTACACTTTTGATGCCAATCGGAGCTGTACTTCGCCCGGAAAAAATTATAGACGACGATGTACTCTCATCGATTTCATGTCCAGGGTGTTGTGGTGAGTTTATCACCTAGAAATCGGGCGTAATGGACTTGACAGTGTACTTTGACAGCTAGCCATTACTTTCAGCTGTCATCTGGTACACTTTTGATGCCACTCGAAGCTGTACTTTGCCCGGAAAAAATTATAAACGACGATGTACTCTCATCGATTTCATGTCCAGGGTGTTGTGGTAGGTTTATCACCTAGAAATCGGGTGAGATGAACTAGACAGTTCACTTTGACAGCTGGTCACAACTGTCAGCTGTCATTTTATTAACTTTTGATGCCGATCGGAGCTGTACTTCGCCCGGAAAAAATTATAGACGACGATGTACTCTCATCGATTTCATGTCCAGGGTGTTGTGGTGAGTTTATCACCTAGAAATCGGGCGTAATGGACTTGACAGTGTACTTTGACAGCTAGTCATTACTGTGAGCTGTCATTTGGTACACTTTTGATGCCAATCGGAGCTGTACTTCGCCCGGAAAAAATTATAGACGACGATGTACTCTCATCGATTTCATGTCCAGGGTGTTGTGGTGAGTTTATCACCTAGAAATCGGGCGTAATGGACTTGACAGTGTACTTTGGCACCTGGCCATCACTGTCAGCTGTCATTTGGTACACTTTTGATGCCAATCGAAGCTGTACTTCGCCCGGAAAAAATTATAAACGACGATGTACTCTCATCGATTTCATGTCCAGGGTGTTGTGGTGAGTTTATCACCTAGAAATCGGGCGTAATGGACTTGACAGTGTACTTTGGCACCTGGCCATCACTGTCAGCTGTCATTTGGTACACTTTTGATGCCAATCGAAGCTGTACTTCGCCCGGAAAAAATTATAGAACACGATGTACTCTCATCGATTTCATGTCCAGGGTGTTGTGGTGAGTTTATCACCTTGAAATCGGGCGAAATGGACTTGACAGTGTACTTTGAAAGCTAGTGACTACTGTCAGCTGTCATTTGGTACCCTTTTGGTGCCGATAGAAGCTGTACTTCGCCCGGAAAAAATTATAGACGACGATGTACTCTCATCGATTTCATGTCCAGGGTGTTGTGGTGAGTTTATCACCTAGAAATCGGGCGTAATGGACTTGACAGTGTACTTTGACAGCTAGCAATTACTTTCAGCTGTCATCTTGTACACTTTCGATGCTAATCGAAGCTGTACTTTGCCCGGAAAAAATTATAGACGACGATGTACTCTCATCGATTTCATGTCCAGGGTGTTGTGGTGAGTTTATCACCTAGAAATCGGGCGTAATAGACTTGACAGTGTCCTTTGGCAGCTAGCAATTACTTTCAGCTGTCATCTTGTACACTTTCGATGCTAATCGAAGCTGTACTTTGCCCGGAAAAAATTATAAACGACGATGTACTCTCATCGATTTCATGTCCAGGGTGTTGTGGTGAGTTTATCACCTAGAAATCGGGCGTAATGGACTTGACAGTGTACTTTGGCACCTGGCCATCACTGTCAGCTGTCATTTGGTACACTTTTGATGCCAATCGAAGCTGTACTTCGCCCGGAAAAAATTATAGAACACGATGTACTCTCATCGATTTCATGTCCAGGGTGTTGTGGTGAGTTTATCACCTTGAAATCGGGCGAAATGGACTTGACAGTGTACTTTGAAAGCTAGTGACTACTGTCAGCTGTCATTTGGTACCCTTTTGGTGCCGATAGAAGCTGTACTTCGCCCGGAAAAAATTATAGACGATGATGTATTCTCATCGATTTCATGTCCAGGGTGTTGTGGTAAGTTTATCAACTAGAAATCGGGCGTAATGGACTTGACAGTGTACTTTGACAGCTAGCCATTACTGTCAGCTGTCATCTGGTTTACTTTTGATGCCAATCGAAGCTGTACTTTGCCCGGAAAAAAATATAAACGACGATGTACTCTCATCGATTTCATGTCCAGGGTGTTGTGGTAGGTTTATCACCTAGAAATCGGGTGAACTGAACTTGACAGTGTACTTTTGCAGCTGGTCACAACTGTCGACTGTCATTTGATTAACTTTTGATGCCGATCGGAGCTGTACTTCGCCCGGAAAAAATTATAGAACACGATGTACTCTCATCGATTTCATGTCCAGGGTGTTGTGGTGAGTTTATCACCTAGAAATCGGGCGTAATGGACTTGACGGTGTACTTTGGCAGCTAGCCATTACTGTCAGCTGTCATCTTGTACACTTTTGATGCCAATCGGAGCTGTACTTCACCCGGAAAAAATTATAGACGACGATGTACTCTCATCGATTTCATGTCCAGGGTGTTGTGGTGAGTTTATCACCTAGAAATCGGGCGTAATGGACTTGACAGTGTATTTTGACAGCTAGCAATTACCTTCAGCTATCATCTGGTACACTTTTGATGCCAATCGAAGCTGTACTTTGCCCGGAAAAAATTATAAACGACGATGTACTCTCATCGATTTCATGTCCAGGGTGTTGTGGTGAGTTTATCACCTAGAAATCGGGCGTAATGGACTTGACATTGTACTTTGACAGCTAGCCATTACTGTCAGCTGTCATATGGTATACTTTTGATGCCAATCGAAGCTGTACTTTGCCCGGAAAAAAATATAAACGACGATGTACTCTCATCGATTTCATGTCCAGGGTGTTGTGGTAGGTTTATCACCTAGAAATCGGGTGAAATGAACTTGACAGTGTACTTTGACAGCTGGTCACAACTGTCAGCTGTCATTTGATTAACTTTTGATGCCGATCGGAGCTGTACTTCGCCCAGAAAAATTATAGAACACGATGTACTCTCATCGATTTCATGTCCAGGGTGTTGTGGTGAGTTTATCACCTAGAAATCGGGCGTAATGGACTTGACAGTGTACTTTGACAGCTAGCCATTACTTTCAGCTGTCATCTGATACACTTTTGATGCCAATCGAAGCTGTAATTTGCCCGGAAAAAACTATAAACGACGATGTACTCTCATCAATTTCATGTCCAGGGTGTTGTGGTAGGTTTATCACCTAGAAATCGGGTGAAATGAACTTAACAGTGTACTTTGACAGCTGGTCACAACTTTCAGCTGTCATTTGATTAACTTTTGATGCCGATCGGAGCTGTACTACGCCCGGAAAAAATTATAGAACACGATGTACTCTCATCGATTTCATGTCCAGGGTGTTGTGGTGAGTTTATCACCTAGAAATCGGGCGTAATGGACTTGACGGTGTACTTTGACAGCTAGGCATTACTGTCAGCTGTCACGTGGTATACTTTTAATGCCAATCGAAGCTGTACTTTGCCCGGAAAAAATTATAAACGACGATGTACTCTCATCGATTTCATGTCCAGGGTGTTGTGGTGAGTTTATCACCTAAAAATCGGGCGTAATGGACTTGACAGTGTACTTTGACAGCTAGCCATTACTGTCAGCTGTCATCTGGTTTACTTTTGATGCCAATCGAAGCTGTACTTTGCCCGGAAAAAATTATAAACGACGATGTACTCTCATCGATTTCATGTCCAGGGTGTTGTGGTAGGTTTATCACCTAGAAATCGGGTGAACTGAACTTGACAGTGTACTTTTACAGCTGGTCACAACTGTCGACTGTCATTTGATTAACTTTTGATGCCGATCGGAGCTGTACTTCGCCCGGAAAAAATTATAGAACACGATGTACTCTCATCAATTTCATGTCCAGGGTGTTGTGGTGAGTTTATCACCTAGAAATCGGGCGAAATGGACTTGACAGTGTACTTTGGAAGCTAGTGACCACTGTCAGCTGTCATTTGGTACCCTTTTGGTGCCGATAGAAGCTGTACTTTGCCCGGAAAAAATTATAGACGATGATGTATTCTCATCGATTTCATGTCCAGGGTGTTGTGGTAAGTTTATCAACTAGAAATCGGGCGTAATGGACTTGACAGTGTACTTTGACAGCTAGCCATTACTTTTAGCTGTCATCTGGTTTACTTTTGATGCCAATCGAAGCTGTACTTTGCCCGGAAAAAATTATAAACGACGATGTACTCTCATCGATTTCATGTCCAGGGTGTTGTGGTAGGTTTATCACCTAGAAATCGGGTGAACTGAACTTGACGGTGTACTTTTGCAGCTGGTCACAACTGTCGACTGTCATTTGATTAACTTTTGATGCCGATCGGAGCTGTACTTCGCCCGGAAAAAATTATAGAACACGATGTACTCTCATCGATTTCATGTCCAGGGTGTTGTGGTGAGTTTATCACCTAGAAAACGGGCGTAATGGACTTGACGGTGTACTTTGGCAGCTAGCCATTACTGTCAGCTGTCATTTGAAACACTTTTGATGCCAATCGGAGCTGTACTTCACCCGGAAAAAATTATAGACGACGATGTACTCTCATCGATTTCATGTCCAGGGTGTTGTGGTGAGTTTATCACCTAGAAATCGGGCGTAATGGACTTGACAGTGTACTTTGACAGCTAGCAATTACTTTAAGCTGTCATTTGGTACACTTTTGATGCCAATCGAAGCTGTACTTTGCCCGGAAAAAATTATAAACGACGATATACTCTCATCGATTTCATGTCCAGGGTGTTGTGGTGAGTTTATCACCTAGAAATCGGGCGTAATGGACTTGACAGTGTACTTTGGCAGCTAGCCATCACTTTCAGCTGTCATCTGGTACACTTTTAATGCCACGCGAAGCTGTACTTTGCCCGGAAAAAATTATAAACGACGATGTACTCTCATCGATTTCATGTCCAGGGTGTTGTGGTAGGTTTATCACCTAGAAATCGGGTGAGATGAACTAGACAGTTCACTTTGACAGCTGGTCACAACTGTCAGCTGTCATTTTGTTAACTTTTGATGCCGATCGGAGCTGTACTTCGCCCGGAAAAAATTATAGACGACGATGTACTCTCATCGATTTCATGTCCAGGGTGTTGTGGTGAGTTTATCACCTAGAAATCGGGCGTAATGGACTTGACAGTGTACTTTGACAGCTAGTCATTACTGTGAGCTGTCATTTGGTACACTTTTGATGCCAATCGGAGCTGTACTTCGCCCGGAAAAAATTATAGACGACGATGTACTCTCATCGATTTCATGTCCAGGGTGTTGTGGTGAGTTTATCACCTAGAAATCGGGCGTAATGGACTTGACAGTGTACTTTGACAGCTAGCCATTACTTTCAGCTGTCATCTGGTACACTTTTGATGCCACTCGAAGCTGTACTTTGCCCGGAAAAAATTATAAACGACGATGTACTCTCATCGATTTCATGTCCAGGGTGTTGTGGTAGGTTTATCACCTAGAAATCGGGTGAGATGAACTTGACAGTTCACTTTGACAGCTGGTCACAACTGTCAGCTGTCATTTTATTAACTTTTGATGCCGATCGGCGCTGTACTTCGCCCGGAAAAAATTATAGAACACGATGTACTCTCATCGATTTCATGTCCAGGGTGTTGTGGTGTGTTTATCACCTAGAAATCGGGCGAAATGGACTTGACAGTGTACTTTGACAGCTAGCCATTACTGTCAGCTGTCATTTGGTGCACTTTTGATGCCGATCGGAGCTGTACTTCGCCCGGAAAAAATTATAGAACACGATGTACTCTCATCGATTTCACGTCCAGGGTGTTGTGGTGAGGTTATCAACTAGAAATCGGGCGAAATGGACTTGACAGTGTACTTTGGCAGCTAGTGACTACTGTCAGCTGTCATTTGGTACCCTTTTGGTGCCGATAGAAGCTGTACTTCGCCCGGAAAAAATTATAGACGACGATGTACTCTCATCGATTTCATGTCCAGGGTGTTGTGGTGAGTTTATCACCTAGAAATCGGGCGTAATGGACTTGACAGTGTACTTTGGCAGCTGGTCACAACTGTCAACTGTCATTTGATTAACTTTTAATGCCCATCGGAGCTGTACTTCGCCCGGAAAAAATTATAGAACACGATGTACTCTCATCGATCTCATGTCCAGGGTGTTGTGGTGAGTTTATCAACTAGAAATCGGGCGTAATGGACTTGACAGTGTACTTTGACAGCTAGCCATTACTGTCAGCTGTCATTTGGTACCCTTTTGGTGCCGATAGAAGCTGTACTTCGCCCGGAAAAAATTATAGACGACGATGTACTCTCATCAATTTCATGTCCAGGGTGTTGTGGTGAGTTTATCACCTAGAAATCGGGCGTAATGGACTTGACAGTGTACTTTGACAGCTAACCATTACTGTCAGCTGTCATCTGGTACACTTTTGATGCCAATCGAAGCTGTACTTTGCCCGGAAAAAATATTTTCATCATTTTTTTTCATCGATTTCATGTCCAGGGTGTTGTGGTAGGTTTATCACCTAGAAATCGGGTGAAATGAACTTGACAGTGTACTTTGACAGCTGGTCACAACTGTCAGCTGTCATTTGATTAACTTTTGATGCCGATCGGATCTGTACTTCGCCCGGAAAAAATTATAGAACACGATGTACTCTCATCGATTTCATGTTCAGGGTGTTGTGGTGAGTTTATCACCTAGAAATCGGGCGTAATGGACTTGACAGTGTACTTTGACAGCTAGCCATTACTGTCAGCTGTCATCTGTTATACTTTTGATGCCAATCGAAGCTGTACTTTGCCCGGAAAAAATTATAAACGACGATGTACTCTCATCGATTTCATGTCCAGGGTGTTGACGTAGGTTTATCACCTAGAAATCGGGTGAAATGAACTTGACAGTGTACTTTGACAGCTGGTCACATTTGTCAGCTGTCATTTGAATAACTTTTGCTGCCGATCGGAGCTGTTCTTCGCGCGGAAAAAATTATAGAACACGATGTACTCTCATCGATTTCATGTCCAGGGTGTTGTGGTGAGTTTATCACCTAGAAATCGGGCGTAATGAACTTGACAGTGTACTTTAACAGCTAGCCATTACTATCAGCTGTCATCTGGTACACTTTTGATGCCAATCAAAGCTGTACTTCGCCCGGAAAAAATTATAGACGACGATGTACTCTCATCGATTTCATGTCCAGGGTGTTGTGGTGAGTTTATCACCTAGAAATCGGGCGTAATGGACTTGACAGTGTACTTTGACAGCTAGCCATTACTGTCAGCTGTCATTTGGTACACTTTTAGTGCCAATCGAAGCTGTACTTTGCCCGGAAAAAATTATAAACGACGATGTACTCTCATCGATTTCATGTCCAGGGTGTTGTGGTAGGTTTATCACCTAGAAATCGGGTGAAATGAACTTGACAGTGTACTTTGACAGCTGGTCACAACTGCCGTCTGACATTTTATTAACTTTTGATGCCAATCGAAGCTGTACTTTGCCCGGAAAAAATTATAAACGACGATGTACTCTCATCGATTTCATGTCCAGGGTGTTGTGGTAGGTTTATCACCTAGAAATCGGGCGAAATGGACTTGACAGTGTACTTTGACAGCTGGTCACAACTGTCAGCTGTCATTTGATTAACTTTTGATGCCGATCGGAGCTGTACTTCGCCCGGAAAAAATTATAGAACACGATGTACTCTCATCGATTTCATGTCCAGGGTGTTGTGGTGAGTTTATCACCTAGAAATCGTGCGAAATGGACTTGACAGTGTACTTTGACAGCTGGCGACTACTGTCAACTGTCATTTGGTAACCTTTTGGTGCCGATAGAAGCTGTACTTCGCCCGGAAAAAATTATAGACGACGATGTACTCTCATCGATTTCATGTCCAGGGTGTTGTGGTGAGTTTATCACCTAGAAATCGGGCGTAATGGACTTGACAGTGTACTTTGACAGATAGCCATTACTGTCAGCTGTCATCTGGTACACTTTTGATGCCAAGCGAAGCTGTACTTTGCCCGGAAAAAATTATAAACGACGATGTACTCTCATCGATTTCATGTCCAGGGTGTTGTGGTAGGTTTATCACCTAGAAATCGGGTGAAATGAACTTGACAGTGTACTTTGACAGCTGGTCACAACTGCTGGCTGACATTTGATTAACTTTTGATGCCGATCGGAGCTGTTCTTCGCGCGGAAAAAATTATAGAACACGATGTACTCTCATCGATTTCATGTCCAGGGTGTTGTGAAGAGTTTATCACCTAGAAATCGGGCGTAATGAACTTGACAGTGTACTTTAGCAGCTAGCCATTACTGTCAGCTGTCATCTGGTACACTTTTGATGCCAATGAAAGCTGTACTTTGCCCGGAAAAAATTATAAACAACGATTTCCTCTCATCGATTTCATGTCCAGGGTGTTGTGGTAGGTTTATCACCTAGAAATCGGGTGAAATAAACTTGACAGTGTACTTTGACAGCTGGTCACAACTGTCAGCTGTCATTTTAATAACTTTTGATGCCGATCGGAGCTGTACTTCGCCCGGAAAAAATTATAGAACACGATGTACTCTCATCGATTTCATGTCCAGGGTGTTGTGGTGAGTTTATCACCTAGAAATCGGGCGAAATGGACTTGACAGTGTACTTTGACAGCTAGTGACTACTTTCAGCTGTCATTTGGTACCCTTTTGGTGCCGATAGAAGCTGTACTTCGCCCGGAAAAAATTATAGACGACGATGTACTCTCATCGATTTCATGTCCAGGGTGTTGTGGTGAGTTTATCACCTAGAAATCGGGCGTAATGGACTTGACAGTGTACTTTGGCAGCTAGCCATTACTGTCAGCTGTCATCTGGTACACTTTTGATGCCAATCGAAGCTGTACTTTGCCCGGAAAAAATTATAAACGACGATGTACTCTCATCGATTTCATGTCCAGGGTGTTGTGGTAGGTTTATCACCTAGAAATCGGGTGTAATGAACTTGACAGTGTACTTTGACAGCTGGTCACCACTGCTGGCTGACATTTGATTAACTTTTGATGCCGATCGGAGCTGTTCTTTGCGCGGAAAAAATTATAGAACACGATGTACTCTCATCGATTTCATGTCCAGGGTGTTGTGGTGAGTTTATCACCTAGAAATCGGGCGTAATGGAATTGACAGTGTACTTTGACAGCTAGCCATTACTCACAGCTGTCATCTGGTACACTTTTGATGCCAATCGAAGCTGTACTTTGCCCGGAAAAAATTATAAACGACGATGTACTCTCATCGATTTCATGTCCAGGGTGTTGTGGTAGGTTTATCACCTAGAAATCGGGTGAAATGAACTTGACAGTGTACTTTGACAGCTGGTCACAACTGCTGGCTGACATTTGATTAACTTTTGATGCCGATCGGAGCTGTTCTTTGCGCGGAAAAAATTATAGAACACGATGTACTCTCATCGATTTCATGTCCAGGGTGTTGTGAAGAGTTTATCACCTAGAAATCGGGCGTAATGAACTTGACAGTGTACTTTAGCAGCTAGCCATTACTGTCAGCTGTCATCTGGTACACTTTTGATGCCAATCAAAGCTGTACTTTGCCCGGAAAAAATTATAAACGACGATTTACTCTCATCGATTTCATGTCCAGGGTGTTGTGGTAGGTTTATCACCTAGAAATCGGGTGAAATAAACTTGACAGTGTACTTTGACAGCTGGTCACAACTGTCAGCTGTCATTTTAATAACTTTTGAAGCCGATCGGAGCTGTACTTCGCCCGGAAAAAATTATAGAACACGATGTACTCTCATCGATTTCATGTCCAGGGTGTTGTGGTGAGTTTATCACCTAGAAATCGGGCGAAATGGACTTGACAGTGTACTTTGACAGCTAGTGACTACTGTCAGCTGTCATTTGGTACCCTTTTGGTGCCGATAGAAGCTGTACTTCGCCCGAAAAAAATTATAGACGACGATGTACTCTCATCGATTTCATGTCCAGGGTGTTGTGGTGAGTTTATCACCTAGAAATCGGGCGTAATGGACTTGACAGTGTACTTTGACAGCTAGCCATCACTGTCAGCTGTCATCTGGTACACTTTTGATGCCAATCGAAGCTGTACTTTGCCCGGAAAAAATTATAAACGACGATGTACTCTCATCGATTTCATGTCCAGGGTGTTGTGGTAGGTTTATCACCTAGAAATCGGGTGTAATGAACTTGACAGTGTACTTTGACAGCTGGTCACAACTGCTGGCACATTTGGTTAACTTTTGATGCCGATCGGAGCTGTTCTTTGCGCGGAAAAAATTATAGAACACGATGTACTCTCATCGATTTCATGTCCAGGGTGTTGTGGTGAGTTTATCACCTAGAAATCGGGCGTAATGAACTTGACAGTGTACTTTAGCAGCTAGCCATTACTGTCAGCTGTCATCTGGTTAACTTTTGATGCCAATCAAAGCTGTACTTTGCCCGGAAAAAATTATAAACGACGATTTACTCTCATCGATTTCATGTCCAGGGTGTTGTGGTAGGTTTATCACCTAGAAATCGGGTGTAATAAACTTGACAGTGTACTTTGACAGCTGGTCACAACTGTCAGCTGTCATTTTAATAAATTTTGATGCCGATCGGAGCTGTACTTCGCCCGGAAAAAATTATAGAACACGATGTACTCTCATCGATTTCATGTCCAGGGTGTTGTGGTGAGTTTATCACCTAGAAATCGGGCGAAATGGACTTGACAGTGTACTTTGACAGCTAGTGACTACTGTCAGCTGTCATTTGGTACCCTTTTGGTGCCGATAGAAGCTGTACTTCGCCCGGAAAAAATTATAGACGACGATGTACTCTCATCGATTTCATGTCCAGGGTGTTGTGGTGAGTTTATCACCTAGAAATCGGGCGTAATGGACTTGACAGTGTACTTTGACAGCTAGCCATCACTGTCAGCTGTCATCTGGTACACTTTTGATGCCAATCAAAGCTGTACTTTGCCCGGAAAAAATTATAAACGACGATGTACTCTCATCGATTTCATGTCCAGGGTGTTGTGGTAGGTTTATCACCTAGAAATCGGGTGTAATGAACTTGACAGTGTACTTTTACAGCTGGTCACAACTGCTGGCTGTCATTTGATTAACTTTTGATGCCGATCGAAGCTGTACTTCGCCCGGAAAAAATTATAGAACACGATGTACTCTCATCGATTTCATGTCCAGGGTGTTGTGGTGAGTTTATCACCTAGAAATCGGGAGAAATGGACTTGACAGTGTACTTTGACAGCTAGTGACTACTGTCAGCTGTCATTTGGTACCCTTTTGGTGCCGATAGAAGCTGTACTTCGCCCGTAAAAAAATATAGAACACGATGTACTCTCATTGATTTCATGTCCAAGGTGTTGTGGTAAGTTTATCACCTAGAAATCGGGTGAAATGAACTTGACAGTGTACTTTGGCAGCTGGTCACAACTGTCAGCTGTCATTTGATTAACTTTTAAAGCCGATCGGAGCTGTACTTCGCCCGGAAAAAATTATAGAACACGATGTACTCTCATCGATTTCATGTCCAGGGTGTTGTGGTGAGTTTATCACCTAGAAATCGGGCGAAATGGACTTGACAGTGTACTTTGACAGCTAGTGACTACTGTCAGCTGTCATTTGGTACCCTTTTAGTGCCAATAGAAGCTGTACTTCGCCCGGAAAAAATTATAGACGACGATGTACTCTCATCGATTTCATGTCCAGGGTGTTGTGGTGAGTTTATCATCTAGAAATCGGGCGTAATGGACTTGACAGTGTTTTTTGACAGCTAGCCATCACTGTTAGCTGTCATCTGGTACACTTTTGATGCCAATCGAAGCTGTACTTTGCCCGGAAAAAATTATAAACGACGATGTACTCTCATCGATTTCATGTCCAGGGTGTTGAGGTAGGTTTATCACCTAGAAATCGGGTGAAATGAACTTGACAGTGTACTTTGACAGCTGGTCACAACTGTCAGCTGTCATTTGATTAACTTTTGATGCCGATCGAAGCTGTACTCCGCCCGGAAAAAATTATAGAACACGATGTACTCTCATCGATTTCATGTCCAGGGTGTTGTGGTGAGTTTATCACCTAGAAATCGGGCGAAATGGACTTGACAGTGTACTTCGACAGCTAGCCATTACTGTCAACTGTCATTTGGTACTTTTTGGTGCCGATAGAAGGTGTACTTCGCCCGGAAAAAAATTATAGACGACGATGTACTCTCATCGATTTCATGTTCAGGGTGTTGTGGTGAGTTTATCACCTAGAAATCGGGCGTAATGGACTTGACAGTGTACTTTGACAGCTAGTCATTACTGTCAGCTGTCATCTGGTACAATTTTGATGCCAATCGAAGCCGTACTTCGCCCGGAAAAAAATATAGACGACGATGTACTCTCATCGATTTCATGTCCAGGGTGTTGTGGTGAGTTTATCACCTAGAAATCGGGCGTAATGGACTTGACAGTGTTTTTTGACAGCTAGCCATCACTGTTAGCTGTCATTTGGTACACTTTTGATGCCAATCGAAGCTGTACTTTGCCCGGAAAAAATTATAAACGACGATGTACTCTCATCGATTTCATGTCCAGGGTGTTGTGGTAGGTTTATCACCTAGAAATCGGGTGAAATGAACTTGACAGTGTACTTTGACAGCTGGTCACAACTGCCGGCTGACATTTTATTAACTTTTGATGCCGATCGGAGCTGTACTTCGCGCGGAAAAAATTATAGAACACGATGTACTCTCATCGATTTCATGTTCAGGGTGTTGTGGTGAGTTTATCACCTAGAAATCGGGCGTAATGGACTTGACAGTGTACTTTGACAGCTAGCCATTACTGTCAGCTGTCATCTGGTACACTTTTGATGCCAATCGAAGCTGTACTTTGCCCGGAAAAAATTATAAACGACGATGTACTCTCATCGATTTCATGTCCAGGGTGTTGTGGTAGGTTTATCACCTAGAAATCGGGTGAAATAAACTTGACAGTGTACTTTGGCAGCTGGTCACAACTGTCAGCTGTCATTTTAATAACTTTTGAAGCCGATCGGAGCTGTACTTCGCCCGGAAAAAATTATAGAACACGATGTACTCTCATCGATTTCATGTCCAGGGTGTTGTGGTGAGTTTATCACCTAGAAATCGGGCGAAATGGACTTGACAGTGTACTTTGACAGCTAGTGACTACTGTCAGCTATCATTTGGTACCCTTTTGGTGCCGATAGAAGCTGTACTTCGCCCGGAAAAAATTATAGACGACGATGTACTCTCATCGATTTCATGTCCAGGGTGTTGTGGTGAGTTTATCACCTAGAAATCGGGCGTAATGGACTTGACAGTGTTTTTTGACAGCTAGTTATCACTGTTAGCTGTCATCTGGTACACTTTTGATGCCAATCGAAGCTGTACTTTGCCCGGAAAAAATTATAAACGACGATGTACTCTCATCGATTTCATGTCCAGGGTGTTGTGGTAGGTTTATCACCTAGAAATCGGGTGAAATGAACTTGACAGTGTACTTTGACAGCTGGTCACAACTGTCAGCTGTCATTTGATTAACTTTTGATGCCGATCGAAGCTGTACTTCGCCCGGAAAAAATTATAGAACACGATGTACTCTCATCGATTTCATGTCCAGGGTGTTGTGGTGAGTTTATCACCTAGAAATCGGGCGAAATGGACTTGACAGTGTACTTTGACAGCTAGTGACTACTGTCAGCTGTCATTTGGTACCCTTTTGGTGCCGATAGAAGCTGTACTTCGCCCGGAAAAAATTATAGACGACGATGTACTCTCATCGATTTCATGTCCAGGGTGTTGTGGTGAGTTTATCACCTAGAAATCGGGCGTAATGGACTTGACAGTGTTTTTTGACAGCTAGTTATCACTGTCAGCTGTCATCTGGTACAATTTTGATGCCAATCAAAGCCGTACTTTGCCCGGAAAAAATTATAAACGACGATGTACTCTCATCGATTTCATGTCCAGGGTGTTGTGGTAGGTTTATCACCTAGAAATCGGGTGAAATGAACTTGACAGTGTACTTTTACAGCTGGTCACAACTGCTGGCTGTCATTTGATTAACTTTTGATGCCGATCGAAGCTGTACTTCGCCCGGAAAAAATTATAGAACACGATGTACTCTCATCGATTTCATGTCCAGGGTGTTGTGGTGAGTTTATCACCTAGAAATCAGGAGAAATGGACTTGACAGTGTACTTTGACAGCTAGTGACTACTGTCAGCTGTCATTTGGTACCCTTTTGGTGCCGATAGAAGCTGTACTTCGCCCGTAAAAAAATATAGAACACGATGTACTCTCATTGATTTCATGTCCAAGGTGTTGTGGTAAGTTTATCACCTAGAAATCGGGTGAAATGAACTTGACAGTGTACTTTGGCAGCTAGTCACAACTGTCAGCTGTCATTTGATTAACTTTTAAAGCCAATCGGAGCTTTACTTCGCCCGGAAAAAATTATAGAACACGATGTACTCTCATCGATTTCATGTCCAGGGTGTTGTGGTGAGTTTATCACCTAGAAATCGGGCGAAATGGACTTGACAGTGTACTTTGACAGCTAGTGACTACTGTCAGCTGTCATTTGGTACCCTTTTGGTGCCGATAGAAGCTGTACTTCGCCCGGAAAAAATTATAGACGACGATGTACTCTCATCGATTTCATGTCCAGGGTGTTGTGGTGAGTTTATCACCTAGAAATCGGGCGTAATGGACTTGACAGTGTTTTTTGACAGCTAGTTATCACTGTTAGCTGTCATCTGGTACACTTTTGATGCCAATCGAAGCTGTACTTTGCCCGGAAAAAATTATAAACGACGATGTACTCTCATCGATTTCATGTCCAGGGTGTTGTGGTAGGTTTATCACCTAGAAATCGGGTGAAATGAACTTGACAGTGTACTTTGACAGCTGGTCACAACTGTCAGCTGTCATTTGATTAACTTTTGATGCCGATCGAAGCTGTACTCCGCCCGGAAAAAATTATAGAACACGATGTACTCTCATCGATTTCATGTCCAGGGTGTTGTGGTGAGTTTATCACCTAGAAATCGGGCCAAATTGACTTGACAGTGTACTTCGACAGCTAGCCATTACTGTCAACTGTCATTTGGTACTTTTTGGTGCCGATAGAAGGTGTACTTCGCCCGGAAAAAAATTATAGACGACGATGTACTCTCATCGATTTCATGTTCAGGGTGTTGTGGTGAGTTTATCACCTAGAAATCGGGCGTAATGGACTTGACAGTGTACTTTGACAGCTAGCCATTACTGTCAGCTGTCATCTGGTACACTTTTGATGCCAATCGAAGCTGTACTTTGCCCGGAAAAAATTATAAACGACGATGTACTCTCATCGATTTCATGTCCAGGGTGTTGTGGTAGGTCTATCACCTAGAAATCGGGTGAAATGAACTTGACAGTGTACTTTGACAGCTGGTCACAACTGCCGGCTGACATTTTATTAACTTTTGATGCCGATCGGAGCTGTACTTCGCGCGGAAAAAATTATAGAACACGATGTACTCTCATCGATTTCATGTTCAGGGTGTTGTGGTGAGTTTATCACCTAGAAATCGGGCGTAATGGACTTGACAGTGTACTTTGACAGCTAGCCATTACTGTCAGCTGTCATCTGGTACACTTTTGATGCCAATCGAAGCTGTACTTTGCCCGGAAAAAATTATAAACGACGATGTACTCTCATCGATTTCATGTCCAGGGTGTTGTGGTAGGTTTATCACCTAGAAATCGGGTGAAATAAACTTGACAGTGTACTTTGACAGCTGGTCACAACTGTCAGCTGTCATTTGGTTAACTTTTGATGCCGATCGGAGCTGTACTTTGCCCGGAAAAAATTATAGAACACGATGTACTCTCATCGATTTCATGTCCAGGGTGTTGTGGTGAGTTTATCACCTAGAAATCGGGCGAAATGGACTTGACAGTGTACTTTGACAGCTAGTGACTACTGTCAGCTGTCATTTGGTACCCTTTTGATGCCAATAGAAGCTGTACTTCGCCCGGAAAAAATTATAGACGACGATGTACTCTCATCGATTTCATGTCCAGGGTGTTGTGGTGAGTTTATCACCTAGAAATCGGGCGTAATGGAATTGACAGTGTACTTTGACAGCTAGTCATTACTGTCAGCTGTCATCTGGTACAATTTTGATGCCAATCGAAGCCGTACTTTGCCCGGAAAAAATTATAAACGACGATGTACTCTCATCGATTTCATGTCCAGGGTGTTGTGGTAGGTTTATCACCTAGAAATCGGGTGAAATGAACTTGACAGTGTACTTTGACAGCTGGTCACAACTGTCAGCTGTCATTTGATTAACTTTTTAAGCCGATCGGAGCTGTACTTCGCCCGGAAAAAATTATAAACGACGATGTACTCTCATCGATTTCATGTCCAGGGTGTTGTGGTAGGTTTATCACCTAGAAATCGGGTGAAATGAACTTGACAGTGTACTTTGAAAGCTGGTCACAACTGTCAGCTGTCATTTGATTAACTTTTGATGCCGATCGGAGCTGTACTTCGCCCGGAAAAAATTATAGAACACGATGTACTCTCATCGATTTCATGTCCAGGGTGTTGTGGTGAGTTTATCACCTAGAAATCGGGCAAAATGGACTTGACAGTGTACTTTGGAAGCTAGTGACTACTGTCAGCTGTCATTTGGTACCCTTTTGGTGCCGATAGAAGCTGTACTTCGCCCGGAAAAAATTATAGACGACGATGTATTCTCATCGATTTCATGTCCAGGGTGTTGTGGTAAGTTTATCACCTAGAAATCGGGCGTAATGGACTTGACAGTGTACTTTGACAGCTAGCCATTACTATCAGCTGTCATCTGGTACACTTTTGATGCCAATGGAAGCTGTACTTTGCCCGGAAAAAATTATAAACGGCGATGCACTCTCATCGATTTCATGTCCAGGGTGTTGTGGTGGGTTTATCACCTAGAAATCGGGTGAAATGAACTTGACAGTGTACTTTGAAAGCTGGTCACAACTGTCAGCTGTCATTTGATTAACTTTTGATGCTGATCGGAGCTGTACTTCGCCCGGAAAAAATTATAGAACACGATGTACTCTCATCGATTTCATGTCCAGGGTGTTGTGGTGAGTTTATCACCTAGAAATCGGGCGTAATGTACTTGACAGTGTACTTTGACAGCTAGTCATTACTGTTAGCTGTCATCTGGTACACTTTTGATGCCAATCGAAGCTGTACTTTGTCCGGAAAAAATTATAAACGACGATGTACTCTCATCGATTTCATGTCCAGGGTGTTGGGGTAGCTTTATCACCTAGGAATCGGGTGAAATGAACTTGACAGTGTACTTTGGCAGCTGGTCACAACTGTCAGCTGTCATTTGATTAACTTTTGATGCCCATCGGAGCTGTACTTCGCCCGGAAAAAATTATAGAACACGATGTACTCTCATCGATTTCATGTCCAGGGTGTTGTGGTGAGTTTATCACCTTGGAATCGTGCAGAATGGACTTGACAGTGTACTTTGACAGCTAGTGACTACTGTCAGCTGTCATTTGTTACCCTTTTGGTGCCGATAGAAGCTGTACTTTGCCCGGAAAAAATTATAGACGACGATGTTTTCTCATCGATTTCATGTCCAGGGTGTTGTGGTGAGTTTATCACCTAGAAATCGGGCGTAATGGACTTGACAGTGTACTTTGACAGCTAGTCATTACTGTCAGCTGTCATCTATCACACTTTTGATGCCAATCGAAGCTGTACTTTGCCCGGAAAAAATTATAAACCACGATGTACTCTCATCGATTTCATGTACAGTGTGTTGTGGTAGGTTTATCACCTAGAAATCGGGTGAAATGAACTTGACAGTGTACTTTGACAGCTGGCCACAACTGCCAGCTGTCATTTGATTAACTTTTGATGCCGATCGGAGCTGTACTTCGCCCGAAAAAAATTATAGAACACGATGTACTCTCATCGATTTCATGTCCAGGGTGTTGTGGTGAGTTTATCACCTAGAAATCGGGCGAAATGGACTTGACAGTGTACTTTGACAGCTAGCCATTACTCTCAGCTGTCATCTGGTACACTTTTGATGCCAATCGAAGCTGTACTTTGCCCGGAAAAAATTATAAACCACGATGTACTCTCATCGATTTCATGTCCAGGGTGTTGTGGTAGGTTTATCACCTAGAAATCGGGTGAAATGAACTTGACAGTGTACTTTGACAGCTGGTCACAACTGTCAGCTGTCATTTGATTAACTTTTTAAGCCGATCGGAGCTGTACTTCGCCCGGAAAAAATTATAAACGACGATGTACTCTCATCGATTTCATGTCCAGGGTGTTGTGGTAGGTTTATCACCTATAAATCGGGTGAAATGAACTTGACAGTGTACTTTGACAGCTGGTCACAACTGTCAGCTGTCATTTGATTAACTTTTGATGCCGATCAGAGCTGTACTTCGCCCGGAAAAAATTATAGAACACGATGTACTCTCATCGATTTAATGTCTAGGGTGTTGTGGTGAGTTTATCACCTAGAAATCGGGCGAAATGGACTTGACAGTGTACTTCGACAGCTAGCCATTTTTGTTAGCTGTCATTTGGTACACTTTTGATGCCAATCGAAGCTGTACTTTGTCCGGAAAAAATTATAAACGACGATGTACTCTCATCGATTTCATGTCCAGGGTGTTGGGGTAGCTTTATCACCTAGGAATCGGGTGAAATGAACTTGACAGTGTACTTTGACAGCTGGTCACAACTGTCAGCTGTCATTTGATTAACTTTTGATGCCCATCGGAGCTGTACTTCGCCCGGAAAAAATTATAGAACACGATGTACTCTCATCGATTTCATGTCCAGGGTGTTGTGGTGAGTTTATCACCTTGGAATCGTGCAGAATGGACTTGACAGTGTACTTTGACAGCTAGTGACTACTGTCAGCTGTCAATTGGTACCCGTTTGGTGCCGATAGAAGCTGTACTTTGCCCGGAAAAAATTATAGACGACGATGTTTTCTCATCGATTTCATGTCCAGGGTGTTGTGGTGAGTTTATCACCTAGAAATCGGGCGTAATGGACTTGACAGTGTACTTTGACAGCTAGTCATTACTGTCAGCTGTCATCTGGCACACTTTTGATGCCAATCGAAGCTGTACTTTGCCCGGAAAAAATTATAAACCACGATGTACTCTCATCGATTTCATGTCCAGGGTGTTGTGGTAGGTTTATCACCTAGAAATCGGGTGAAATGAACTTGACAGTGTACTTTGACAGCTGGTCACAACTGTCAGCTGTCATTTGGTTAACTTTTAATGCCGATCGGAGCTGAACTTCGCCCGCAAAAAATTATAGAACACGATGTACTCTCATCGATTTCATGTCCAGGGTGTTGTGGTGAGTTTATCACCTAGAAATCGGGCGAAATGGACTTGACAGTGTACTTTGACAGCTAGCCATCACTCTCAGCTGTCATCTGGTACACTTTTGATGCCAATCGAAGCTGTACTTTGCCCGGAAAAAATTATAAACCACGATGTACTCTCATCGATTTCATGTCCAGGGTGTTGTGGTAGGTTTATCACCTAGAAATCGGGTGAAATGAACTTGAAAGTGTACTTTGACAGCTGGTCACAACTGTCAGCTGTCATTTGATTAACTTTTGATGCCGATCGGAGCTGTACTTCGCCCGGAAAAAATTATAGAACACGATGTACTCTCATCGATTTCATGTCCAGGGTGTTGTGGTGAGTTTATCACCTAGAAATCGGGCGAAATGGACTTGACAGTGTACTTTGACAGCTAGTGACTACTGTCAGCTGTCATTTGATACCCTTTTGGTGCCGATAGAAGCTGTACTTCGCCCGAAAAAAATTATAGAAGATGATGTATTCTCATCGATTTCATGTCCAGGGTGTTGTGGTGAGTTTATCACCTAGAAATCGGGCGAATTGGACTAGAGAGTGTACTTTGACAGCTAGTAACTACTGTCAGCTGTCATTTGGTACCCTTTTGGTGCCAATCGAAGCTGTACTTTGCCCGGAAAAAATTATAAACGACGATGTACTCTCATCGATTTCATGTCCAGGGTGTTGTGGTAGGTTTATCACCTAGAAATCGGGTGAAATGAACTTGACATTTTACTTTGAAAGCTAGTGACTACTGTCAGCTGTCATTTGGTACCCTTTTGGTGCCGATAGAAGCTGTACTTCGCCCGGAAAAAATTATAGACGACGATGTATTCTCATCGATTTCATGTCCAGGGTGTTGTGGTGAGTTTATCACCTAGAAATCGGGCGAAATGGACTTGACAGTGTACTTTGACAGCTAGTAACTACTGTCAGCTGTCATTTGGTACCCTTGTGGTGCCGATAGAAGCTGTACTTCGCCCGGAAAAAATTATAGACGACGATGTACTCTCATCGATTTCATGTCCAGGGTGTTGTGGTGAGTTTATCACCTAGAAATCGGGCGAAATGGACTTGACAGTGTACTTTGACAGCTAGTATTTACTGTCAGCTGTCATTTGGTACCCTTGTGGTGCCGATAGAAGCTGTACTTCGCCCGGAAAAAATTATAGACGACGATGTACTCTCATCGATTTCATGTCCAGGGTGTTGTGGTGAGTTTATCACCTAGAAATCGGGCGTAATGGACTTGACAGTGTACTTTGACAGCTAGCCATTACTGTCAGCTGTCATCTGGTACACTTTTGATGCCAATCGAAGCTGTACTTTGCCCGGAAAAAATTATCAACGACGATGTACTCTCATCGATTTCATGTCCAGGGTGTTGTGGTAGGTTTATCACCTAGAAATCGGGTGTAATGAACTTGACAGTGTACTTTGACAGCTGGTCACAACTGCTGGCTGACATTTGATTAACTTTTGATGCCGATCGGAGCTGTTCTTTGCGCGGAAAAAATTATAGAACACGATGTACTCTCATCGATTTCATGTCCAGGGTGTTGTGGTGAGTTTATCACCTAGAAATCGGGCGTAATGAACTTGACAGTGTACTTTAGCAGCTAGCCATTACTGTCAGCTGTCATCTGGTACACTTTTGATGCCAATCAAAGCTGTACTTTGCCCGGAAAAAATTATAAACGACGATTTACTCTCATCGATTTCATGTCCAGGGTGTTGTGGTAGGTTTATCACCTAGAAATCGGGTGAAATAAACTTGACAGTGTACTTTGACAGCTGGTCACAACTGTCAGCTGTCATTTTAATAACTTTTGATGCCGATCGGAGCTGTACTTCGCCCGGAAAAAATTATAGAACACGATGTACTCTCATCGATTTCATGTCCAGGGTGTTGTGGTGAGTTTATCACCTAGAAATCGGGCGAAATGGACTTGACAGTGTACTTTGGCAGCTAGTGACTACTGTCAGCTGTCATTTGGTACCCTTTTGGTGCCGATAGAAGCTGTACTTCGCCCGGAAAAAATTATAGACGACGATGTACTCTCATCGATTTCATGTCCAGGGTGTTGTGGTGAGTTTATCACCTAGAAATCGGGCGTAATGGACTTGACAGTGTACTTTGACAGCTAGCCATCACTGTCAGCTGACATCTGGTACACTTTTGATGCCAATCGAAGCTGTACTTTGCCCGGAAAAAATTATAAACGACGATGTACTCTCATCGATTTCATGTCCAGGGTGTTGTGGTAGGTTTATCACCTAGAAATCGGGTGAAATGAACTTGACAGTGTACTTTGGCAGCTGGCCACAACTGTCAGCTGTCATTTGATTAACTTTTGATGCCGATCGAAGCTGTACTTCGCCCGGAAAAAATTATAGAACACGATGTACTCTCATCGATTTCATGTCCAGGGTGTTGTGGTGAGTTTATCACCTAGAAATCGGGAGAAATGGACTTGACAGTGTACTTTGGCAGCTAGTGACTACTGTCAGCTGTCATTTTGTACCCTTTTGGTGCCGATAGAAGCTGTACTTCGCCCGTAAAAAAATATAGAACACGATGTACTCTCATTGATTTCATGTCCAAGGTGTTGTGGTAAGTTTATCACCTAGAAATCGGGTGAAATGAACTTGACAGTGTACTTTGGCAGCTGGTCACAACTGTCAGCTGTCATTTGATTAACTTTTTAAGCCGATCGGAGCAGTACTTCGCCCGGAAAAAATTATAGAACACGATGTACTCTCATCGATTTCATGTCCAGGGTGTTGTGGTGAGTTTATCACCTAGAAATCGGGCGAAATGGACTTGACAGTGTACTTTGACAGCTAGTGACTACTGTCAGCTGTCATGTGGTACCCTTTTGGTGCCGATAGAAGCTGTACTCCGCCCGGAAAAAATTATAAACGACGATGTACTCTCATTGATTTCATGTCCAGGGTGTTGTGGTGAGTTTATCACCTAGAAATCGGGAGAAATGGACTTGACAGTGTACTTTGACAGCTAGTGACTACTGTCAGCTGTCATTTTGTACCCTTTTGGTGCCGATAGAAGCTGTACTTCGCCCGTAAAAAAATATAGAACACGATGTACTCTCATTGATTTCATGTCCAAGGTGTTGTGGTAAGTTTATCACCTAGAAATCGGGTGAAATGAACTTGTCAGTGTACTTTGGCAGCTGGTCACAACTGTCAGCTGTCATTTGATTAACTTTTTAAGCCGATCGGAGCAGTACTTCGCCCGGAAAAAATTATAGAACACGATGTACTCTCATCGATTTCATGTCCAGGGTGTTGTGGTGAGTTTATCACCTAGAAATCGGGCGAAATGGACTTGACAGTGTACTTTGACAGCTAGCCATTACTGTCAGCTGTCATCTGGTACACTTTTGATGCCAATCGAAGCTGTACTTTGCCCGGAAAAAATTATCAACGACGATGTACTCTCATCGATTTCATGTCCAGGGTGTTGTGGTAGGTTTATCACCTAGAAATCGGGTGTAATGAACTTGACAGTGTACTTTGACAGCTGGTCACAACTGCTGGCTGACATTTGATTAACTTTTGATGCCGATCGGAGCTGTTCTTTGCGCGGAAAAAATTATAGAACACGATGTACTCTCATCGATTTCATGTCCAGGGTGTTGTGGTGAGTTTATCACCTAGAAATCGGGCGTAATGAACTTGACAGTGTACTTTAGCAGCTAGCCATTACTGTCAGCTGTCATCTGGTACACTTTTGATGCCAATCAAAGCTGTACTTTGCCCGGAAAAAATTATAAACGACGATTTACTCTCATCGATTTCATGTCCAGGGTGTTGTGGTAGGTTTATCACCTAGAAATCGGGTGAAATAAACTTGACAGTGTACTTTGACAGCTGGTCACAACTGTCAGCTGTCATTTTAATAACTTTTGATGCCGATCGGAGCTGTACTTCGCCCGGAAAAAATTATAGAACACGATGTACTCTCATCGATTTCATGTCCAGGGTGTTGTGGTGAGTTTATCACCTAGAAATCGGGCGAAATGGACTTGACAGTGTACTTTGACAGCTAGTGACTACTGTCAGCTGTCATTTGGTACCCTTGTGGTGCCGATAGAAGCTGTACTTCGCCCGGAAAAAATTATAGACGACGATGTACTCTCATCGATTTCATGTCCAGGGTGTTGTGGTGAGTTTATCACCTAGAAATCGGGCGTAATGGACTTGACAGTGTACTTTGACAGCTAGCCATTACTGTCAGCTGTCATCTGGTACACTTTTGATGCCAATCGAAGCTGTACTTTGCCCGGAAAAAATTATCAACGACGATGTACTCTCATCGATTTCATGTCCAGGGTGTTGTGGTAGGTTTATCACCTAGAAATCGGGTGTAATGAACTTGACAGTGTACTTTGACAGCTGGTCACAACTGCTGGCTGACATTTGATTAACTTTTGATGCCGATCGGAGCTGTTCTTTGCGCGGAAAAAATTATAGAACACGATGTACTCTCATCGATTTCATGTCCAGGGTGTTGTGGTGAGTTTATCACCTAGAAATCGGGCGTAATGAACTTGACAGTGTACTTTAGCAGCTAGTCATTACTGTCAGCTGTCGTCTGGTACACTTTTGATGCCAATCAAAGCTGTACTTTGCCCGGAAAAAATTATAAACGACGATTTACTCTCATCGATTTCATGTCCAGGGTGTTGTGGTAGGTTTATCACCTAGAAATCGGGTGAAATAAACTTGACAGTGTACTTTGACAGCTGGTCACAACTGTCAGCTGTCATTTTAATAACTTTTGATGCCGATCGGAGCTGTACTTCGCCCGGAAAAAATTATAGAACACGATGTACTCTCATCGATTTCATGTCCAGGGTGTTGTGGTGAGTTTATCACCTAGAAATCGGGCGAAATGGACTTGACAGTGTACTTTGACAGCTAGTGACTACTGTCAGCTGTCATTTGGTACCCTTTTGGTGCCGATAGAAGCTGTACTTCGCCCGGAAAAAATTATAGACGACGATGTACTCTCATCGATTTCATGTCCAGGGTGTTGTGGTGAGTTTATCACCTAGAAATCGGGCGTAATGGACTTGACAGTGTACTTTGACAGCTAGCCATCACTGTCAGCTGACATCTGGTACACTTTTGATGCCAATCGAAGCTGTACTTTGCCCGGAAAAAATTATAAACGACGATGTACTCTCATCGATTTCATGTCCAGGGTGTTGTGGTAGGTTTATCACCTAGAAATCGGGTGAAATGAACTTGACAGTGTCCTTTGGCAGCTGGCCACAACTGTCAACTGTCATTTGATTAACTTTTGATGCCGATCGAAGCTGTACTTCGCCCGGAAAAAATTATAGAACACGATGTACTCTCATCGATTTCATGTCCAGGGTGTTGTGGTGAGTTTATCACCTAGAAATCGGGAGAAATGGACTTGACAGTGTACTTTGGCAGCTAGTGACTACTGTCAGCTGTCATTTTGTACCCTTTTGGTGCCGATAGAAGCTGTACTTCGCCCGTAAAAAAATATAGAACACGATGTACTCTCATTGATTTCATGTCCAAGGTGTTGTGGTAAGTTTATCACCTAGAAATCGGGTGAAATGAACTTGACAGTGTACTTTGGCAGCTGGTCACAACTGTCAGCTGTCATTTGATTAACTTTTTAAGCCGATCGGAGCAGTACTTCGCCCGGAAAAAATTATAGAACACGATGTACTCTCATCGATTTCATGTCCAGGGTGTTGTGGTGAGTTTATCACCTAGAAATCGGGCGAAATGGACTTGACAGTGTACTTTGACAGCTAGTGACTACTGTCAGCTGTCATGTGGTACCCTTTTGGTGCCGATAGAAGCTGTACTCCGCCCGGAAAAAATTATAAACGACGATGTACTCTCATTGATTTCATGTCCAGGGTGTTGTGGTGAGTTTATCACCTAGAAATCGGGAGAAATGGACTTGACAGTGTACTTTGACAGCTAGTGACTACTGTCAGCTGTCATTTTGTACCCTTTTGGTGCCGATAGAAGCTGTACTTCGCCCGTAAAAAAATATAGAACACGATGTACTCTCATTGATTTCATGTCCAAGGTGTTGTGGTAAGTTTATCACCTAGAAATCGGGTGAAATGAACTTGACAGTGTACTTTGGCAGCTGGTCACAACTGTCAGCTGTCATTTGATTAACTTTTTAAGCCGATCGGAGCAGTACTTCGCCCGGAAAAAATTATAGAACACGATGTACTCTCATCGATTTCATGTCCAGGGTGTTGTGGTGAGTTTATCACCTAGAAATCGGGCGAAATGGACTTGACAGTGTACTTTGACAGCTAGTGACTACTGTCAGCTGTCATGTGGTACCCTTTTGGTGCCGATAGAAGCTGTACTTCGCCCGGAAAAAATTATAAACGACGATGTACTCTCATTGATTTCATGTCCAGGGTGTTGTGGTGAGTTTATCACCTAGAAATCGGGCGAAATGGACTTGACAGTGTACTTTGACAGCTAGTATTTACTGTCAGCTGTCATTTGGTACCCTTGTGGTGCCGATAGAAGCTGTACTTCGCCCGAAAAAAATTATAGACGACGATGTACTCTCATCGATTTCATGTCCAGGGTGTTGTGGTGAGTTTATCACCTAGAAATGGGGCGTAATGGACTTGACAGTGTACTTTGACAGCTAGCCATTACTGTCAGCTGTCATCTGGTACACTTTTGATGCCAATCGAAGCTGTACTTTGCCCGGAAAAAATTATCAACGACGATGTACTCTCATCGATTTCATGTCCAGGGTGTTGTGGTAGGTTTATCACCTAGAAATCGGGTGTAATGAACTTGACAGTGTACTTTGACAGCTGGTCACAACTGCTGGCTGACATTTGATTAACTTTTGATGCCGATCGGAGCTGTTCTTTGCGCGGAAAAAATTATAGAACACGATGTACTCTCATCGATTTCATGTCCAGGGTGTTGTGGTGAGTTTATCACCTAGAAATCGGGCGTAATGAACTTGACAGTGTACTTTAGCAGCTAGCCATTACTGTCAGCTGTCATCTGGTACACTTTTGATGCCAATCAAAGCTGTACTTTGCCCGGAAAAAATTATAAACGACGACTTACTCTCATCGATTTCATGTCCAGGGTGTTGTGGTAGGTTTATCACCTAGAAATCGGGTGAAATAAACTTGACAGTGTACTTTGACAGCTGGTCACAACTGTCAGCTGTCATTTTAATAACTTTTGATGCCGATCGGAGCTGTACTTCGCCCGGAAAAAATTATAGAACACGATGTACTCTCATCGATTTCATGTCCAGGGTGTTGTGGTGAGTTTATCACCTAGAAATCGCGCGAAATGGACTTGACAGTGTACTTTGACAGCTAGTGACTACTGTCAGCTGTCATTTGGTACCCTTTTGGTGCCGATAGAAGCTGTACTTCGCCCGGAAAAAATTATAGACGACGATGTACTCTCATCGATTTCATGTCCAGGGTGTTGTGGTGAGTTTATCACCTAGAAATCGGGCGTAATGGACTTGACAGTGTACTTTGACAGCTAGCCATCACTGTCAGCTGACATCTGGTACACTTTTGATGCCAATCGAAGCTGTACTTTGCCCGGAAAAAATTATAAACGACGATGTACTCTCATCGATTTCATGTTTAGGGTGTTGTGGTAGGTTTATCACCTAGAAATCGGGTGAAATGAACTTGACAGTGTACTTTGGCAGCTGGCCACAACTGTCAGCTGTCATTTGATTAACTTTTTAAGCCGATCGGAGCAGTACTTCGCCCGGAAAAAATTATAGAACACGATGTACTCTCATCGATTTCATGTCCAGGGTGTTGTGGTGAGTTTATCACCTAGAAATCGGGCGAAATGGACTTGACAGTGTACTTTGACAGCTAGTGACTACTGTCAGCTGTCATGTGGTACCCTTTTGGTGCCGATAGAAGCTGTACTCCGCCCGGAAAAAATTATAGAACACGATGTACTCTCATCGATTTCATGTCCAGGGTGTTGTGGTGAGTTTATCACCTAGAAATCGGGCGAAATGGACTTGACAGTGTACTTTGACAGCTAGCCATTACTGTCAACTGTCATTTGGTACTTTTTGGTGCCGATAGAAGGTGTACTTCGCCCGGAAAAAAATTATAGACGACGATGTACTCTCATCGATTTCATGTTCAGGGTGTTGTGGTGAGTTTATCACCTAGAAATCGGGCGTAATGGACTTGACAGTGTACTTTGACAGCTAGCCATTACTGTCAGCTGTCATCTGGTACACTTTTGATGCCAATCGAAGCTGTGCTTTGCCCGGAAAAAATTATAAACGACGATGTACTCTCATCGATTTCATGTCCAGGGTGTTGTGGTAGGTTTATCACCTAGAAATCGGGTGAAATGAACTTGACAGTGTACTTTGACAGCTGGTCACAACTGCCGGCTGACATTTTATTAACTTTTGATGCCGATCGGAGCTGTACTTCGCGCGGAAAAAATTATAGAACACGATGTACTCTCATCGATTTCATGTTCAGGGTGTTGTGGTGAGTTTATCACCTAGAAATCGGGCGTAATGGACTTGACAGTGTACTTTGACAGCTAGCCATTACTCTCAGCTGTCATCTGGTACACTTTTGATGCCAATCGAAGCTGTACTTTGCCCGGAAAAAATTATAAACGACGATGTACTCTCATCGATTTCATGTCCAGGGTGTTGTGGTAGGTTTATCACCTAGAAATCGGGTGAAATAAACTTGACAGTGTACTTTGACAGCTGGTCACAACTGTCAGCTGTCATTTGATTATATTTTGATGCCGATCGGAGCTTTACTTCGCCCGGAAAAAATTATAGAACACGATGTACTCTCATCGATTTCATGTCCAGGGTGTTGTGGTGAGTTTATCACCTAGAAATCGGGCGAAATGGACTTGACAATGTACTTTGGCAGCTAGTGACTACTGTCAGCTGTCATTTAGTACCCTTTTGATGCCGATAGAAGCTGTACTTCGCCCGGAAAAAATTATAGACGACGATGTACTCTCATCGATTTCATGTCCAGGGTGTTGTGGTGAGTTTATCACCTAGAAATCGGGCGTAATGGACTTGACAGTGTACTTTGACAGCTAGTCATTACTGTCAGCTGTCATCTGGTACAATTTTGATGCCAATCGAAGCCGTACTTTGCCCGGAAAAAATTATAAACGACGATGTACTCTCATCGATTTCATGTCCAGGGTGTTGTGGTAGGTTTATCACCTAGAAATCGGGTGAAATGAACTTGACAGTGTACTTTGACAGCTGGTCACAACTGTCAGCTGTCATTTGATTAACTTTTTAAGCCGATCGGAGCTGTACTTCGCCCGGAAAAAATTATAAATGATGATGTACTCTCATCGATTTCATGTCCAGGGTGTTGTGGTAGGTTTATCACCTAGAAATCGGGTGAAATGAACTTGACAGTGTACTTTGAAAGCTGGTCACAACTGTCAGCTGTCATTTGATTAACTTTTGATGCCGATCGGAGCTGTACTTCGCCCGGAAAAAATTATAGAACACGATGTACTCTCATCGATTTCATGTCCAGGGTGTTGTGGTGAGTTTATCACCTAGAAATCGGGCAAAATGGACTTGACAGTGTACTTTGACAGCTAGCCATTACTATCAGCTGTCATCTGGTACACTTTTGATGCCAATGGAAGCTGTACTTTGCCCGGAAAAAATTATAAACGGCGATGTACTCTCATCGATTTCATGTCCAGGGTGTTGTGGTGGGTTTATCACCTAGAAATCGGGTGAAATGAACTTGACAGTGTACTTTGACAGCTGGTCACAACTGTCAGCTGTCATTTGATTAACTTTTGATGCTGATCGGAGCTGTACTTCGCCCGGAAAAAATTATAGAACACGATGTACTCTCATCGATTTCATGTCCAGGGTGTTGTGGTGAGTTTATCACCTAGAAATCGGGCGTAATGGACTTGACAGTGTACTTTGACAGCTAGCCATTACTATCAGCTGTCATCTGGTACACTTTTGATGCCAATGGAAGCTGTACTTTGCCCGGAAAAAATTATAAACGGCGATGTACTCTCATCGATTTCATGTCCAGGGTGTTGTGGTGGGTTTATCACCTAGAAATCGGGTGAAATGAACTTGACAGTGTACTTTGAAAGCTGGTCACAACTGTCAGCTGTCATTTGATTAACTTTTGATGCTGATCGGAGCTGTACTTCGCCCGGAAAAAATTATAGAACACGATGTTATCTCATCGATTTCATGTCCAGGGTGTTGTGGTGAGTTTATCACCTAGAAATCGGGCGTAATGTACTTGACAGTGTACTTTGACAGCTAGTCATTACTGTTAGCTGTCATGTGGTACACTTTTGATGCCAATCGAAGTTGTACTTTGTCCGGAAAAAATTATAAACGACGATGTACTCTCATCGATTTCATGTCCAGGGTGTTGGGGTAGCTTTATCACCTAGGAATCGGGTGAAATGAACTTGACAGTGTACTTTGACAGCTGGTCACAACTGTCAGCTGTCATTTGATTAACTTTTGATGCCGATCGGAGCTGTACTTCGCCCGGAAAAAATTATAGAACACGATGTACTCTCATCGATTTCATGTCCAGGGTGTTGTGGTGAGTTTATCACCTAGAAATCGGGCAAAATGGACTTGACAGTGTACTTTGACAGCTAGCCATTACTATCAGCTGTCATCTGGTACACTTTTGATGCCAATGGAAGCTGTACTTTGCCCGGAAAAAATTATAAACGGCGATGTACTCTCATCGATTTCATGTCCAGGGTGTTGTGGTGGGTTTATCACCTAGAAATCGGGTGAAATGAACTTGACAGTGTACTTTGACAGCTGGTCACAACTGTCAGCTGTCATTTGATTAACTTTTGATGCTGATCGGAGCTGTACTTCGCCCGGAAAAAATTATAGAACACGATGTACTCTCATCGATTTCACGTCCAGGGTGTTGTGGTGAGTTTATCACCTTGGAATCGTGCAAAATGGACTTGACAGTGTACTTTGGAAGCTAGTGACTACTGTCAGCTGTCATTTAGTACCCTTTTTGGTGCCGATAGAAGCTGTACTTTGCCCGGAAAAAATTATAGACGACGATGTATTCTCATCGATTTCATGTCCGGGGTGTTGTGGTGAGTTTATCACCTAGAAATCGGGCGAAATGGACTTGACAGTGTACTTTGACAGCTGGTCACAACTGTCAGCTGTCATTTGATTAACTTTTTAAGCCGATCGGAGCTGTACTTCGCTCGGAAAAAATTATAAACGACGATGTACTCTCATCGATTTCATGTCCAGGGTGTTGTGGTAGGTTTATCACCTAGAAATCGGGTGAAATGAACTTGACAGTGTACTTTGACAGCTGGTCACAACTGTCAGCTGTCATTTGATTAACTTTTGATGCCGATCGGAGCTGTACTTCGCCCGGAAAAAATTATAGAACACGATGTACTCTCATCGATTTCATGTCCAGGGTGTTGTGGTGAGTTTATCACCTAGAAATCGATCGAAATGGACTTGACAGTGTACTTTGACAGCTAGCCATTATTGTAAGCTGTTATCTGGTACACTTTTGATGCCAATCGAAGCTGTACTTTGTCCGGAAAAAATTATAAACGACGATGTACTCTCATCGATTTCATGTCCAGGGTGTTGGGGTAGCTTTATCACCTAGGAATCGGGTGAAATGAACTTGACAGTGTACTTTGACAGCTGGTCACAACTGTCAGCTGTCATTTGATTAACTTTTGATGCCGATCGGAGCTGTACTTCGCCCGGAAAAAATTATAGAACACGATGTACTCCCATCGATTTCATGTCCAGGGTGTTGTGGTGAGTTTATCACCTAGAAATCGGGCGAAATGGACTTGACAGTGTACTTTGACAGCTAGCCATTACTCTCAGCTGTCATCTGGTACACTTTTGATGCCAATCGAAGCTGTACTTTGCCCGGAAAAAATTATAAACCACGATGTACTCTCATCGATTTCATGTCCAGGGTGTTGTGGTAGGTTTATCACCTAGAAATCGGGTGAAATGAACTTGACAGTGTACTTTGACAGCTGGTCACAACTGTCAGCTGTCATTTGATTAACTTTTTAAGCTGATCGGAGCTGTACTTCGCCCGGAAAAAATTATAAACGACGATGTACTCTCATCGATTTCATGTCCAGGGTGTTGTGGTAGGTTTATCACCTAGAAATCGGGTGAAATGAACTTGACAGTGTACTTTGACAGCTGGTCACAACTGTCAGCTGTCATTTGATTAACTTTTGATGCCGATCGGAGCTGTACTTCGCCCGGAAAAAATTATAGAACACGATGTACTCTCATCGATTTCATGTCCAGGGTGTTGTGGTGAGTTTATCACCTAGAAATCGGGCGAAATGGACTTGACAGTGTACTTTGACAGCTAGCCATTACTGTTAACTGTCATCTGGTACACTTTTAATGCCAATCGAAGCTGTACTTTGTCCGGAAAAAATTATAAACGACGATGTACTCTCATCGATTTCATGTCCAGGGTGTTGGGGTAGCTTTATCACCTAGGAATCGGGTGAAATGAACTTGACAGTGTACTTTGACAGCTAGCCATTGTTGTCAGCTGTCATCTGGTACACTTTTGATGCCGATCGGAGCTGTACTTCGCCCGGAAAAAATTATAGAACACGATGTACTCTCATCGATTTCATGTCCAGGGTGTTGTGGTGAGTTTATCACCTTGGAATCGTGCAGAATGGACTTGACAGTGTACTTTGGCAGCTAGTGACTACTGTCAGCTGTCATTTGGTACCCTTTTGGTGCCGATAAAAGCTGTACTTTGCCCGGAAAAAATTATAGACGACGATGTTTTCTCATCGATTTCATGTCCAGGGTGTTGTGGTGAGTTTATCACCTAGAAATCGGGCGAAATGGACTTGACAGTGTACTTTGACAGCTAGCCATTACTCTCAGCTGTCATCTGGTACACTTTTGATGCCAATCGAAGCTGTACTTTGCCCGGAAAAAATTATAAACCACGATGTACTCTCATCGATTTCATGTCCAGGGTGTTGTGGTAGGTTTATCACCTAGAAATCGGGTGAAATGAACTTGACAGTGTACTTTGACAGCTGGTCACAACTGTCAGCTGTCATTTGATTAACTTTTGATGCCGATCGGAGCTGTACTTCGCCCCGAAAAAATTATAGAACACGATGTACTCTCATCGATTTCATGTCCAGGGTGTTGTGGTGAGTTTATCACCTTGAAATCGGGCGGAATGGACTTGACAGTGTACTTTGGAAGCTAGTGACTACTGTCAGCTGTCATTTGATACCCTTTTGATGCCAATACAAGCTGTACTTCGCCCGGAAAAAATTATAGACGATGATGTATTCTCATCGATTTCATGTCCAAGGTGTTGTGGTGAGTTTATCACCTAGAAATCGGGCGAAATGGACTAGAAAGTGTACTTTGACAGCTAGTAACTACTGTCAGCTGTCATTTGGTACCCTTTTGGTGCCAATCGAAGCTTTACTTTGCCCGGAAAAAATTATAAACGACGATGTACTCTCATCGATTTCATGTCCAGGGTGTTGGGGTAGCTTTATCACCTAGGAATCGGGTGAAATGAACTTGACAGTGTACTTTGACAGCTGGTCACAGCTGTCAGCTGTCATTTGATTAACTTTTTAAGCTGATCGGAGCTGTACTTCGCCCGGAAAAAATTATAAACGACGATGTACTCTCATCGATTTCATGTCCAGGGTGTTGTGGTAGGTTTATCACCTAGAAATCGGGTGAAATGAACTTGACAGTGTACTTTGACAGCTGGTCACAACTGTTAGCTGTCATTTGATTAACTTTTGATGCCGATCGGAGCTGTACTTCGCCCGGAAAAAATTATAGAACACGATGTGCTCTCATCGATTTCATGTCCAGGGTGTTGTGGTGAGTTTATCACCTAGAAATCGGGCGAAATGGACTTGACAGTGTACTTTGACAGCTAGCCGTTACTGTTAGCTGTCATCTGGTACACTTTTGATGCCAATCGAAGCTGTACTTTGTCCGGAAAAAATTATAAACGACGATGTACTCTCATCGATTTCATGTCCAGGGTGTTGGGGTAGCTTTATCACCTAGGAATCGGGTGAAATGAACTTGACAGTGTACTTTGACAGCTGGCCACAACTGTCAGCTGTCATTTGATTACCTTTTGATGCCCATCGGAGCTGTACTTCGCCCGGAAAAAATTATAGAACACGATGTACTCTCATCGATTTCATGTCCAGGGTGTTGTGGTGAGTTTATCACCTTGGAATCGTGCAGAATGGACTTGACAGTGTACTTTGGCAGCTAGTGACTACTGTCAGCTGTCATTTGGTACTTTTTTGGTGCCGATAGAAGCTGTACTTTGCCCGGAAAAAATTATAGACGACGATGTTTTCTCATCGATTTCATGTCCAGGGTGTT
Source organism: Oxycera nigricornis (assembly GCA_963942545.1). Classification (NCBI taxonomy): domain Eukaryota; kingdom Metazoa; phylum Arthropoda; class Insecta; order Diptera; family Stratiomyidae; genus Oxycera; species Oxycera nigricornis. The sequence continues at coordinate 18,258,610 of OZ012664.1, read as the reverse complement.
GTGGTGAGTTTATCACCTAGAAATCGGGCGTAATGGACTCTACAGTGTACTTTGGCAGCTAGTCATTACTGTCAGCTGTCATCTGGCACACTTTTTATGCCAATCGAAGCTGTACTTTGCCCGGAAAAAATTATAAACCAGGATGTACTCTCATCGATTTCATGTCCAGGGTGTTGTGGTAGGTTTATCACCTAGAAATCGGGTGAAATGAACTTGACAGTGTACTTTGACAGCTGGTCACAACTGTCAGCTGTCATTTTATTAACTTTTAATGCCGATCGAAGCTGTACTTCGCCCGCAAAAAATTATAGAACACGATGTACTCTCATCGATTTCATGTCCAGGGTGTTGTGGTGAGTTTATCACCTAGAAATCGGGAGAAATGGACTTGACAGTGTACTTTGACAGCTAGCCATTACTCTCAGCTGTCATCTGGTACACTTTTGATGCCAATCGAAGCTGTACTTTGCCCGGAAAAAATTATAAACCACGATGTACTCTCATCGATTTCATGTCCAGGGTGTTGTGGTAGGTTTATCACCTAGAAATCGGGTGAAATGAACTTGACAGTGTACTTTGACAGCTGGTCACAACTGTCAGCTGTCATTTGATTAACTTTTGATGCCGATCGGAGCTGTACTTCGCCCGGAAAAAATTATAGAACACGATGTACTCTCATCGATTTCATGTCCAGGGTGTTGTGGTGAGTTTATCACCTAGAAATCGGGCGAAATGGACTTGACAGTGTACTTTGGAAGCTAGTGACTACTGTCAGCTGTCATTTGATACCCTTTTGATGCCGATAGAAGCTGTACTACGCCCGGAAAAAATTATAGGCGATGATGTATTCTCATCGATTTCATGTCCAAGGTGTTGTGGTGAGTTTATCACCTAGAAATCGGGCGAAATGGACTAGAGAGTGTACTTTGGCAGCTAGTAACTACTGTCAGCTGTCATTTGGTACCCTTTTGGTGCCAATCGAAGCTGTACTTTGCCCGGAAAAAATTATAAACGACGATGTACTCTCATCGATTTCATGTCCAGGGTGTTGTGGTAGGTTTATCACCTAGAAATCGGGTGAAATGAACTTGACAGTGTACTTTGAAAGCTAGTGACTACTGTCAGCTGTCATTTGGTACCCTTTTGGTGCCGATAGAAGCTGTACTTCGCCCGGAAAAAATTATAGACGACGATGTATTCTCATCGATTTCATGTCCAGGGTGTTGTGGTGAGTTTATCACCTAGAAATCGGGCGAAATGGACTTGACAGTGTACTTTGACAGCTAGTGACTACTGTCAGCTGTCATTTGGTACCCTTGTGATGCCGATAGAAGCTGTACTTTGCCCGGAAAAAATTATAGACGACGATGTACTCTCATCGATTTCATGTCCAGGGTGTTGTGGTGAGTTTATCACCTAGAAATCGGGCGTAATGGACTTGACAGTGTAATTCGACAGCTAGCCATTACTGTCAGCTGTCATCTGGTACACTTATGATGCCAATCGAAGCTGTACTTTGCCCGGAAAAAATTATAAACGACGATGTACTCTCATCGATTTCATGTCCAGGGTGTTGTGGTAGGTTTATCACCTAGAAATCGGGTGAAATGAACTTGGCAGTGTACTTTAACAGGTGGTCACAACTGTCAGCTGTCATTTGATTAACTTTTGATGCCAATCGGAGCTGTACTTCGCCCGGAAAAAAATAAAGAACACGATGTACTCTCATCGATTTCACGTCCAGGGTGTTGTGGTGAGTTTATCACCTTGGAATCGTGCAAAATGGACTTGACAGTGTACTTTGGAAGCTAGTGACTACTGTCAACTGTCATTTGGTACCCTTTTTGGTGCCGATAGAAGCTGTACTTTGCCCGGAAAAAATTATAAACGACGATGTACTCTCATCGATTTCATGTCCAGGGTGTTGTGGTAGGTTTATCACCTAGAAATCGGGTGAAATGAACTTGACAGTGTACTTTGACAGCTGGTCACAACTGTCAGCTGTCATTTGATTAACTTTTGATGCCAATCGGAGCTGTACTTCGCCCGGAAAAAATTATAGAACACGATGTACTCTCATCGATTTCATGTCCAGGGTGTTGTGGTGAGTTTATCACCTAGAAATCGGGTGAAATGGACATGACAGTGTACTTTGAAAGCCAGTGACTATTGTCAGCTGTCATCTAGTACACTTTTGATGCCAATCGAAGCTGTACTTTGCCCGGAAAAAATTATAAACGACGATGTACTCTCATCGATTTCATGTCCAGGGTGTTGGGGTAGCTTTATCACCTAGGAATCGGGTGAAATGAACTTGACAGTGTACTTTGACAGCTGGTCACAACTGTCAGCTGTCATTTGATTAACTTTTGATGCCAATCGGAGCTGTACTTCGCCCGGAAAAAATTATAGAACACGATGTACTCTCATCGATTTCATGTCCAGGGTGTTGTGGTGAGTTTATCACCTAGAAATCGGGTGAAATGGACATGACAGTGTACTTTGAAAGCCAGTGACTTTTGTCAGCTGTCATCTAGTACACTTTTGATGCCAATCGAAGCTGTACTTTGCCCGGAAAAAATTATAAACGACGATGTACTCTCATCGATTTCATGTCCAGGGTGTTGGGGTAGCTTTATCACCTAGGAATCGGGTGAAATGAACTTGACAGTGTACTTTGACAGCTGGTCACAACTGTCAGCTGTCATTTGATTAACTTTTGATGCCGATCGGAGCTGTACTTCGCCCGGAAAAAATTATAGAACACGATGTGCTCTCATCGATTTCATGTCCAGGGTGTTGGGGTAGCTTTATCACCTAGGAATCGGGTGAAATGAACTTGACAGTAAACTTTGACAGCTGGTCACAACTGTCAGCTGTCATTTGATTAACTTTTGATGCACATCGGAGCTGTACTTCGCCCGGAAAAAATTATAGAACACGATGTACTCTCATCGATTTCATGTCCAGGGTGTTGTGGTGAGTTTATCACCTTGGAATCGTGCAGAATGGACTTGACAGTGTACTTTGGCAGCTAGTGACTACTGTCAGCTGTCATTTGGTACCCTTTTGGTGCCGATAGAAGCTGTACTTTGCCCGGAAAAAATTATAGACGACGATGTTTTCTCATCGATTTCATGTCCAGGGTGTTGTGGTGAGTTTATCACCTAGAAATCGGGCGTAATGGACTCTACAGTGTACTTTGGCAGCTAGTCATTACTGTCAGCTGTCATCTGGCACACTTTTGATGCCAATCGAAGCCGTACTTTGCCCGGAAAAAATTATAAACCACGATGTACTCTCATCGATTTCATGTCCAGGGTGTTGTGGTAGGTTTATCACCTAGAAATCGGGTGAAATGAACTTGACAGTGTACTTTGACAGCTGGTCACAACTGTCAGCTGTCATTTGATTAACTTTTGATGCCAATCGGAGCTGTACTTCGCCCGGAAAAAAATAAAGAACACGATGTACTCTCATCGATTTCACGTCCAGGGTGTTGTGGTGAGTTTATCACCTTGGAATCGTGCAAAATGGACTTGACAGTGTACTTTGGAAGCTAGTGACTACTGTCAGCTGTCATTTGATACCCTTTTGATGCCGATACAAGCTGTACTTCGCCCGGAAAAAATTATAGACGATGATGTATTCTCATCGATTTCATGTCCAAGGTGTTGTGGTGAGTTTATCACCTAGAAATCGGGCGAAATGGACTAGAAAGTGTACTTTGACAGCTAGTAACTACTGTCAGCTGTCATTTGGTACCCTTTTGGTGCCAATCGAAGCTTTACTTTGCCCGGAAAAAATTATAAACGACGATGTACTCTCATCGATTTCATGTCCAGGGTGTTGGGGTAGCTTTATCACCTAGGAATCGGGTGAAATGAACTTGACAGTGTACTTTGACAGCTGGTCACAGCTGTCAGCTGTCATTTGATTAACTTTTTAAGCTGATCGGAGCTGTACTTCGCCCGGAAAAAATTATAAACGACGATGTACTCTCATCGATTTCATGTCCAGGGTGTTGTGGTAGGTTTATCACCTAGAAATCGGGTGAAATGAACTTGACAGTGTACTTTGAAAGCTGGTCACAACTGTCAGCTGTCATTTGATTAACTTTTGATGCCGATCGGAATTGTACTTCGCCCGGAAAAAATTATAGAACACGATGTGCTCTCATCGATTTCATGTCCAGGGTGTTGTGGTGAGTTTATCACCTAGAAATCGGGCGAAATGGACTTGACAGTGTACTTTGACAGCTAGCCGTTACTGTTAGCTGTCATCTGGTACACTTTTGATGCCAATCGAAGCTGTACTTTGTCCGGAAAAAATTATAAACGACGATGTACTCTCATCGATTTCATGTCCAGGGTGTTGGGGTAGCTTTATCACCTAGGAATCGGGTGAAATGAACTTGACAGTGTACTTTGACAGCTGGTCACAACTGTCAGCTGTCATTTGGTTAACTTTTGATGCCCATCGGAGCTGTACTTCGCCCGGAAAAAATTATAGAACACGATGTACTCTCATCGATTTCATGTCCAGGGTGTTGTGGTGAGTTTATCACCTTGGAATCGTGCAGAATGGACTTGACAGTGTACTTTGACAGCTAGTGACTACTGTCAGCTGTCATTTGGTACCCTTTTGGTGCCGATAGAAGCTGTACTTTGCCCGGAAAAAATTATAGACGACGATGTTTTCTCATCGATTTCATGTCCAGGGTGTTGTGGTGAGTTTATCACCTAGAAATCGGGCGTAATGGACTCTACAGTGAACTTTGGCAGCTAGTCATTACTGTCAGCTGTCATCTGGCACACTTTTGATGCCAATCGAAGCTGTACTTTGCCCGGAAAAAATTATAAACCACGATGTACTCTCATCGATTTCATGTCCAGGGTGTTGTGGTAGGTTTATCACCTAGAAATCGGGTGAAATGAACTTGACAGTGTACTTTGACAGCTGGTCACAACTGTCAGCTGTCATTTTATTAACTTTTAATGCCGATCGAAGCTGTACTTCGCCCGCAAAAAATTATAGAACACGATGTACTCTCATCGATTTCATGTCCAGGGTGTTGTGGTGAGTTTATCACCTAGAAATCGGGCGAAATGGACTTGACAGTGTACTTTGACAGCTAGCCATTACTCTCAGCTGTCATCTGGTACACTTTTGATGCCAATCGAAGCTGTACTTTGCCCGGAAAAAATTATAGAACACGATGTACTCTCATCGATTTCATGTCCAGGGTGTTGTGGTGAGTTTATCACCTTGGAATCGTGCAAAATGGACTTGACAGTGTACTTTGGAAGCTAGTGACTACTGTCAACTGTCATTTGGTACCCTTTTTGGTGCCGATAGAAGCTGTACTTTGCCCGGAAAAAATTATAAACGACGATGTACTCTCATCGATTTCATGTCCAGGGTGTTGTGGTAGGTTTATCACCTAGAAATCGGGTGAAATGAACTTGGCAGTGTACTTTAACAGGTGGTCACAACTGTCAGCTGTCATTTGATTAACTTTTGATGCCAATCGGAGCTGTACTTCGCCCGGAAAAAAATAAAGAACACGATGTACTCTCATCGATTTCACGTCCAGGGTGTTGTGGTGAGTTTATCACCTTGGAATCGTGCAAAATGGACTTGACAGTGTACTTTGGAAGCTAGTGACTACTGTCAACTGTCATTTGGTACCCTTTTTGGTGCCGATAGAAGCTGTACTTTGCCCGGAAAAAATTATAAACGACGATGTACTCTCATCGATTTCATGTCCAGGGTGTTGTGGTAGGTTTATCACCTAGAAATCGGGTGAAATGAACTTGACAGTGTACTTTGACAGCTGGTCACAACTGTCAGCTGTCATTTGATTAACTTTTGATGCCAATCGGAGCTGTACTTCGCCCGGAAAAAATTATAGAACACGATGTACTCTCATCGATTTCATGTCCAGGGTGTTGTGGTGAGTTTATCACCTAGAAATCGGGTGAAATGGACATGACAGTGTACTTTGAAAGCCAGTGACTATTGTCAGCTGTCATCTAGTACACTTTTGATGCCAATCGAAGCTGTACTTTGCCCGGAAAAAATTATAAACGACGATGTACTCTCATCGATTTCATGTCCAGGGTGTTGGGGTAGCTTTATCACCTAGGAATCGGGTGAAATGAACTTGACAGTGTACTTTGACAGCTGGTCACAACTGTCAGCTGTCATTTGATTAACTTTTGATGCCGATCGGAGCTGTACTTCGCCCGGAAAAAATTATAGAACACGATGTACTCTCATCGATTTCATGTCCAGGGTGTTGTGGTGAGTTTATCACCTTGAAATCGGGCGAAATGGACTTGACAGTGTACTTTGACAGCTGGTCACAACTGTCAGCTGTCATTTGAATAACTTTTGATGCCGATTGGAGCTGTACTTCGCCCGGAAAAAATTATAGAACACGATGTGCTCTCATCGATTTCATGTCCAGGGTGTTGGGGTAGCTTTATCACCTAGGAATCGGGTGAAATGAACTTGACAGTAAACTTTGACAGCTGGTCACAACTGTCAGCTGTCATTTGATTAACTTTTGATGCACATCGGAGCTGTACTTCGCCCGGAAAAAATTATAGAACACGATGTACTCTCATCGATTTCATGTCCAGGGTGTTGTGGTGAGTTTATCACCTTGGAATCGTGCAGAATGGACTTGACAGTGTACTTTGGCAGCTAGTGACTACTGTCAGCTGTCATTTGGTACCCTTTTGGTGCCGATAGAAGCTGTACTTTGCCCGGAAAAAATTATAGACGACGATGTTTTCTCATCGATTTCATGTCCAGGGTGTTGTGGTGAGTTTATCACCTAGGAATCGGGCGTAATGGACTCTACAGTGTACTTTGGCAGCTAGTCATTACTGTCAGCTGTCATCTGGCACACTTTTGATGCCAATCGAAGCCGTACTTTGCCCGGAAAAAATTATAAACCACGATGTACTCTCATCGATTTCATGTCCAGGGTGTTGTGGTAGGTTTATCACCTAGAAATCGGGTGAAATGAACTTGACAGTGTACTTTGACAGCTGGTCACAACTGTCAGCTGTCATTTGATTAACTTTTGATGCCAATCGGAGCTGTACTTCGCCCGGAAAAAAATAAAGAACACGATGTACTCTCATCGATTTCACGTCCAGGGTGTTGTGGTGAGTTTATCACCTTGGAATCGTGCAAAATGGACTTGACAGTGTACTTTGGAAGCTAGTGACTACTGTCAGCTGTCATTTGATGACCTTTTGATGCCGATACAAGCTGTACTTCGCCCGGAAAAAATTATAGACGATGATGTATTCTCATCGATTTCATGTCCAAGGTGTTGTGGTGAGTTTATCACCTAGAAATCGGGCGAAATGGACTAGAAAGTGTACTTTGACAGCTAGTAACTACTGTCAGCTGTCATTTGGTACCCTTTTGGTGCCAATCGAAGCTTTACTTTGCCCGGAAAAAATTATAAACGACGATGTACTCTCATCGATTTCATGTCCAGGGTGTTGGGGTAGCTTTATCACCTAGGAATCGGGTGAAATGAACTTGACAGTGTACTTTGACAGCTGGTCACAGCTGTCAGCTGTCATTTGATTAACTTTTTAAGCTGATCGGAGCTGTACTTCGCCCGGAAAAAATTATAAACGACGATGTACTCTCATCGATTTCATGTCCAGGGTGTTGTGGTAGGTTTATCACCTAGAAATCGGGTGAAATGAACTTGACAGTGTACTTTGAAAGCTGGTCACAACTGTCAGCTGTCATTTGATTAACTTTTGATGCCGATCGGAGCTGTACTTCGCCCGGAAAAAATTATAGAACACGATGTGCTCTCATCGATTTCATGTCCAGGGTGTTGTGGTGAGTTTATCACCTAGAAATCGGGCGAAATGGACTTGACAGTGTACTTTGACAGCTAGCCGTTACTGTTAGCTGTCATCTGGTACACTTTTGATGCCAATCGAAGCTGTACTTTGTCCGGAAAAAATTATAAACGACGATGTACTCTCATCGATTTCATGTCCAGGGTGTTGGGGTAGCTTTATCACCTAGGAATCGGGTGAAATGAACTTGACAGTGTACTTTGACAGCTGGTCACAACTGTCAGCTGTCATTTGGTTAACTTTTGATGCCCATCGGAGCTGTACTTCGCCCGGAAAAAATTATAGAACACGATGTACTCTCATCGATTTCATGTCCAGGGTGTTGTGGTGAGTTTATCACCTTGGAATCGTGCAGAATGGACTTGACAGTGTACTTTGACAGCTAGTGACTACTGTCAGCTGTCATTTGGTACCCTTTTGGTGCCGATAGAAGCTGTACTTTGCCCGGAAAAAATTATAGACGACGATGTTTTCTCATCGATTTCATGTCCAGGGTGTTGTGGTGAGTTTATCACCTAGAAATCGGGCGTAATGGACTCTACAGTGAACTTTGGCAGCTAGTCATTACTGTCAGCTGTCATCTGGCACACTTTTGATGCCAATCGAAGCTGTACTTTGCCCGGAAAAAATTATAAACCACGATGTACTCTCATCGATTTCATGTCCAGGGTGTTGTGGTAGGTTTATCACCTAGAAATCGGGTGAAATGAACTTGACAGTGTACTTTGACAGCTGGTCACAACTGTCAGCTGTCATTTTATTAACTTTTAATGCCGATCGAAGCTGTACTTCGCCCGCAAAAAATTATAGAACACGATGTACTCTCATCGATTTCATGTCCAGGGTGTTGTGGTGAGTTTATCACCTTGGAATCGTGCAGAATGGACTTGACAGTGTACTTTGACAGCTAGTGACTACTGTCAGCTGTCATTTGGTACCCTTTTGGTGCCAATCGAAGCTGTACTTTGCCCGGAAAAAATTATAGAACACGATGTACTCTCATCGATTTCATGTCCAGGGTGTTGTGGTGAGTTTATCACCTAGAAATCGGGTGAAATGAACTTGACAGTGTGTTGTGGTAGGTTTATCACCTAGAAATCGGGTGAAATGAACTTGACAGTGTACTTTGAAAGCTAGTGACTACTGTCAGCTGTCATTTGGTACCCTTTTGGTGCCGATAGAAGCTGTACTTCGCCCGGAAAAAATTATAGACGACGATGTATTCTCATCGATTTCATGTCCAGGGTGTTGTGGTGAGTTTATCACCTAGAAATCGGGCGAAATGGACTTGAAAGTGTATTTTGTTAGCTAGTAACTACTGTCAGCTGTCATTTGGTACCCTTGTGATGCCAATCGAAGCTGTACTTTGCCCGGAAAAAATTATAAACGACGATGTACTCTCATCGATTTCATGTCCAGGGTGTTGTGGTAGGTTTATCACCTAGAAATCGGGTGAAATGAACTTGGCAGTGTACTTTAACAGGTGGTCACAACTGTCAGCTGTCATTTGATTAACTTTTGATGCCAATCGGAGCTGTACTTCGCCCGGAAAAAAATAAAGAACACGATGTACTCTCATCGATTTCACGTCCAGGGTGTTGTGGTGAGTTTATCACCTTGGAATCGTGCAAAATGGACTTGACAGTGTACTTTGGAAGCTAGTGACTACTGTCAACTGTCATTTGGTACCCTTTTTGGTGCCGATAGAAGCTGTACTTTGCCCGGAAAAAATTATAAACGACGATGTACTCTCATCGATTTCATGTCCAGGGTGTTGTGGTAGGTTTATCACCTAGAAATCGGGTGAAATGAACTTGACAGTGTACTTTGACAGCTGGTCACAACTGTCAGCTGTCATTTGATTAACTTTTGATGCCAATCGGAGCTGTACTTCGCCCGGAAAAAATTATAGAACACGATGTACTCTCATCGATTTCATGTCCAGGGTGTTGTGGTGAGTTTATCACCTAGAAATCGGGTAAAATGGACATGACAGTGTACTTTGAAAGCCAGTGACTATTGTCAGCTGTCATCTAGTACACTTTTGATGCCAATCGAAGCTGTACTTTGCCCGGAAAAAATTATAAACGACGATGTACTCTCATCGATTTCATGTCCAGGGTTTTGTGGTAGGTTTATCACCTAGAAATCGGGTGAAATGAACTTGACAGTGTACTTTGACAGCTGGTCACAACTGTCAGCTGTCATTTGGTACCCTCTTGAGCCAATAGAAGCTGTACTTCGCCCGGAAAAAAATATAGAACACGATGTATTCTCATCGATTTCATGTCCAGGGTGTTGTGGTGAATTTATCACCTAGAAATCGGGCGTTATGGACTTGACACTGTACTTTGGCAGCTAGCCATTACTGTCAGCTGTCATTTGGTACACTTTTGTTGCCAATCGAAGCTGTACTTTGCCCGGAAAAAATTATAAACGACGATGTACTCTCATCGATTTCATGTCCAGGGTGTTGTGGTGAGTTTATCACCTAGAAATCGGGTGTAATGAACTTGACAGTGTACTTTGACAGCTGGTCACAACTGTCAGCTGTCATTTGATTAACTTTTGATGCCAATCGGAGCTGTACTTCGCCCGGAAAAAAATAAAGAACACGATGTACTCTCATCGATTTCACGTCCAGGGTGTTGTGGTGAGTTTATCACCTTGGAATCGTGCAAAATGGACTTGACCGTGTACTTTGGTAGCTTATCATTACTGTCAGCTGTCATTTGGTAACTTTGTTAAGTCGATAAAAGCTGTTCTTTGCCCGGAAAAAATTATAGAACACGATGTACTCTCATCGATTTCATGTCCAGGGTGTTGTGGTTGGTTTATCACCTAGAAATCGGGCGAAATATTCTTGACACTGTACTTTTGCATATAGCCATTACTGTCAGCTGTCATTCGGTTTTTTTTTGATGCCGATAGAGGCTGTTCTTGGCCCGGAAAAAATTATAGTACACGATGTACTCTCATCGATTTCATGTCCAGGGTGTTGTGGTGGGTTTATCACCTTGTAATTCTGGGAAAATGTACTTGACAGTGTCCTTAAGCAGCTAGCCATTACTGTCAGCTGTCATTTGGTACCCTTTTGATGCCAATAGAAACTGTACTTCGCCCGGAAAAAATTATAGAACACGATGTACTCTCAGCGATTACATGTCCAGGGTGTTGTGGTAGGTTTATCACCTTGTAATTCTGGCGAAATGGACTTGACACTGTACTTTTGCATATAGTCACTACTGTCAAATGTCACTTGGTACTTTTTGGTGCCGATCGAGGCTGTTCTTGGCCCGGAAAAAATTATAGAACACGATGTACTCTCATCGATTTCATGTCCAGGGTGTTGTGGTAGGTTTATCACCTAGAAATCGGGTGAATTGTACTTGACAGTGTCTTTTAACAGCTAGCCATTACTGTCAGCTGTCATTTGGTACTTCTTGGTGCCGATAGAAGCTGTACTTTGGCCGGAAAAAATTATAGAACACGATGTACTCTCATCGATTTCATGTCCAGGGTGTTGTGGTAGGTTTATCACCTAAAAATCGGGCGAAATAGACTTGACACTGTACTTTTGCATATAGTCACTGATGTCAGCTGTCATTTGGTGTCCTTTAAGGGCCAATAGAAGCTGTTCTTCGCCCGGAAAAAAATATAGAACACGATGTACTCTCATCGATTTCATGTCCAGGGTGTTGTGGTAGGTTTATCACCTAGAAATCGGGCGAAATGTACTTGACAGTGTCCTTAAGCAGCTAGCCATCACTGTCAGCTGTCATTTGGTACCTTTTGTTGCCGATAGAAACTGTGCTTCGCCCGGAAAAAATTATAGAACACGATGTACTCCCATCGATTTCATGTCCAGGGTGTTGTGGTAGGTTTATCACCTTGTAATCGGGCGAAATCGACTTGACAGTGTACTTTGGTAGCTAATCATCACTGTCAGCTGTCATTTGGTAACCTTGTTAAGTCAATAGAAGCTGTACTCCGCCCGGAAAAAATTATAGAACACGATGTACTCCCATCGATTTCATGTCCAGGGTGTTGTGGTAGGTTTATCACCTGGAAATCGGGCGTAATGGACTTGACAGTGTATTTTGACAGCTAGCTATTACTTTCAGCTGTCATTGGGTTTTTTTTTGTGCCGATAAAAGCTGTACTTTGCCCGGAAAAAATTATAGAACACGATGTACTCTCATCGATTTCATGTCCAGGGTGTTGTGGTAGGTTTATCACCTAGAAATCGGGTGAAATAGACTTGACACTGTACTTTTGCATATAGTCACTACTGTCAGCTGTCATTTGGTACCCTTTCGGTGCCGATAGAGGCTGTTCTTGGCCCGGAAAAAATTATAGAACACGATGTACTCTCATCGATTTCATGTCAAGGGTGTTGTGGTAGGTTTATCACCTAGAAATCGGGCGAAATGTACTTGACAGTGTCCTTTAGCAGCTAGCCATTGCTGTTAGCTGTCATTTGGTACACTTTTCGTGCCGATAGAAACTGTACTTCGCCCGGAAAAAATTATAGAACACGATGTACTCTCATCGATTTCATGTCCAGGGTGTTGTGGTAGGTTTATCATCTAGAAACGGGCGAAATGTACTTGACAGTGTCCTTAAGCAGCTAGCCATTACTGTCAGCTGTCATTTGGTAAACTTTTGGTGCCGATAGAAACTGTACTTCGCCCGGAAAAAATTATAGAACACGATGTACTCTCATCGATTTCATGTCCAGGGTGTTGTGGTAGGTTTATCACCTTGTAATTCTGGCGAAATGGACTTGACAGTGTACTTTGGTAGCTAATCATTACTGTCAGCTGTCATTTGGTACCCTTGTTAAGTCGATAGAAGCTGTACTCCGCCCGGAAAAAATTATAGAACACGATGTACTCCCATCGATTTCATGTCCAGGGTGTTGTGGTAGGTTTATCACCTTGTAATCATGCGAAATGGACTTGACAGTGTACTTTGGTAGCTAATAATCATTGTCAGCTGTTATTTGATTACCTTTTGGTGCCGATAAAAGCTGTACTTCGCCCAGAAAAAATTATAGAACGCGATGTACTCTCATCGATTTCAAGTCCAGGATGTTGTGGTAGGTTTCTCACCTAGGAATCGGGCGAAATGGACTTGACAGTGTACTTTGAAAGCTAATCACTGTTGTCAGCTGCCATAAATACACTTTTGATGCCGATAGAAGTTGTACTTCGCCCGGAAAAAATTATAGAACACGATGTACTCTCATCGATTTCATGTCCAGGGTGTTGTGGTAGGTTTATCACCTAAAAATCGGGCGAAATAGACTTGACACTGTACTTTTGCATATAGTCACTGATGTCAGCTGTCATTTGGTGTCCTTTAAGGGCCAATAGAAGCTGTTCTTCGCCCGGAAAAAAATATAGAACACGATGTACTCTCATCGATTTCATGTCCAGGGTGTTGTGGTAGGTTTATCACCTAGAAATCGGGCGAAATGTACTTGACAGTGTCCTTGAACAGCTAGCCATTACTATCAGCTGTCATTTAGTACCCTTTTGGTGCCTATAGAAACTGTACTTCGCCCGGAAAAAATTATAGAACACGATGTACTCTCATCGATTTCATGTCCAGGGTGTTGTGGTAGGTTTATCATCTAGAAACGGGCGAAATGTACTTCACAGTGTCCTTAAGCAGCTAGCCATTACTGTCAGCTGTCATTTGGTAAACTTTTGGTGCCGATAGAAACTGTACTTCGCCCGGAAAAAATTATAGAACACGATGTACTCTCATCGATTTCATGTCCAGGGTGTTGTGGTAGGTTTATCACCTTGTAATTCTGGCGAAATGGACTTGACAGTGTACTTTGGTAGCTAATCATTACTGTCAGCTGTCATTTGGTACCCTTGTTAAGTCGATAGAAGCTGTACTCCGCCCGGAAAAAATTATAGAACACGATGTACTCCCATCGATTTCATGTCCAGGGTGTTGTGGTAGGTTTATCACCTTGTAATCATGCGAAATGGACTTGACAGTGTACTTTGGTAGCTAATAATCATTGTCAGCTGTTATTTGATTCCCTTTTGGTGCCGATAAAAGCTGTACTTCGCCCAGAAAAAATTATAGAACACGATGTACTCTCATCGATTTCAAGTCCAGGATGTTGTGGTAGGTTTCTCACCTAGGAATCGGGCGAAATGGACTTGACAGTGTACTTTGAAAGCTAATCACTGTTGTCAGCTGCCATAAATACACTTTTGATGCCGATAGAAGTTGTACTTCGCCCGGAAAAAATTATAGAACACGATGTACTCTCATCGATTTCATGTCCAGGGTGTTGTGGTAGGTTTATCACCTAAAAATCGGGCGAAATAGACTTGACACTGTACTTTTGCATATAGTCACTGATGTCAGCTGTCATTTGGTGTCCTTTAAGGGCCAATAGAAGCTGTTCTTCGCCCGGAAAAAAATATAGAACACGATGTACTCTCATCGATTTCATGTCCAGGGTGTTGTGGTAGGTTTATCACCTAGAAATCGGGCGAAATGTACTTGACAGTGTCCTTGAACAGCTAGCCATTACTATCAGCTGTCATTTAGTACCCTTTTGGTGCCTATAGAAACTGTACTTCGCCCGGAAAAAATTATAGAACACGATGTACTCTCATCGATTTCATGTCCAGGGTGTTGTGGTGGGTTTATCACCTTGTAATTCTGGGAAAATGTACTTGACAGTGTCCTTAAGCAGCTAGCCATTACTGTCAGCTGTTATTTGGTACCCTTTTGATGCCAATAGAAACTGTACTTCGCCCGGAAAAAATTATAGAACACGATGTACTCTCACCGATTACATGTCCAGGGTGTTGTGGTAGGTTTATCACCTTGTAATTCTGGCGAAATGGACTTGACACTGTACTTTTGCATATAGTCACTACTGTCAAATGTCACTTGGTACTTTTTGGTGCCGATCGAGGCTGTTCTTGGCCCGGAAAAAATTATAGAACACGATGTACTCTCATCGATTTCATGTCCAGGGTGTTGTGGTAGGTTTATCACCTAGAAATCGGGTGAATTGTACTTGACAGTGTCTTTTAACAGCTAGCCATTACTGTCAGCTGTCATTTGGTACTTCTTGGTGCCGATAGAAGCTGTACTTCGGCCGGAAAAAATTATAGAACACGATGTACTCTCATCGATTTCATGTCCAGGGTGTTGTGGTAGGTTTATCACCTTGTAATCGAACGAAATGGACTTGACAGTGTACTTTGGTAGCTTATCATTACTGTCAGCTGTCATTTGGTAACTTTGTTAAGTCGATAAAAGCTGTTCTTTGCCCGGAAAAAATTATAGAACACGATGTACTCTCATCGATTTCATGTCCAGGGTGTTGTGGTTGGTTTATCACCTAGAAATCGGGCGAAATATTCTTGACACTGTACTTTTGCATATAGCCATTACTGTCAGCTGTCATTCGGTACTTTTTTGATGCCGATAGAGGCTGTTCTTGGCCCGGAAAAAATTATAGAACACGATGTACTCTCATCGATTTCATGTCCAGGGTGTTGTGGTAGGTTTATCACCTAGAAATCGGGCGAAATGTACTTGACAGTGTCCTTAAGCAGCTAGCCATTTTTGTCAGCTGTTAGTTGGTACCCTTTCGATGCCGATAGAGGCTGTTCTTGGCCCGGAAAAAATTATAGAACACGATGTACTCTCATCGATTTCAAGTCCAGGGTGTTGTGGTAGCTTTATCACCTAGAAATCGGCCGAAATGTACTTGACAGTGTCCTTTAGCAGCTAGTAATTACTGTCAGCTGTCATTTGGTTAATTTTTGGTGCCGATAAAGGCTGTTCTTGGCCCGGAAAAAATTAAAGAACACGATGTACTCTCATCGATTTCATGTTCAGGGTGTTGTGGTAGGTTTATCACCTAGAAATTGGGCGAAATGGACTTGACAGTGTACTTGAACAGCTAGTTGCTACTGTCAGCTGTCATTTGGTACCCTTTTGATGCCGATAGAAGCTGTTCTTCGCCCGGAAAAAATTATAGAACACGATGTACTCTCATCGATTTCATGTCCAGGGTGTTGTGGTAGGTTTATCACCTAGAAATCGGGTGAATTGTACTTGACAGTGTCTTTTAACAGCTAGCCATTACTGTCAGCTGTCATTTGGTACTTCTTGGTGCCGATAGAAGCTGTACTTCGGCCGGAAAAAATTATAGAACACGATGTACTCTCATCGATTTCATGTCCAGGGTGTTGTGGTAGGTTTATCACCTTGTAATCGGGCGAAATCGACTTGACAGTGTACTTTGGTAGCTAATCATCACTGTCAGCTGTCATTTGGTAACCTTGTTAAGTCAATAGAAGCTGTACTCCGCCCGGAAAAAATTATAGAACACGATGTACTCCCATCGATTTCATGTCCAGGGTGTTGTGGTAGGTTTATCACCTGGAAATCGGGCGTAATGGACTTGACAGTGTATTTTGACAGCTAGCTATTACTTTCAGCTGTCATTGGGTTTTTTTTCGTGCCGATAAAAGGTGTACTTTGCCCGGAAAAAATTATAGAACACGATGTACTCTCATCGATTTCATGTCCAGGGTGTTGTGGTAGGTTTATCACCTAGAAATCGGGTGAAATAGACTTGACACTGTACTTTTGCATATAGTCACTACTGTCAGCTGTCATTTGGTACCCTTTTGGTGCCGATAGAGGCTGTTCTTGGCCCGGAAAAAATTATAGAACACGATGTACTCTCATCGATTTCATGTCAAGGGTGTTGTGGTAGGTTTATCACCTAGAAATCGGGCGAAATGTACTTGACAGTGTCCTTTAGCAGCTAGTCATTGCTGTTAGCTGTCATTTGGTACACTTTTCGTGCCGATAAAAACTGTACTTCGCCCGGAAAAAATTATAGAACACGATGTACTCTCATCGATTTCATGTCCAGGGAGTTGTGGTAGGTTTATCATCTAGAAACGGGCGAAATGTACTTGACAGTGTCATTAAGCAGCTAGCCATTACTGTCAGCTGTCATTTGGTAAACTTTTGGTGCCGATAGATACTGTACTTCGCCCGGAAAAAATTATAGAACACGATGTACTCTCATCGATTTCATGTCCAGGGTGTTGTGGTAGGTTTATCACCTTGTAATCGAACGAAATGGACTTGACAGTGTACTTTGGTAGCTTATCATTACTGTCAGCTGTCATTTGGTAACTTTGTTAAGTCGATAAAAGCTGTTCTTTGCCCGGAAAAAATTATAGAACACGATGTACTCTCATCGATTTCATGTCCAGGGTGTTGTGGTTGGTTTATCACCTAGAAATCGGGCGAAATATTCTTGACACTGTACTTTTGCATATAGCCATTACTGTCAGCTGTCATTCGGTTTTTTTTTGATGCCGATAGAGGCTGTTCTTGGCCCGGAAAAAATTATAGAACACGATGTACTCTCATCGATTTCATGTCCAGGGTGTTGTGGTAGGTTTATCACCTTGTAATCGAACGAAATGGACTTGACAGTGTACTTTGGTAGCTTATCATTACTGTCAGCTGTCATTTGGTAACTTTGTTAAGTCGATAAAAGCTGTTCTTTGCCCGGAAAAAATTATAGAACACGATGTACTCTCATCGATTTCATGTCCAGGGTGTTGTGGTTGGTTTATCACCTAGAAATCGGGCGAAATATTCTTGACACTGTACTTTTGCATATAGCCATTACTGTCAGCTGTCATTCGGTACTTTTTTGATGCCGATAGAGGCTGTTCTTGGCCCGGAAAAAATTATAGAACACGATGTACTCTCATCGATTTCATGTCCAGGGTGTTGTGGTAGGTTTATCACCTAGAAATCGGGCGAAATGTACTTGACAGTGTCTTTAAGCAGCTAGCCATTTTTGTCAGCTGTTAGTTGGTACCCTTTCGATGCCGATAGAGGCTGTTCTTGGCCCGGAAAAAATTATAGAACACGATGTACTCTCATCGATTTCAAGTCCAGGGTGTTGTGGTAGCTTTATCACCTAGAAATCGGCCGAAATGTACTTGACAGTGTCCTTTAGCAGCTAGTAATTACTGTCAGCTGTCATTTGGTTTATTTTTGGTGCCGATAGAGGCTGTTCTTGGCCCGGAAAAAATTAAAGAACACGATGTACTCTCATCGATTTCATGTTCAGGGTGTTGTGGTAGGTTTATCACCTAGAAATCGGGCGAAATGGACTTGACAGTGTACTTGAACAGCTAGTTGCTACTGTCAGCTGTCATTTGGTACCCTTTTGATGCCGATAGAAGCTGTTCTTTGCCCGGAAAAAATTATAGAACACGATGTACTCTCATCGATTTCATGTCCAGGGTGTTGTGGTAGGTTTATCACCTAGAAATCGGGTGAATTGTACTTGACAGTGTCTTTTAACAGCTAGCCATTACTGTCAACTGTCATTTGGTACTTCTTGGTGCCGATAGAAGCTGTACTTCGGCCGGAAAAAATTATAGAACACGATGTACTCTCATCGATTTCATGTCCAGGGTGTTGTGGTAGGTTTATCACCTTGTAATCGGGCGAAATCGACTTGACAGTGTACTTTGGTAGCTAATCATCACTGTCAGCTGTCATTTGGTAACCTTGTTAAGTCAATAGAAGCTGTACTCCGCCCGGAAAAAATTATAGAACACGATGTACTCCCATCGATTTCATGTCCAGGGTGTTGTGGTAGGTTTATCACCTGGAAATCGGGCGTAATGGACTTGACAGTGTATTTTGACAGCTAGCTATTACTTTCAGCTGTCATTGGGTTTTTTTTCGTGCCGATAAAAGGTGTACTTTGCCCGGAAAAAATTATAGAACACGATGTACTCTCATCGATTTCATGTCCAGGGTGTTGTGGTAGGTTTATCACCTAGAAATCGGGTGAAATAGACTTGACACTGTACTTTTGCATATAGTCACTACTGTCAGCTGTCATTTGGTACCCTTTCGGTGCCGATAGAGGCTGTTCTTGGCCCGGAAAAAATTATAGAACACGATGTACTCTCATCGATTTCATGTCAAGGGTGTTGTGGTAGGTTTATCACCTAGAAATCGGGCGAAATGGACTTGACAGTGTACTTTGAAAGCTAATCACTGTTGTCAGCTGCCATAAATACACTTTTGATGCCGATAGAAGTTGTACTTCGCCCGGAAAAAATTATAGAACACGATGTACTCTCATCGATTTCATGTCCAGGGTGTTGTGGTAGGTTTATCACCTAAAAATCGGGCGAAATAGACTTGACACTGTACTTTTGCATATAGTCACTGATGTCAGCTGTCATTTGGTGTCCTTTAAGAGCCAATAGAAGCTGTTCTTCGCCCGGAAAAAAATATAGAACACGATGTACTCTCATCGATTTCATGTCCAGGGTGTTGTGGTAGGTTTATCACCTAGAAATCGGGCTAAATGTACTTGACAGTGTCCTTGAGCAGCTACCCATTACTATCAGCTGTCATTTAGTACCCTTTTGGTGCCTATAGAAACTGTACTTCGCCCGGAAAAAATTATAGAACACGATGTACTCTCATCGATTTCATGTCCAGGGTGTTGTGGTGGGTTTATCACCTTGTAATTCTGGGAAAATGTACTTGACAGTGTCCTTAAGCAGCTAGCCATTACTGTCAGCTGTCATTTGGTACCCTTTTGATGCCAATAGAAACTGTACTTCGCCCGGAAAAATTATAGAACACGATGTACTCTCATCGATTACATGTCCAGGGTGTTGTGGTAGGTTTATCACCTTGTAATTCTGGCGAAATGGACTTGACACTGTACTTTTGCATATAGTCACTACTGTCAAATGTCACTTGGTACTTTTTGGTGCCGATCGAGGCTGTTCTTGGCCCGGAAAAAATTATAGAACACGATGTACTCTCATCGATTTCATGTCCAGGGTGTTGTGGTAGGTTTATCACCTAGAAATCGGGCGAAATGTACTTGACAGTGTCCTTGAGCAGCTACCCATTACTATCAGCTGTCATTTAGTACCCTTTTGGTGCCTATAGAAACTGTACTTCGCCCGGAAAAAATTATAGAACACGATGTACTCTCATCGATTTCATGTCCAGGGTGTTGTGGTGGGTTTATCACCTTGTAATTCTGGGAAAATGTACTTGACAGTGTCCTTAAGCAGCTAGCCATTACTGTCAGCTGTCATTTGGTACCCTTTTGATGCCAATAGAAACTGTACTTCGCCCGGAAAAATTATAGAACACGATGTACTCTCATCGATTACATGTCCAGGGTGTTGTGGTAGGTTTATCACCTTGTAATTCTGGCGAAATGGACTTGACACTGTACTTTTGCATATAGTCACTACTGTCAAATGTCATTTGGTACTTCTTGGTGCCGATAGAAGCTGTACTTCGGCCGGAAAAAATTATAGAACACGATGTACTCTCATCGATTTCATGTCCAGGGTGTTGTGGTAGGTTTATCACCTTGTAATCGAACGAAATGGACTTGACAGTGTACTTTGGTAGCTTATCATTACTGTCAGCTGTCATTTGGTAACTTTGTTAAGTCGATGAAAGCTGTTCTTTGCCCGGAAAAAATTATAGAACACGATGTACTCTCATCGATTTCATGTCCAGGGTGTTGTGGTTGGTTTATCACCTAGAAATCGGGCGAAATATTCTTGACACTGTATTTTTGCATATAGCCATTACTGTCAGCTGTCATTCGTTACTTTTTTGATGCCGATAGAGGCTGTTCTTGGCCCGGAAAAAATTATAGAACACGATGTACTCTCATCGATTTCATGTCCAGGGTGTTGTGGTAGGTTTATCACCTAGAAATCGGGCGAAATGTACTTGACAGTGTCCTTAAGCAGCTTGCCATTTTTGTCAGCTGTTAGTTGGTACCCTTTCGATGCCGATAGAGGCTGTTCTTGGCCCGGAAAAAATTATAGAACACGATGTACTCTCATCGATTTCAAGTCCAGGGTGTTGTGGTAGCTTTATCACCTAGAAATCGGCCGAAATGTACTTGACAGTGTCCTTTAGCAGCTAGTAATTACTGTCAGCTGTCATTTGGTTTATTTTTGGTGCCGATAGAGGCTGTTCTTGGCCCGGAAAAAATTAAAGAACACGATGTACTCTCATCGATTTCATGTTCAGGGTGTTGTGGTAGGTTTATCACCTAGAAATCGGGCGAAATGGACTTGACAGTGTACTTGAACAGCTAGTTGCTACTGTCAGCTGTCATTTGGTACCCTTTTGATGCCGATAGAAGCTGTTCTTCGCCCGGAAAAAATTATAGAACACGATGTACTCTCATCGATTTCATGTCCAGGGTGTTGTGGTAGGTTTATCACCTAGAAATCGGGTGAATTGTACTTGACAGTGTCTTTTAGCAGCTAGCCATTACTGTCAGCTGTCATTTGGTACTTCTTGGTGCCGATAGAAGCTGTACTTCGGCCGGAAAAAATTATAGAACACGATGTACTCTCATCGATTTCATGTCCAGGGTGTTGTGGTAGGTTTATCACCTTGTAATCGAACGAAATGGACTTGACAGTGTACTTTGGTAGCTTATCATTACTGTCAGCTGTCATTTGGTAACTTTGTTAAGTCGATAAAAGCTGTTCTTTGCCCGGAAAAAATTATAGAACACGATGTACTCTCATCGATTTCATGTCCAGGGTGTTGTGGTAGGTTTATCACCTAGAAATCGGGCGAAATGTACTTGACAGTGTCCTTAAGCAGCTAGCCATTTTTGTCAGCTGTTAGTTGGTACCCTTTCGATGCCGATAGAGGCTGTTCTTGGCCCGGAAAAAATTATAGAACACGATGTACTCTCATCGATTTCAAGTCCAGGGTGTTGTGGTAGCTTTATCACCTAGAAATCGGCCGTAATGTACTTGACAGTGTCCTTTAGCAGCTAGTAATTACTGTAAGCTGTCATTTGGTTTATTTTTGGTGCCGATAGAGGCTGTTCTTGGCCCGGAAAAAATTATAGAACACGATGTACTCTCATCGATTTCATGTTCAGGGTGTTGTGGTAGGTTTATCACCTAGAAATAGGGTGAAATGGACTTGACAGTGTACTTAAACAGCTAGTTGCTACTGTCAGCTGTCATTTGGTACCCTTTTGATGCCGATAAAAGCTGTTCTTCGCCCGGAAAAAATTATAGAACACGATGTACTCTCATCGATTTCATGTCCAGGGTGTTGTGGTAGGTTTATAACCTAGAAATTGGGCGAAATGGACTTAACAGTGTAATTGGACAACTAGTTACTACTGTCAGCTGTCATTTGGTACCCTTTTGATGCCGATAGAAGCTGTTTTTCGCCCGGAAAAAATTATAGAACACGATGTACTCTCATCGATTTCATGTCCAGGGTGTTGTGGTAGGTTTATCACCTAGAAATCGGGCGAAATAGACTTGACACTGTACTTTTGCATATAGCCATTACCATCAGCTGTCATGCGGTACTTTTTTGATGCCGATAGAGGCTGTTCTTGGCCCTGAAAAAATTATATAACACGATGTACTCCTATCAATTTCATGTCCAGGGTGTTGCGGTAGCTTTATCACCTTGTAATCGGGCGAAATGGAGGTGACAGTGTACTTTGGTAGCTAATCATCACTGACAGCTGTCATTTAAATACCTTGTAAAGTCAATAGAAGCTGTACTACGCCCGGAAAAAATTATAGAACACGATGTACTCCCATCGATTTCATGTCCAGGGTGTTGTGGTAGGTTTATCACATAGAAATCGGGCGAAATGTACTTGACAGTGTCCTTTAGCAGCTAGCCATTACTGTCATCTGTCACTTGATACCCTTTTCGTGCCGATAGAAACTGTACTTCGCCCGGAAAAAATTATATAACACGATGTACTCTCATCGATTTCATGTCCAGGGTGTTGTGGTAGGTTCATCACCTAGAAATCGGGCGTAATGTACTTGACAGTGTCCTTAAGCAGCTAGCTATTACTGTCAGCTATCATTTGGTACCCTTTTGGTGCCGATAGAAACTGTTCTTCGCCCGGAAAAAATTATAGAACACGATGTACTCTCATCGATTTCATGTCCAGGGTGTTATGGTAGGTTTATCACCTTGTAATCGGGCGAAATGGACTTGACAGTGTACTTTGGTAGCTAGTAATTACTGTCAGCTGTCATTTGGTAACCTTGTTAAGTCGATAGAAGCTGTACTCCGCCCGGAAAAAATTATAGAACACGATGTACTCCCATCGATTTCATGTCCAGGGTGTTGTGGTAGGTTTATCACCTGGAAATCGGACGAAATGGACTTGACAGTGTACTTTGACAGCTAGCCATTACTATCAGCTGTCATTTGGTACCCTTTTCGTGCCGATAAAAGCTGCACTTTGCCCGGAAAAAATTATAGAACACGATGTATTCTCATCGATTTCATGTCCAGGGTGTTGTGGTAGGTTTATCACCTAGAAATCGGGCGAAATAGACTTGACACTGTACTTTTGCGTATAGTCAATACTGTAAGCTGTCATTTGGTAACCTTTTGGTGCCCATAAAGGCTGTTCTTGGCCCGGAAAAAATTATAGAACACGATGTACTCTCATCGATTTCATGTCCAGGGTGTTGTGGTAGGTTTATCACCTAGAAATCGGGCGAAATATACTTGACAGTGTCCTTTAGCAGCTAGCAATTTTTGTCAGATATCAGTTGGTACCCTTTTGGTGCCGATAAAGGCTGTTCTTGGCCCGGAAAAAATTATAGAACACGATGTACTCTCATCGATTTCAAGTCCAGGGTGTTGTGGTAGGTTTATCACCTAGAAATCGGGCGAAATGTACTTGACAGTGTACTTTTGCAGCTAGTCACTACTGTCAGCTGTCATTTGGTACCCTTTTGATGCCGATAGAGGCTGTTCTTGGCCCGGAAAAAATTATAGAACACGATGTACTCTCATCGATTTCATAACCAGGGTGTTGTGGTAGGTCTATCACCTTGTAATCGGGCGAAATGGAGTTAACAGTGTACTTTGGTAGCTAATCATTACTGTCAGCTGTCATTTGGTAACCTTGTTAAGTCGATAGAAGCTGTACACCGCCCGGAAAAAAATATAGAACACGATGTACTCCCATCGATTTCATGTCCAGGGTGTTGTGGTAGGTTTATCACCTGGAAATCGGGCGAAATGGACTTGACAGTGTCCTTTAGCAGCTAGCCATTACTGTCAGCTGTCATTCAGTTTCTTTTTCGTGCCGATAGAAACTGTACTTCGCCCGGAAAAAATTATAGAACACGATGTACTCTCATCGATTTCATGTCCAGAGTGTTGTGGAAGGTTTATCACCTAGAAATCGGGCGTAATGGACTTGAAAGTGTACTTTTGCAGCTAGTCACAAATGTCGGCTGTCAGTTGGTACCCTTTTTCTGCCGATAAATGCTGTACTTCGCCCGTAAAAAATTATAGAACACGATGTACACCCATCGATTTCATGTCCAGGGTGTTGTGGTAGGTTTATCACCTAGTAATCGGGCTAAATGACTTGACAGTGTACTTTGACAGCTATTTACTACTGTCAGATGTCATTTGGTACCCTTTTGGTGCCGAAACAAGCTGTACTTTGCCCGGAAAAAAATATAGAACACGGTGTAATCTCGTCGATTTCATGTGCAGGGTGTTGTGGTAGGTTTATCACCTAGAAATCGGGCGAAATGACTTGACAGTGTACTTTGACAGCTATTTACTACTGTCATATGTCATTTGGTACCCTTTTGGTGCCGAAACAAGCTGTACTTTGCCCGGAAAAAAATATAGAACACGATGTAATCTCGTCGATTTCATGTGCAGGGTGTTGTGGTAGGTTTATCACCTAGAAATCGGGCGAAATGAGTTGACAGTGTCCTTTGACAGCTAGATACTACTGTCAGCTGTCATCTGGTACCCTTTGTGTGCTGATACAAGCTGTACTTCGCCGGGAAAAAATTATAGAACACAATTTCCTCTCATCGATTTCATGTCCAGGGTGTTGTGGTAGGTTTAACACCTAGAAATCGTGTGAAATGAACTTGACAGTGCACTTTGACAGCTAGCCACTACTTTCGGCTGTCATTTTGTCTCCTTTTGATGCCGATAGAAGCTGTATTTCGCCCGGAAAAAATTATAGAACACGATGTTTTCTCATCGATTTCATGTCCTGGGTGTTGTGGTAGGTTTATCACCTAGAAATCGGGCGAAATGGACTTGACAGTGTACTTTGACAGCTAGCCACTACTGTCAGCTGTCATTTGGTACCCTTTTGGTGCCGAAACAAGCTGTACTTTGCGCGGAAAAAAATATAGAACACGATGTAATCTCGTCGATTTCATGTGCAGGGTGTTGTGGTAAGTTTATCACCTAGAAATCGGGCGAAATGACTTGACAGTGTCCTTTAACAGCTAGATACCACCGTCAGCTGTCATCTGGTACCCTTTCTGTGCCGATACAAGCTGTACTTCGCCGGAAAAAAATTATAGAACACGATGTACTCTCATCGATTTCATGTCCAGGGTGTTGTGGTAGGTTTAACACCTAGAAATCGTGTGAAATGAACTTGACTTTGACAGCTAGCCATCACTTTTGGCTTTCATTTTGTTCCTTTTGATGCCGATAGAAGCTGTATTTCGCCCGGAAAAAATTATAGAACACGATGTTTTATCATCGATTTCATGTCCAGGGTGTTGTGGTAGGTTTATCACCTAGAAATCGTGTGAAATGTACTTGACAGTGAACTTTGACAGCTAGTCACTACTTTTGGCTGTCATTTTGTACCCTTTTGGTGCCGACAGAAGCTGTACTTCACCCGGAAAAAATTATAGAACACGATGTACTCTCATCGATTTCATGTCCAGGTTGTTGTGGTAGGTTTATCACCTAGAAATCGGGTGAAATGAACTCGGCAGTGCAGTTAAGCAGCTAGCCACTTTAGTCAGCTGTCATCTAATAACATTTTGATGCCGATCGAAGCTGTTCTTCGCCCGTAAAAAATTATAGAACACGATGTACTCTCATAGATTTCATGTCCAGGATGTTGTGGTAGGTTTATAACCTAGAAATCAGGCGAAATTGACTTGACAGTGTATTTTGACAGGTAGACACAACTGTCAGCTGTCATCTGTTACCCTTTCAGTGCCGATAGAAGGTGTACTTCGCTCGGAAAAAATTATAGAACACGATGTATTCTCATCGATTTCATGTCCAGGGTGTTGTGGTAGGTTCATCACCTAGAAATCGTGTGAAATGTACTTGAAAGTGTACTTTGACAGCTACTCACTACTTTTAGCTGTCATTTTATACATTTTACGTGCCGATAGAAGCTGTACTTCACCCGGAAAAAATTATAGAACACGATGTACTCTCATCGATTTCATGTCCAGGGTGTTGTGGTAGGTTTATCACCTAGAAATCAGGCGAAATTGACTTGACAGTGAATTCTAACAGCTATTCACTACTGTCAGATGTCATTTGGTACCCTTTTGGTGCCGAAACAAGCTGTACTTTGCCCGGAAAAAAATATAGAACACGATGTAATCTCGTCGATTTCATGTGCAGGGTGTTGTGGTAGGTTTATCACCTAGAAATCGGGCGAAATGACTTGACAGTGTCCTTAAGCAGCTTGCCATTTTTGTCAGCTGTTAGTTGGTACCCTTTCGATGCCGATAGAGGCTGTTCTTGGCCCGGAAAAAATTATAGAACACGATGTACTCTCATCGATTTCAAGTCCAGGGTGTTGTGGTAGCTTTATCACCTAGAAATCGGCCGAAATGTACTTGACAGTGTCCTTTAGCAGCTAGTAATTACTGTCAGCTGTCATTTGGTTTATTTTTGGTGCCGATAGAGGCTGTTCTTGGCCCGGAAAAAATTAAAGAACACGATGTACTCTCATCGATTTCATGTTCAGGGTGTTGTGGTAGGTTTATCACCTAGAAATCGGGCGAAATGGACTTGACAGTGTACTTGAACAGCTAGTTGCTACTGTCAGCTGTCATTTGGTACCCTTTTGATGCCGATAGAAGCTGTTCTTCGCCCGGAAAAAATTATAGAACACGATGTACTCTCATCGATTTCATGTCCAGGGTGTTGTGGTAGGTTTATCACCTAGAAATCGGGTGAATTGTACTTGACAGTGTCTTTTAGCAGCTAGCCATTACTGTCAGCTGTCATTTGGTACTTCTTGGTGCCGATAGAAGCTGTACTTCGGCCGGAAAAAATTATAGAACACGATGTACTCTCATCGATTTCATGTCCAGGGTGTTGTGGTAGGTTTATCACCTTGTAATCGAACGAAATGGACTTGACAGTGTACTTTGGTAGCTTATCATTACTGTCAGCTGTCATTTGGTAACTTTGTTAAGTCGATAAAAGCTGTTCTTTGCCCGGAAAAAATTATAGAACACGATGTACTCTCATCGATTTCATGTCCAGGGTGTTGTGGTAGGTTTATCACCTAGAAATCGGGCGAAATGTACTTGACAGTGTCCTTAAGCAGCTAGCCATTTTTGTCAGCTGTTAGTTGGTACCCTTTCGATGCCGATAGAGGCTGTTCTTGGCCCGGAAAAAATTATAGAACACGATGTACTCTCATCGATTTCAAGTCCAGGGTGTTGTGGTAGCTTTATCACCTAGAAATCGGCCGAAATGTACTTGACAGTGTCCTTTAGCAGCTAGTAATTACTGTCAGCTGTCATTTGGTTTATTTTTGGTGCCGATAGAGGCTGTTCTTGGCCCGGAAAAAATTAAAGAACACGATGTACTCTCATCGATTTCATGTTCAGGGTGTTGTGGTAGGTTTATCACCTAGAAATCGGGCGAAATGGACTTGACAGTGTACTTGAACAGCTAGTTGCTACTGTCAGCTGTCATTTGGTACCCTTTTGATGCCGATAGAAGCTGTTCTTCGCCCGGAAAAAATTATAGAACACGATGTACTCTCATCGATTTCATGTCCAGGGTGTTGTGGTAGGTTTATCACCTAGAAATCGGGTGAATTGTACTTGACAGTGTCTTTTAGCAGCTAGCCATTACTGTCAGCTGTCATTTGGTACTTCTTGGTGCCGATAGAAGCTGTACTTCGGCCGGAAAAAATTATAGAACACGATGTACTCTCATCGATTTCATGTCCAGGGTGTTGTGGTAGGTTTATCACCTTGTAATCGAACGAAATGGACTTGACAGTGTACTTTGGTAGCTTATCATTACTGTCAGCTGTCATTTGGTAACTTTGTTAAGTCGATAAAAGCTGTTCTTTGCCCGGAAAAAATTAAAGAACACGATGTACTCTCATCGATTTCAAGTCCAGGGTGTTGTGGTAGCTTTATCACCTAGAAATCGGCCGAAATGTACTTGACAGTGTCCTTTAGCAGCTAGTAATTACTGTCAGCTGTCATTTGGTTTATTTTTGGTGCCGATAGAGGCTGTTCTTGGCCCGGAAAAAATTAAAGAACACGATGTACTCTCATCGATTTCATGTTCAGGGTGTTGTGGTAGGTTTATCACCTAGAAATCGGGCGAAATGGACTTGACAGTGTACTTGAACAGCTAGTTGCTACTGTCAGCTGTCATTTGGTACCCTTTTGATGCCGATAGAAGCTGTTCTTCGCCCGGAAAAAATTATAGAACACGATGTACTCTCATCGATTTCATGTCCAGGGTGTTGTGGTAGGTTTATCACCTAGAAATCGGGTGAATTGTACTTGACAGTGTCTTTTAGCAGCTAGCCATTACTGTCAGCTGTCATTTGGTACTTCTTGGTGCCGATAGAAGCTGTACTTCGGCCGGAAAAAATTATAGAACACGATGTACTCTCATCGATTTCATGTCCAACGTGTTGTGGTAGGTTTATCACCTTGTAATCGAACGAAATGGACTTGACAGTGTACTTTGGTAGCTTATCATTACTGTCAGCTGTCATTTGGTAACTTTGTTAAGTCGATAAAAGCTGTTCTTTGCCCGGAAAAAATTATAGAACACGATGTACTCTCATCGATTTCATGTCCAGGGTGTTGTGGTAGGTTTATCACCTAGAAATCGGGCGAAATGTACTTGACAGTGTCCTTAAGCAGCTAGTCATTTTTGTCAGCTGTTAGTTGGTACCCTTTCGATGCCGATAGAGGCTGTTCTTGGCCCGGAAAAAATTATAGAACACGATGTACTCTCATCGATTTCAAGTCCAGGGTGTTGTGGTAGCTTTATCACCTAGAAATCGGCCGTAATGTACTTGACAGTGTCCTTTAGCAGCTAGTAATTACTGTGGGCTGTCATTTGGTTTATTTTTGGTGCCGATAGAGGCTGTTCTTGGCCCGGAAAAAATTATAGAACACGATGTACTCTCATCGATTTCATGTTCAGGGTGTTGTGGTAGGTTTATCACCTAGAAATAGGGTGAAATGGACTTGACAGTGTACTTAAACAGCTAGTTGCTACTGTCAGCTGTCATTTGGTACCCTTTTGATGCCGATAGAAGCTGTTCTTCGCCCGGAAAAAATTATAGAACACGATGTACTCTCATCGATTTCATGTCCAGGGTGTTGTGGTAGGTTTATAACCTAGAAATTGGGCGAAATGGACTTAACAGTGTAATTGGACAACTAGTTACTACTGTCAGCTGTCATTTGGTACCCTTTTGATGCCGATAGAAGCTGTTTTTCGCCCGGAAAAAATTATAGAACACGATGTACTCTCATCGATTTCATGTCCAGGGTGTTGTGGTAGGTTTATCACCTAGAAATCGGGCGAAATAGACTTGACACTGTACTTTTGCATATAGCCATTACCATCAGCTGTCATGCGGTACTTTTTTGATGCCGATAGAGGCTGTTCTTGGCCCTGAAAAAATTATATAACACGATGTACTCCTATCAATTTCATGTCCAGGGTGTTGCGGTAGCTTTATCACCTTGTAATCGGGCGAAATGGAGGTGACAGTGTACTTTGGTAGCTAATCATCACTGACAGCTGTCATTTAAATACCTTGTAAAGTCAATAGAAGCTGTACTACGCCCGGAAAAAATTATAGAACACGATGTACTCCCATCGATTTCATGTCCAGGGTGTTGTGGTAGGTTTATCACATAGAAATCGGGCGAAATGTACTTGACAGTGTCCTTTAGCAGCTAGCCATTACTGTCATCTGTCACTTGATACCCTTTTCGTGCCGATAGAAACTGTACTTCGCCCGGAAAAAATTATATAACACGATGTACTCTCATCGATTTCATGTCCAGGGTGTTGTGGTAGGTTCATCACCTAGAAATCGGGCGTAATGTACTTGACAGTGTCCTTAAGCAGCTAGCTATTACTGTCAGCTATCATTTGGTACCCTTTTGGTGCCGATAGAAACTGTTCTTCGCCCGGAAAAAATTATAGAACACGATGTACTCTCATCGATTTCATGTCCAGGGTGTTATTATAGGTTTATCACCTTGTAATCGGGCGAAATGGACTTGACAGTGTACTTTGGTAGCTAGTAATTACTGTCAGCTGTCATTTGGTAACCTTGTTAAGTCGATAGAAGCTGTACTCCGCCCGGAAAAAATTATAGAACACGATGTACTCCCATCGATTTCATGTCCAGGGTGTTGTGGTAGGTTTATCACCTGGAAATCGGACGAAATGGACTTGACAGTGTACTTTGACAGCTAGCCATTACTATCAGCTGTCATTTGGTACCCTTTTCGTGCCGATAAAAGCTGCACTTTGCCCGGAAAAAATTATAGAACACGATGTATTCTCATCGATTTCATGTCCAGGGTGTTGTGGTAGGTTTATCACCTAGAAATCGGGCGAAATAGACTTGACACTGTACTTTTGCGTATAGTCAATACTGTAAGCTGTCATTTGGTAACCTTTTGGTGCCCATAAAGGCTGTTCTTGGCCCGGAAAAAATTATAGAACACGATGTACTCTCATCGATTTCATGTCCAGGGTGTTGTGGTAGGTTTATCACCTAGAAATCGGGCGAAATATACTTGACAGTGTCCTTTAGCAGCTAGCAATTTTTGTCAGATATCAGTTGATACCCTTTTGGTGCCGATAAAGGCTGTTCTTGGCCCGGAAAAAATTATAGAACACGATGTACTCTCATCGATTTCAAGTCCAGGGTGTTGTGGTAGGTTTATCACCTAGAAATCGGGCGAAATGTACTTGACAGTGTACTTTTGCAGCTAGTCACTACTGTCAGCTGTCATTTGGTACCCTTTTGATGCCGATAGAGGCTGTTCTTGGCCCGGAAAAAATTATAGAACACGATGTACTCTCATCGATTTCATAACCAGGGTGTTGTGGTAGGTCTATCACCTTGTAATCGGGCGAAATGGAGTTAACAGTGTACTTTGGTAGCTAATCATTACTGTCAGCTGTCATTTGGTAACCTTGTTAAGTCGATAGAAGCTGTACACCGCCCGGAAAAAAATATAGAACACGATGTACTCCCATCGATTTCATGTCCAGGGTGTTGTGGTAGGTTTATCACCTGGAAATCGGGCGAAATGGACTTGACAGTGTCCTTTAGCAGCTAGCCATTACTGTCAGCTGTCATTCAGTTTCTTTTTCGTGCCGATAGAAACTGTACTTCGCCCGGAAAAAATTATAGAACACGATGTACTCTCATCGATTTCATGTCCAGAGTGTTGTGGAAGGTTTATCACCTAGAAATCGGGCGTAATGGACTTGAAAGTGTACTTTTGCAGCTAGTCACAAATGTCGGCTGTCAGTTGGTACCCTTTTTCTGCCGATAAATGCTGTACTTCGCCCGTAAAAAATTATAGAACACGATGTACACCCATCGATTTCATGTCCAGGGTGTTGTGGTAGGTTTATCACCTAGTAATCGGGCTAAATGACTTGACAGTGTACTTTGACAGCTATTTACTACTGTCAGATGTCATTTGGTACCCTTTTGGTGCCGAAACAAGCTGTACTTTGCCCGGAAAAAAATATAGAACACGGTGTAATCTCGTCGATTTCATGTGCAGGGTGTTGTGGTAGGTTTATCACCTAGAAATCGGGCGAAATGAGTTGACAGTGTCCTTTGACAGCTAGATACTACTGTCAGCTGTCATCTGGTACCCTTTGTGTGCTGATACAAGCTGTACTTCGCCGGGAAAAAATTATAGAACACAATTTCCTCTCATCGATTTCATGTCCAGGGTGTTGTGGTAGGTTTAACACCTAGAAATCGTGTGAAATGAACTTGACAGTGCACTTTGACAGCTAGCCACTACTTTCGGCTGTCATTTTGTCTCCTTTTGATGCCGATAGAAGCTGTATTTCGCCCGGAAAAAATTATAGAACACGATGTTTTCTCATCGATTTCATGTCCTGGGTGTTGTGGTAGGTTTATCACCTAGAAATCGGGCGAAATGGACTTGACAGTGTACTTTGACAGCTAGCCACTACTGTCAGCTGTCATTTGGTACCCTTTTGGTGCCGAAACAAGCTGTACTTTGCCCGGAAAAAAATATAGAACACGATGTAATCTCGTCGATTTCATGTGCAGGGTGTTGTGGTAAGTTTATCACCTAGAAATCGGGCGAAATGACTTGACAGTGTCCTTTAACAGCTAGATACCACCGTCAGCTGTCATCTGGTACCCTTTCTGTGCCGATACAAGCTGTACTTCGCCGGAAAAAAATTATAGAACACGATGTACTCTCATCGATTTCATGTCCAGGGTGTTGTGGTAGGTTTAACACCTAGAAATCGTGTGAAATGAACTTGACTTTGACAGCTAGCCATCACTTTTGGCTTTCATTTTGTTCCTTTTGATGCCGATAGAAGCTGTATTTCGCCCGGAAAAAATTATAGAACACGATGTTTTATCATCGATTTCATGTCCAGGGTGTTGTGGTAGGTTTATCACCTAGAAATCGTGTGAAATGTACTTGACAGTGAACTTTGACAGCTAGTCACTACTTTTGGCTGTCATTTTGTACCCTTTTGGTGCCGACAGAAGCTGTACTTCACCCGGAAAAAATTATAGAACACGATGTACTCTCATCGATTTCATGTCCAGGTTGTTGTGGTAGGTTTATCACCTAGAAATCGGTTGAAATGAACTCGGCAGTGCAGTTAAGCAGCTAGCCACTTTAGTCAGCTGTCATCTAATAACATTTTGATGCCGATCGAAGCTGTTCTTCGCCCGTAAAAAATTATAGAACACGATGTACTCTCATAGATTTCATGTCCAGGATGTTGTGGTAGGTTTATAACCTAGAAATCAGGCGAAATTGACTTGACAGTGTATTCTGACAGGTAGACACAACTGTCAGCTGTCATCTGTTACCCTTTTAGTGCCGATAGAAGGTGTACTTCGCCCGGAAAAAATTATAGAACACGATGTATTCTCATCGATTTCATGTCCAGGGTGTTGTGGTAGGTTCATCACCTAGAAATCGTGTGAAATGTACTTGAAAGTGTACTTTGACAGCTACTCACTACTTTTAGCTGTCATTTTATACATTTTACGTGCCGATAGAAGCTGTACTTCACCCGGAAAAAATTATAGAACACGATGTACTCTCATCGATTTCATGTCCAGGGTGTTGTGGTAGGTTTATCACCTAGAAATCAGGCGAAATTGACTTGACAGTGAATTCTAACAGCTATTCACTACTGTCAGATGTCATTTGGTACCCTTTTGGTGCCGAAACAAGCTGTACTTTGCCCGGAAAAAAATATAGAACACGATGTAATCTCGTCGATTTCATGTGCAGGGTGTTGTGGTAGGTTTATCACCTAGAAATCGGGCGAAATGACTTGACAGTGTCCTTTGACAGCTAGATAGTACTGTCAGCTGTCATCTGGTAACCTTTTCTGTGCCGATACAAGCTGTACTTCGCCGGGAAAAAATTATAGAACACAATGTACTCTCATCGATTTCATGTCCAGGGTGTTGTGGTAGGTTTAACACCTAGAAATCGTGTGAAATGAACTTGACAGTGCACTTTGACAGCTAGCCACTACTTTTGGCTGTCATTTTGTCTCCTTTTGATGCCGATAGAAGCTGTATTTCGCCCGGAAAAAATTATAGAACACGATGTTTTCTCATCGATTTCATGTCCTGGGTGTTGTGGTAGGTTTATCACCTAGAAATCGGGCGAAATGGACTTGACAGTGTACTTTGACAGCTAGCCACTACTGTCAGCTGTCATTTGATACCCTTTTGGTGCCGAAACAAGCTTTTCTTTGCCCGGAAAAAAATATAGAACACGATGTAATCTCGTCGATTTCATGTGCAGGGTGTTGTGGTAGGTTTATCACCTAGAAATCGGGCGGAATGACTTGACAGTGTCCTTTAACAGCTAGATACCACCGTCAGCTGTCATCTGGTACCCTTTCTGTGCCGATACAAGCTGTACTTAGCCGGAAAAAAATTATAGAACACGATGTACTCTCATCGATTTCATGTCCAGGGTGTTGTGGTAGGTTTAACACCTAGAAATCGTGTGAAATGAACTTGACAGTGCACTTTGACAGCTAGCCATCACTTTTGGCTGTCATTTTGTTCCTTTTGATGCCGATAGAAGCTGTATTTCGCCCGGAAAAAATTATAGAACACGATGTTTTATCATCGATTTCATGTCCAGGGTGTTGTGGTAGGTTTATCACCTAGAAATCGTGTGAAATGTACTTGACAGTGAACTTTGACAGCTAGTCACTACTTTTGGCTGTCATTTTGTACCCTTTTGGTGCCGACAGAAGCTGTACTACACCCGGAAAAAATTATAGAACACGATGTACTCTCATCGATTTCATGTCCAGGTTGTTGTGGTAGGTTTATCACCTAGAAATCGGGTGGAATGAACTCGGCAGTGCAGTTAAGCAGCTAGCCACTTTAGTCAGCTGTCATTTAATAACATTTTGATGCCGATCGAAGCTGTTCTTCGCCCGTAAAAAATTATAGAACACGATGTACTCTCATAGATTTCATGTCCAGGATGTTGTGGTAGGTTTATCACCTAGAAATCAGGCGAAATTGACTTGAGAGTGTATTTTGACAGGTAGACACAACTGTCAGCTGTCATCTATTACCCTTTTAGTGCCGATAGAAGGTGTACTTCGCCAAGAAAAAATTATAGAACACGATGTACTCTCATCGATTTCATGTCCAGGGTGTTGTGGTAGGTTCATCACCTAGAAATCGTGTGAAATGTACTTGAAAGTGTACTTTGACAGCTACTCACTACTTTTAGCTGTCATTTTATACATTTTACGTGCCGATAGAAGCTGTACTTCACCCGGAAAAAATTATAGAACACGATGTACTCTCATCGATTTCATGTCCAGGGTGTTGTGGTAGGTTTATCACCTAGGAATCGGGGAAAATGGACTTGACAGTGCACTTTGGCAGCTAGTCACTACTGTCAGCTGTCATTAAGTATCCTTTTGGTGCCGATAGAAGCTGTACTTCGCCTGGAAAAAATTATAGAACCCGATGTACTCTCATCGATTTCATGTCCTGGGTGTTGTGGTAGGTTTATCACCTAGAAATCGGGCGAAATGGACTTGACAGTGTACTTTGACAGCTATCCACTACTATCAGATGTCATTTGGTACCCTTTTGGTGCCGAAACAAGCTGTACTTTGCCCGGAAAAAAATATAGAACACGATGTAATCTCGTCGATTTCATGTGCAGGGTGTTGTGGTAGGTTTATCACCTAGAAATCAGGCGAAATTGACTTGACAGTGTATTTTAGAAGCTACCCACTACTGTCAGCTGTCATTTGTTACCCTTTTGGTGCCGATAAAAACTGCACTTCGGCCGGAAAAAGTTATAGAACACGATGTACTCTCATCGATTTCATGTCCAGGGTGTTGTGGTAGGTTTATCACCTAGAAATCGGGCGGAATGGACTTGACAGTGTACTATGACAGCTAGTAACTACTGTCAGCTGTCATCTGGTACCCTTTTGGTGCCGAAAAAAGCTGTACTTCACCCGGAAAAAATTATAGAACACGATGTACTCTCATCGATTTCATGTCCAGGGTGTTGTGGTAGGTTTACCACCTAGAAATCGGGTGTAATGAACTTGACAGTGCAATTTGACAGCTAGTCACTTTAGTCAGCTGGCATTTGGTAGTATTTTGGTGCCGATCCAAGCTGTCTTTCGCCCGGAAAAAATTATAGAACACGATGTACTCTCATCGATTTCATGTCCAGGGTGTTGTGGTAGGTTTAACACCTAGAAATCGTGTGAAATGAACTTGACAGTGCACTTTGACAGCTAGCCACTACTTTTGGCTGTCATTTTGTTTCTTTTTGATGCCGATAGAAGCTGTATTTCGCCCGGAAAAAATTATGGAACACGATGTTTTCTCATCGATTTCATGTCCAGGGTGTTGTGGTAGGTTTATCACCTAGAAATCGGGTGTAATGAACTTGACAGTGCACTTTGGCAGCTAGCCACTTTAGTCAGCTGTCATTTGATAGTATTTTGGTGCTGATCGAAGCTGTGTTTTGCCCGGAAAAAATTATAGAACACGATGTACTCTCATCGATTTCATGTCCAGGGTGTTGTGGTAGGTTTATCACCTAGAAATCAGGCGAAATTGACTTGACATTGTATTTTAGAAGCTACCCACTACTGTCAGCTGTCATTTGTTACCCTTTTGGTGCCGATAAAAACTGCACTTCGGCCGGAAAAAGTTTTAGAACACGATGTACTCTCATCGATTTCATGTCCAGGGTGTTGTGGTAGGTTTATCACCTAGAAATCGGGCGGAATGGACTTGACAGTGTACTTTGACAGCTAGTCACTACTGTCAGCTGTCATCTGGTACCCTTTTGGTGCCGAAAAAAGCTGTACTTTGCCCGAAAAAAATTATAGAACACGATGTAATCTCGTCGATTTCATGTCCAGGGTGTTGTGGTGGGTTTATCACCTAGAAATCGAGTGTAATGTACTTGACAGTTAACTTTGACAGCTAGCCACTACTTTTGGCTGTCATTTATCCCCCCTTTGGTGCCGATTTAAGCTGTACTTCATCCGGAAAAAATTATAGAACACGATGTACTCTCATCGATTTCATGTCCAGGGTGTTGTGGTAGGTTTATCACCTAGAAATCGGGTGAAATGAACTCGGCAGTGCAGTTTAGCAGCTAGCCACTTTAGTCAGCTGTCATTTAATAACATTTTGATTACGATCGAAGCTGTACTTCGCCCGAAAAAAATTATAGAACACGATGTACTCTCATCGATTTCATGTCCAGGGTGTTGTGGTAGGTTTATCACCTAGAAATCAGGCGAAATTGATTTTACAGTGTATTTTGAAAGGTAGCCACTTTTGTTAGTTGTCATTGAATACACCTTTGGTGCCGACAGAAGTTGTACTTCGCCCGGAAAAAATTATAGAACACGATGTACTCTCATCGATTTCATGTCCAGGGTGTTGTGGTAGGTTTATCACCTAAAAATCGGGCGAAATCGACTTAACAGTGTACTTTGACAGCTGGTCACAACTGTCAGCTGTCATTTGATTAACTTTTGATGCCGATCGAAGCTGTACTTCGCCCGGAAAAAATTATAGAACACGATGTACTCTCATCGATTTCATGTCCAGGGTGTTGTGGTGAGTTTATCACCTAGAAATCGGGCGAAATGGACTTGACAGTGTACTTTGAAAGCTGGTCACAACTGTCAGCTGTCATTTGATACCCTTTTGGTGCCGATAAAAGCTGTACTTCGCCCGGAAAAAATTATAGACGATGATGTATTCTCATCGATTTCATGTCCAGGGTGTTGTGGTAAGTTTATCAACTAGAAATCGGGCGTAATGGACTTGACAGTGTACTTTGACAGCTAGCCATTACTGTCAGCTGTCATCTGGTACACTTTTGATGCCAATCGAAGCTGTACTTTGCCCGGAAAAAATTATAAACGACGATGTACTCTCATCGATTTCATGTCCAGGGTGTTGTGGTAGGTTTATCACCTAGAAATCGGGTGAACTGAACTTGACAGAGTACTTTTGCAGCTGGTCACAACTGTCGACTGTCATTTGATTAACTCTTGATGCCGATCGAAGCTGTACTTCGCCCGGAAAAAATTATAGAACACGATGTACTCTCATCGATTTCATGTCCAGGGTGTTGTGGTGAGTTTATCACCTAGAAATCGGGCGTGATGGACTTGACGGTGTACTTTGGCAGCTAGCCATTACTGTCAGCTGTCATTTTGTACACTTTTAATGCCAATCGGAGCTGTATTCCAACCGGAAAAAATTATAGACGACGATGTACTCACATCGATTTCATGTCCAGGGTGTTGTGGTGAGTTTATCACCTAGAAATCGGGCGTAATGTACTTGACAGTGTATTTTGACAGCTAGCAATTACTTTTGGCTGTCATCTGGTATACTTTTGATGCCAATCGAAGCTGTACTTTGCCCGGAAAAAATTATAAACGACGATGTACTCTCATCGATTTCATGTCCAGGGTGTTGTGGTGAGTTTATCACCTAGAAATCGGGCGTATTGGACTTGAAAGTGTACTTTGACAGCTAGCCATTTTTGTCAGCTGTCACCTGGTATACTTTTGATGCCAATCGAAGCTGTACTTTGCCCGGAAAAAAATATAAACGACGATGTACTCTCATCGATTTCATGTCCAGGGTGTTGTGGTAGGTTTATCACCTAGAAATCGGGTGAAATGAACTTGACAGTGTACTTTGACAGCTGGTCACAACTGTCAGCTGTCATTTGATTAACTTTTGATGCCGATCGGAGCTGCACTTCGCCCGGAAAAAATTATAGAACACGATGTACTCTCATCGATTTCATGTCCAGGGTGTTGTGGTGAGTTTATCACCTAGAAATCGGGCGTAATGGACTTGACAGTGTACTTTGACAGCTAGTCATTACTTTCAGCTGTCATCTGGTACACTTTTGATGCCAATCGAAGCTGTAATTTGCCCGGAAAAAACTATAAACGACGATGTACTCTCATCGATTTCATGTCCAGGGTGTTGTGGTAGGTTTATCACCTAGAAATCGGGTGAAATGAACTTGACAGTGTACTTTGACAGCTGGTCACAACTTTCAGCTGTCATTTGATTAACTTTTGATGCCGATCGGAGCTGTACTACGCCCGGAAAAAATTATAGAACACGATGTACTCTCATCGATTTCATGTCCAGGGTGTTGTGGTGAGTTTATCACCTAGAAATCGGGCGTAATGGACTTGACGGTGTACTTTGACAGCTAGCCATTACTGTCAGCTGTCACGTGGTACACTTTTGATGCCAATCGAAGCTGTACTTTGCCCGGAAAAAATTATAAACGACGATGTACTCTCATCGATTTCATGTCCAGTGTGTTGTGGTGAGTTTATCACCTAGAAATCGGGCGTAATGGACTTGACAGTTTACTTTGGCAGCTAGTCATTACTGTCAGCTGTCATCTGGTTTACTTTTGATGCCAATCGAAGCTGTACTTTGCCCGGAAAAAATTATAAACGACGATGTACTCTCATCGATTTCATGTCCAGGGTGTTGTGGTAGGTTTATCACCTAGAAATCGGGTGAACTGAACTTGACAGTGTACTTTTGCAGCTGGTCAAAACTGTCGACTGTCATTTGATTAACTTTTGATGCCGATCGGAGCTGTACTTCGCCCGAAAAAAATTATAGAACACGATGTACTCTCATCAATTTCATGTCCAGGGTGTTGTGGTGAGTTTATCATCTAGAAATCGGGCGAAATGGACTTGAGAATGTACTTTGAATGCTAGTGACTTTTGTCAGCTGTCATTTGGTACCCTTTTGGTGCCAATAGAAGCTGTACTTTGCCCGGAAAAAATTATAGACGATGATGTATTCTCATCGATTTCATGTCCAGGGTGTTGTGGTAGGTTTATCACCTAGAAATCGGGCGAAATAGACTTGACACTGTACTTTTGCGTATAGTCAATACTGTAAGCTGTCATTTGGTAACCTTTTGGTGCCCATAAAGGCTGTTCTTGGCCCGGAAAAAATTATAGAACACGATGTACTCTCATCGATTTCATGTCCAGGGTGTTGTGGTAGGTTTATCACCTAGAAATCGGGCGAAATAGACTTGACAGTGTCCTTAAGCAGCTAGCAATTTTTGTCAGATATCAGTTGGTACCCTTTTGGTGCCGATAAAGGCTGTTCTTGGCCCGGAAAAAATTATAGAACACGATGTACTCTCATCGATTTCATGTCCAGGGTGTTGTGGTAGGTTTATCACCTAGAAATCGGGCGAAATAGACTTGACAGTGTCCTTTAGCAGCTAGCAATTTTTGTCAGATATCAGTTGGTACCCTTTTGGTGCCGATAAAGGCTGTTCTTGGCCCGGAAAAAATTATAGAACACGATGTACTCTCATCGATTTCATGTCCAGGGTGTTGTGGTAGGTTTATCACCTAGAAATCGGGCGAAATGTACTTGACAGTGTCCTTTAGCAGCTAGCCATTACTGTCATCTGTCACTTGATACCCTTTTCGTGCCGATAGAAACTGTACTTCGCCCGGAAAAAATTATATAACACGATGTACTCTCATCGATTTCATGTCCAGGGTGTTGTGGTAGGTTCATCACCTAGAAATCGGGCGTAATGTACTTGACAGTGTCCTTAAGCAGCTAGCTATTACTGTCAGCTATCATTTGATACCCTTTTGGTGCCGATAGAAACTGTTCTTCGCCCGGAAAAAATTATAGAACACGATGTACTCTCATCGATTTCATGTCCAGGGTGTTATGGTAGGTTTATCACCTTGTAATCGGGCGAAATGGACTTGACAGTGTACTTTGGTAGCTAGTAATTACTGTCAGCTGTCATTTGGTAACCTTGTTAAGTCGATAGAAGCTGTACTCCGCCCGGAAAAAATTATAGAACACGATGTACTCCCATCGATTTCATGTCCAGGGTGTTGTGGTAGGTTTATCACCTGGAAATCGGACGAAATGGACTTGACAGTGTACTTTGACAGCTAGCCATTACTATCAGCTGTCATTTGGTACCCTTTTCGTGCCGATAAAAGCTGCACTTTGCCCGGAAAAAATTATAGAACACGATGTATTCTCATCGATTTCTTGTCCAGGGTGTTGTGGTAGGTTTATCACCTAGAAATCGGGCGAAATAGACTTGACACTGTACTTTTGCGTATAGTCAATACTGTAAGCTGTCATTTGGTAACCTTTTGGTGCCCATAAAGGCTGTTCTTGGCCCGGAAAAAATTATAGAACACGATGTACTCTCATCGATTTCATGTCCAGGGTGTTGTGGTAGGTTTATCACCTAGAAATCGGGCGAAATATACTTGACAGTGTCCTTTAGCAGCTAGCAATTTTTGTCAGATATCAGTTGGTACCCTTTTGGTGCCGATAAAGGCTGTTCTTGGCCCGGAAAAAATTATAGAACACGATGTACTCTCATCGATTTCAAGTCCAGGGTGTTGTGGTAGGTTTATCACCTAGAAATCGGGCGAAATGTACTTGACAGTGTACTTTTGCAGCTAGTCACTACTGTCAGCTGTCATTTGGTACCCTTTTGATGCCGATAGAGGCTGTTCTTGGCCCGGAAAAAATTATAGAACACGATGTACTCTCATCGATTTCATAACCAGGGTGTTGTGGTAGGTCTATCACCTTGTAATCGGGCGAAATGGAGTTAACAGTGTACTTTGGTAGCTAATCATTACTGTCAGCTGTCATTTGGTAACCTTGTTAAGTCGATAGAAGCTGTACACCGCCCGGAAAAAAATATAGAACACGATGTACTCCCATCGATTTCATGTCCAGGGTGTTGTGGTAGGTTTATCACCTGGAAATCGGGCGAAATGGA
Source organism: Oxycera nigricornis (assembly GCA_963942545.1). Lineage (NCBI taxonomy): Eukaryota > Metazoa > Arthropoda > Insecta > Diptera > Stratiomyidae > Oxycera > Oxycera nigricornis. Next base: position 18,216,909 of record OZ012664.1, on the reverse strand, counting down.
CTTGACAGTGTCCTTTAGCAGCTAGCCATTACTGTCAGCTGTCATTCAGTTTCTTTTTCGTGCCGATAGAAACTGTACTTCGCCCGGAAAAAATTATAGAACACGATGTACTCTCATCGATTTCATGTCCAGAGTGTTGTGGAAGGTTTATCACCTAGAAATCGGGCGTAATGGACTTGAAAGTGTACTTTTGCAGCTAGTCACAAATGTCGGCTGTCAGTTGGTACCCTTTTTCTGCCGATAAATGCTGTACTTCGCCCGTAAAAAATTATAGAACACGATGTACACCCATCGATTTCATGTCCAGGGTGTTGTGGTAGGTTTATCACCTAGTAATCGGGCTAAATGACTTGACAGTGTACTTTGACAGCTATTTACTACTGTCAGATGTCATTTGGTACCCTTTTGGTGCCGAAACAAGCTGTACTTTGCCCGGAAAAAAATATAGAACACGGTGTAATCTCGTCGATTTCATGTGCAGGGTGTTGTGGTAGGTTTATCACCTAGAAATCGGGCGAAATGACTTGACAGTGTACTTTGACAGCTATTTACTACTGTCAGATGTCATTTGGTACCCTTTTGGTGCCGAAACAAGCTGTACTTTGCCCGGAAAAAAATATAGAACACGATGTAATCTCGTCGATTTCATGTGCAGGGTGTTGTGGTAGGTTTATCACCTAGAAATCGGGCGAAATGAGTTGACAGTGTCCTTTGACAGCTAGATACTACTGTCAGCTGTCATCTGGTACCCTTTGTGTGCTGATACAAGCTGTACTTCGCCGGGAAAAAATTATAGAACACAATTTCCTCTCATCGATTTCATGTCCAGGGTGTTGTGGTAGGTTTAACACCTAGAAATCGTGTGAAATGAACTTGACAGTGCACTTTGACAGCTAGCCACTACTTTCGGCTGTCATTTTGTCTCCTTTTGATGCCGATAGAAGCTGTATTTCGCCCGGAAAAAATTATAGAACACGATGTTTTCTCATCGATTTCATGTCCTGGGTGTTGTGGTAGGTTTATCACCTAGAAATCGGGCGAAATGGACTTGACAGTGTACTTTGACAGCTAGCCACTACTGTCAGCTGTCATTTGGTACCCTTTTGGTGCCGAAACAAGCTGTACTTTGCCCGGAAAAAAATATAGAACACGATGTAATCTCGTCGATTTCATGTGCAGGGTGTTGTGGTAAGTTTATCACCTAGAAATCGGGCGAAATGACTTGACAGTGTCCTTTAACAGCTAGATACCACCGTCAGCTGTCATCTGGTACCCTTTCTGTGCCGATACAAGCTGTACTTCGCCGGAAAAAAATTATAGAACACGATGTACTCTCATCGATTTCATGTCCAGGGTGTTGTGGTAGGTTTAACACCTAGAAATCGTGTGAAATGAACTTGACTTTGACAGCTAGCCATCACTTTTGGCTTTCATTTTGTTCCTTTTGATGCCGATAGAAGCTGTATTTCGCCCGGAAAAAATTATAGAACACGATGTTTTATCATCGATTTCATGTCCAGGGTGTTGTGGTAGGTTTATCACCTAGAAATCGTGTGAAATGTACTTGACAGTGAACTTTGACAGCTAGTCACTACTTTTGGCTGTCATTTTGTACCCTTTTGGTGCCGACAGAAGCTGTACTTCACCCGGAAAAAATTATAGAACACGATGTACTCTCATCGATTTCATGTCCAGGTTGTTGTGGTAGGTTTATCACCTAGAAATCGGTTGAAATGAACTCGGCAGTGCAGTTAAGCAGCTAGCCACTTTAGTCAGCTGTCATCTAATAACATTTTGATGCCGATCGAAGCTGTTCTTCGCCCGTAAAAAATTATAGAACACGATGTACTCTCATAGATTTCATGTCCAGGATGTTGTGGTAGGTTTATAACCTATAAATCAGGCGAAATTGACTTGACAGTGTATTTTGACAGGTAGACACAACTGTCAGCTGTCATCTGTTACCCTTTTAGTGCCGATAGAAGGTGTACTTCGCCCGGAAAAAATTATAGAACACGATGTATTCTCATCGATTTCATGTCCAGGGTGTTGTGGTAGGTTCATCACCTAGAAATCGTGTGAAATGTACTTGAAAGTGTACTTTGACAGCTACTCACTACTTTTAGCTGTCATTTTATACATTTTACGTGCCGATAGAAGCTGTACTTCACCCGGAAAAAATTATAGAACACGATGTACTCTCATCGATTTCATGTCCAGGGTGTTGTGGTAGGTTTATCACCTAGAAATCAGGCGAAATTGACTTGACAGTGAATTCTAACAGCTATTCACTACTGTCAGATGTCATTTGGTACCCTTTTGGTGCCGAAACAAGCTGTACTTTGCCCGGAAAAAAATATAGAACACGATGTAATCTCGTCGATTTCATGTGCAGGGTGTTGTGGTAGGTTTATCACCTAGAAATCGGGCGAAATGACTTGACAGTGTCCTTTGACAGCTAGATAGTACTGTCAGCTGTCATCTGGTAACCTTTTCTGTGCCGATACAAGCTGTACTTCGCCGGGAAAAAATTATAGAACACAATGTACTCTCATCGATTTCATGTCCAGGGTGTTGTGGTAGGTTTAACACCTAGAAATCGTATGAAATGAACTTGACAGTGCACTTTGACAGCTAGCCACTACTTTTGTCTGTAATTTTGTTTCCTTTTGATGCCGATAGAAGCTGTATTTCGCCCGGAAAAAATTATAGAACACGATGTTTTCTCATCGATTTCATGTCCAGGGTGTTGTGGTAGGTTTATCACCTAGAAATCGTGTGAAATGTACTTAACAGTGAACTTTGACAGCTAGTCACTACTTTTGGCTGTCATTTTGTACCCTTTTGGTGCCGACAGAAGCTGTACTTCGCCTGGAAAAAATTATAGAACACGATGTTTTCTCATCGATTTCATGTCCTGGGTGTTGTGGTAGGTTTATCACCTAGAAATCGGGCGAAATGGACTTGACAGTGTACTTTGACATCCATTTACTACTGTCAGATGTCATTTGGTACCCTTTTGGTGCCGAAACAAGCTGTACTTTGCCCGGAAAAAAATATAGAACACGATGTAATCTCGTCGATTTCATGTGCAGGGTGTTGTGGTAGGTTTATCACCTAGAAATCGGGCGAAATGACTTGACAGTGTCCTTTGACAGCTAGATACTACTGTCAGCTGTCATCTGGTACCCTTTGTGTGCTGATACAAGCTGTACTTCGCCGGGAAAAAATTATAGAACACAATTTCCTCTCATCGATTTCATGTCCAGGGTGTTGTGGTAGGTTTAACACCTAGAAATCGTGTGAAATGAACTTGACAGTGCACTTTGACAGCTAGCCACTACTTTTGGCTGTCATTTTGTCTCCTTTTGATGCCGATAGAAGCTGTATTTCGCCCGGAAAAAATTATAGAACACGATGTTTTCTCATCGATTTCATGTCCTGGGTGTTGTGGTAGGTTTATCACCTAGAAATCGGGCGAAATGGACTTGACAGTGTACTTTGACAGCTAGCCACTACTGTCAGCTGTCATTTGATACCCTTTTGGTGCCGAAACAAGCTTTTCTTTGCCCGGAAAAAAATATAGAACACGATGTAATCTCGTCGATTTCATGTGCAGGGTGTTGTGGTAGGTTTATCACCTAGAAATCGGGCGGAATGACTTGACAGTGTCCTTTAACAGCTAGATACCACCGTCAGCTGTCATCTGGTACCCTTTCTGTGCCGATACAAGCTGTACTTAGCCGGAAAAAAATTATAGAACACGATGTACTCTCATCGATTTCATGTCCAGGGTGTTGTGGTAGGTTTAACACCTAGAAATCGTGTGAAATGAACTTGACAGTGCACTTTGACAGCTAGCCATCACTTTTGGCTGTCATTTTGTTCCTTTTGATGCCGATAGAAGCTGTATTTCGCCCGGAAAAAATTATAGAACACGATGTTTTATCATCGATTTCATGTCCAGGGTGTTGTGGTAGGTTTATCACCTAGAAATCGTGTGAAATGTACTTGACAGTGAACTTTGACAGCTAGTCACTACTTTTGGCTGTCATTTTGTACCCTTTTGGTGCCGACAGAAGCTGTACTACACCCGGAAAAAATTATAGAACACGATGTACTCTCATCGATTTCATGTCCAGGTTGTTGTGGTAGGTTTATCACCTAGAAATCGGGTGGAATGAACTCGGCAGTGCAGTTAAGCAGCTAGCCACTTTAGTCAGCTGTCATTTAATAACATTTTGATGCCGATCGAAGCTGTTCTTCGCCCGTAAAAAATTATAGAACACGATGTACTCTCATAGATTTCATGTCCAGGATGTTGTGGTAGGTTTATCACCTAGAAATCAGGCGAAATTGACTTGAGAGTGTATTTTGACAGGTAGACACAACTGTCAGCTGTCATCTATTACCCTTTTAGTGCCGATAGAAGGTGTACTTCGCCAAGAAAAAATTATAGAACACGATGTACTCTCATCGATTTCATGTCCAGGGTGTTGTGGTAGGTTCATCACCTAGAAATCGTGTGAAATGTACTTGAAAGTGTACTTTGACAGCTACTCACTACTTTTGGCTGTCATTTTATATATTTTACGTGCCGATAGAAGCTGTACTTCACCCGGAAAAAATTATAGAACACGATGTACTCTCATCGATTTCATGTCCAGGGTGTTGTGGTAGGTTTATCACCTAGGAATCGGGGAAAATGGACTTGACAGTGCACTTTGGCAGCTAGTCACTACTGTCAGCTGTCATTAAGTATCCTTTTGGTGCCGATAGAAGCTGTACTTCGCCTGGAAAAAATTATAGAACCCGATGTACTCTCATCGATTTCATGTCCTGGGTGTTGTGGTAGGTTTATCACCTAGAAATCGGGCGAAATGGACTTGACAGTGTACTTTGACAGCTATCCACTACTATCAGATGTCATTTGGTACCCTTTTGGTACCGAAACAAGCTGTACTTTGCCCGGAAAAAAATATAGAACACGATGTCATCTCGTCGATTTCATGTGCAGGGTGTTGTGGTAGGTTTATCACCTAGAAATCAGGCGAAATTGACTTGACAGTGTATTTTAGAAGCTACCCACTACTGTCAGCTGTCATTTGTTACCCTTTTGGTGCCGATAAAAACTGCACTTCGGCCGGAAAAAGTTATAGAACACGATGTACTCTCATCGATTTCATGTCCAGGGTGTTGTGGTAGGTTTATCACCTAGAAATCGGGCGGAATGGACTTGACAGTGTACTTTGACAGCTAGTAACTACTGTCAGCTGTCATCTGGTACCCTTTTGGTGCCGAAAAAAGCTGTACTTCACCCGGAAAAAATTATAGAACACGATGTACTCTCATCGATTTCATGTCCAGGGTGTTGTGGTAGGTTTACCACCTAGAAATCGGGTGTAATGAACTTGACAGTGCAATTTGACAGCTAGTCACTTTAGTCAGCTGGCATTTGGTAGTATTTTGGTGCCGATCCAAGCTGTCTTTCGCCCGGAAAAAATTATAGAACACGATGTACTCTCATCGATTTCATGTCCAGGGTGTTGTGGTAGGTTTAACACCTAGAAATCGTGTGAAATGAACTTGACAGTGCACTTTGACAGCTAGCCACTACTTTTGGCTGTCATTTTGTTTCCTTTTGATGCCGATAGAAGCTGTATTTCGCCCGGAAAAAATTATGGAACACGATGTTTTCTCATCGATTTCATGTCCAGGGTGTTGTGGTAGGTTTATCACCTAGAAATCGGGTGTAATGAACTTGACAGTGCACTTTGGCAGCTAGCCACTTTAGTCAGCTGTCATTTGATAGTATTTTGGTGCTGATCGAAGCTGTGTTTTGCCCGGAAAAAATTATAGAACACGATGTACTCTCATCGATTTCATGTCCAGGGTGTTGTGGTAGGTTTATCACCTAGAAATCAGGCGAAATTGACTTGACATTGTATTTTAGAAGCTACCCACTACTGTCAGCTGTCATTTGTTACCCTTTTGGTGCCGATAAAAACTGCACTTCGGCCGGAAAAAGTTTTAGAACACGATGTACTCTCATCGATTTCATGTCCAGGGTGTTGTGGTAGGTTTATCACCTAGAAATCGGGCGGAATGGACTTGACAGTGTACTTTGACAGCTAGTCACTACTGTCAGCTGTCATCTGGTACCCTTTTGGTGCCGAAAAAAGCTGTACTTTGCCCGAAAAAAATTATAGAACACGATGTAATCTCGTCGATTTCATGTCCAGGGTGTTGTGGTGGGTTTATCACCTAGAAATCGAGTGTAATGTACTTGACAGTTAACTTTGACAGCTAGCCACTACATTTGGCTGTCATTTATCCCCCCTTTGGTGCCGATTTAAGCTGTACTTCATCCGGAAAAAAATATAGAACACGATGTACTCTCATCGATTTCATGTCCAGGGTGTTGTGGTAGGTTTATCACCTAGAAATCGGGTGAAATGAACTCGGCAGTGCAGTTTAGCAGCTAGCCACTTTAGTCAGCTGTCATTTAATAACATTTTGATTACGATCGAAGCTGTACTTCGCCCGAAAAAAATTATAGAACACGATGTACTCTCATCGATTTCATGTCCAGGGTGTTGTGGTAGGTTTATCACCTAGAAATCAGGCGAAATTGATTTTACAGTGTATTTTGAAAGGTAGCCACTTTTGTTAGTTGTCATTGAATACACCTTTGGTGCCGACAGAAGTTGTACTTCGCCCGGAAAAAATTATAGAACACGATGTACTCTCATCGATTTCATGTCCAGGGTGTTGTGGTAGGTTTATCACCTAAAAATCGGGCGAAATCGACTTAACAGTGTACTTTGACAGCTGGTCACAACTGTCAGCTGTCATTTGATTAACTTTTGATGCCGATCGAAGCTGTACTTCGCCCGGAAAAAATTATAGAACACGATGTACTCTCATCGATTTCATGTCCAGGGTGTTGTGGTGAGTTTATCACCTAGAAATCGGGCGAAATGGACTTGACAGTGTACTTTGAAAGCTGGTCACAACTGTCAGCTGTCATTTGATACCCTTTTGGTGCCGATAAAAGCTGTACTTCGCCCGGAAAAAATTATAGACGATGATGTATTCTCATCGATTTCATGTCCAGGGTGTTGTGGTAAGTTTATCAACTAGAAATCGGGCGTAATGGACTTGACAGTGTACTTTGACAGCTAGCCATTACTGTCAGCTGTCATCTGGTACACTTTTGATGCCAATCGAAGCTGTACTTTGCCCGGAAAAAATTATAAACGACGATGTACTCTCATCGATTTCATGTCCAGGGTGTTGTGGTAGGTTTATCACCTAGAAATCGGGTGAACTGAACTTGACAGAGTACTTTTGCAGCTGGTCACAACTGTCGACTGTCATTTGATTAACTCTTGATGCCGATCGAAGCTGTACTTCGCCCGGAAAAAATTATAGAACACGATGTACTCTCATCGATTTCATGTCCAGGGTGTTGTGGTGAGTTTATCACCTAGAAATTGGGCGTGATGGACTTGACGGTGTACTTTGGCAGCTAGCCATTACTGTCAGCTGTCATTTTGTACACTTTTAATGCCAATCGGAGCTGTATTCCACCCGGAAAAAATTATAGACGACGATGTACTCACATCGATTTCATGTCCAGGGTGTTGTGGTGAGTTTATCACCTAGAAATCGGGCGTAATGTACTTGACAGTGTATTTTGACAGCTAGCAATTACTTTTGGCTGTCATCTGGTACACTTTTGATGCCAATCGAAGCTGTACTTTGCCCGGAAAAAATTATAAACGACGATGTACTCTCATCGATTTCATGTCCAGGGTGTTGTGGTGAGTTTATCACCTAGAAATCGGGCGTATTGGACTTGAAAGTGTACTTTGACAGCTAGCCATTTTTGTCAGCTGTCACCTGGTATACTTTTGATGCCAATCGAAGCTGTACTTTGCCCGGAAAAAAATATAAACGACGATGTACTCTCATCGATTTCATGTCCAGGGTGTTGTGGTAGGTTTATCACCTAGAAATCGGGTGAAATGAACTTGACAGTGTACTTTGACAGCTGGTCACAACTGTCAGCTGTCATTTGATTAACTTTTGATGCCGATCGGAGCTGCACTTCGCCCGGAAAAAATTATAGAACACGATGTACTCTCATCGATTTCATGTCCAGGGTGTTGTGGTGAGTTTATCACCTAGAAATCGGGCGTAATGGACTTGACAGTGTACTTTGACAGCTAGTCATTACTTTCAGCTGTCATCTGGTACACTTTTGATGCCAATCGAAGCTGTAATTTGCCCGGAAAAAACTATAAACGACGATGTACTCTCATCGATTTCATGTCCAGGGTGTTGTGGTAGGTTTATCACCTAGAAATCGGGTGAAATGAACTTGACAGTGTACTTTGACAGCTGGTCACAACTTTCAGCTGTCATTTGATTAACTTTTGATGCCGATCGGAGCTGTACTACGCCCGGAAAAAATTATAGAACACGATGTACTCTCATCGATTTCATGTCCAGGGTGTTGTGGTGAGTTTATCACCTAGAAATCGGGCGTAATGGACTTGACGGTGTACTTTGACAGCTAGCCATTACTGTCAGCTGTCACGTGGTACACTTTTGATGCCAATCGAAGCTGTACTTTGCCCGGAAAAAATTATAAACGACGATGTACTCTCATCGATTTCATGTCCAGTGTGTTGTGGTGAGTTTATCACCTAGAAATCGGGCGTAATGGACTTGACAGTTTACTTTGACAGCTAGCCATTACTGTCAGCTGTCATCTGGTTTACTTTTGATGCCAATCGAAGCTGTACTTTGCCCGGAAAAAATTATAAACGACGATGTACTCTCATCGATTTCATGTCCAGGGTGTTGTGGTAGGTTTATCACCTAGAAATCGGGTGAACTGAACTTGACAGTGTACTTTTGCAGCTGGTCAAAACTGTCGACTGTCATTTGATTAACTTTTGATGCCGATCGGAGCTGTACTTCGCCCGAAAAAAATTATAGAACACGATGTACTCTCATCAATTTCATGTCCAGGGTGTTGTGGTGAGTTTATCATCTAGAAATCGGGCGAAATGGACTTGAGAATGTACTTTGAATGCTAGTGACTTTTGTCAGCTGTCATTTGGTACCCTTTTGGTGCCAATAGAAGCTGTACTTTGCCCGGAAAAAATTATAGACGATGATGTATTCTCATCGATTTCATGTCCAGGGTGTTGTGGTAAGTTTATCAACTAGAAATCGGGCGTAATGGACTTGACAGTGTATTTTGGCAGCTAGCCATTACTGTCAGCTGTCATCTGGTATACTTTTGATGCCAATCGAAGCTGTACTTTGCCCGGAAAAAATTATAAACGACGATGTACTCTCATCGATTTCATGTCCAGGGTGTTGTGGTAGGTTTATCACCTAGAAATCGGGTGAACTGAACTTGACAGTGTACTTTTACAGCTGGCCACAACTGTCGACTGTCATTTGATTAACTTTTGATGCCGATCGGAGCTGTACTTCGCCCGGAAAAAATTATAGAACACGATGTACTCTCATCGATTTCATGTCCAGGGTGTTGTGGTGAGTTTATCACCTAGAAATCGGGCGTAATGGACTTGACGGTGTACTTTGGCAGCTAGCCATTACTGTCAGCTGTCATCTGGTACACTTTTGATGCCAATCGGAGCTGTACTTTACCCGGAAAAAATTAAAGACGACGATGTACTCTCATCGATTTCATGTCCAGGGTGTTGTGGTGAGTTTATCACCTAGAAATCGGGCGTAATGGACTTGACAGTGTACTTTGACAGCTAGCAATTACTTTCAGCTGTCATCTTGTACACTTTTAATGCTAATCGAAGCTGTACTTTGCCCGGAAAAAATTATAAACGACGATGTACTCTCATCGATTTCATGTCCAGGGTGTTGTGGTGAGTTTATCACCTAGAAATCGGGCGTAATGGACTTGACAGTGTACTTTGGCAGCTGGCCATCACTGTCAGCTGTCATTTGGTACACTTTTGATGCCAATCGAAGCTGTACTTCGCCCGGAAAAAATTATAGAACACGATGTACTCTCATCGATTTCATGTCCAAGGTGTTGTGGTGAGTTTATCACCTAGAAATCGGGCGAAATGGACTTGACAGTGTACTTTGAAAGCTAGTGACTACTGTCAGCTGTCATTTGGTACCCTTTTGGTGCCGATAGAAGCTGTACTTCGCCCGGAAAAAATTATAGACGATGATGTATTCTCATCGATTTCATGTCCAGGGTGTTGTGGTAAGTTTATCAACTAGAAATCGGGCGTAATGGACTTGACAGTGTACTTTGACAGCTAGCCATTACTGTCAGCTGTCATCTGGTTTACTTTTGATGCCAATCAAAGCTGAACTTTGCCCGGAAAAAATTATAAACGACGATGTACTCTCATCGATTTCATGTCCAGGGTGTTGTGGTAGGTTTATCACCAAGAAATCGGGTGAACTGAACTTGACAGTGTACTTTTAAAGCTGGTCACAACTGTCGACTGTCATTTGATTAACTTTTGATGCCGATCGGAGCTGTACTTCGCCCGGAAAAAATTATAGAACACGATGTACTCTCATCGATTTCATGTCCAGGGTGTTGTGGTGAGTTTATCACCTAGAAATTGGGCGTAATGGACTTGACGGTGTACTTTGCCAGCTAGCCATTACTGTCAGCTGTCATCTTATACACTTTTAATGCCAATCGGAGCTGTACTTCACCCGGAAAAAATTATAGACGACGATGTACTCTCATCGATTTCATGTCCAGGGTGTTGTGGTGAGTTTATCACCTAGAAATCGGGCGTAATGGACTTTAAAGTGTATTTTGACAGCTAGCAATTACCTTCAGCTGTCATCTGGTACACTTTTGATGCCAATCGAAGCTGTACTTTGCCCGGAAAAAATTATAAACGACGATGTACTCTCATCGATTTCATGTCCAGGGTGTTGTGGTGAGTTTATCACCTAGAAATCGGGCGTAATGGACTTGACATTGTACTTTGACAGCTAGCCATTACTGTCAGCTGTCATCTGGTATACTTTTGATGCCAATCGAAGCTGTACTTTGCCCGGAAAAAAATATAAACGACGATGTACTCTCATCGATTTCATGTCCAGGGTGTTGTGGTAGGTTTATCACCTAGAAATCGGGTGAAATGAACTTGACAGTGTACTTTGACAGCTGGTCACAACTGTCAGCTGTCATTTGATTAACTTTTGATGCCGATCGGAGCTGTACTTCGCCCAGAAAAAATTATAGAACACGATGTACTCTCATCGATTTCATGTCCAGGGTATTGTGGTGAGTTTATCACCTAGAAATCGGGCGTAATGGACTTGACAGTGTACTTTGACAGCTAGCCATTACTTTCAGCTGTCATCTGGTACACTTTTGATGCCAATCGAAGCTGTAATTTGCCCGGAAAAAACTATAAACGACGATGTACTCTCATCAATTTCATGTCCAGGGTGTTGTGGTAGGTTTATCACCTAGAAATCGGGTGAATTGAACTTGACAGTGTACTTTGACAGCTGGTCACAACTTTCAGCTGTCATTTGATTAACTTTTGATGCCGATCGGAGCTGTACTACGCCCGGAAAAAATTATAGAACACGATGTACTCTCATCGATTTCATGTCCAGGGTGTTGTGGTGAGTTTATCACCTAGAAATCGGGCGAAATGGACTTGACAGTGTACTTTGAAAGCTAGTGACTACTGTCAGTTGTCATTTGGTACCCTTTTGGTGCCGATAGAAGCTGTACTTCGCCCGGAAAAAATTATAGACGATGATGTATTCTCATCGATTTCATGTCCAGGGTGTTGTGGTGAGTTTATCACCTAGAAATCGGGCGTAATGAACTTGACGGTGTACTTTGGCAGCTAGCCATTACTGTCAGCTGTCATCTGGTACACTTTTGATGCCAATCGGAGCTGTACTTTACCCGGAAAAAATTATAGACGACGATGTACTCTCATCGATTTCATGTCCAGGGTGTTGTGGTGAGTTTATCACCTAGAAATCGGGCGTAATGGACTTGACAGTGTACTTTGACAGCTAGCAATTACTTTCAGCTGTCATCTTGTACACTTTTAATGCTAATCGAAGCTGTACTTTGCCCGGAAAAAATTATAAACGACGATGTACTCTCATCGATTTCATGTCCAGGGTGTTGTGGTGAGTTTATCACCTAGAAATCGGGCGTAATGGACTTGACAGTGTACTTTGGCAGCTGGCCATCACTGTCAGCTGTCATTTGGTACACTTTTGATGCCAATCGAAGCTGTGCTTCGCCCGGAAAAAATTATAGAACACGATGTACTCTCATCGATTTCATGTCCAAGGTGTTGTGGTGAGTTTATCACCTAGAAATCGGGCGAAATGGACTTGACAGTGTACTTTGAAAGCTAGTGACTACTTTCAGCTGTCATTTGGTACCCTTTTGGTGCCGATAGAAGCTGTACTTCGCCCGGAAAAAATTATAGACGATGATGTATTCTCATCGATTTCATGTCCAGGGTGTTGTGGTAAGTTTATCAACTAGAAATCGGGCGTAATGGACTTGACAGTGTACTTTGACAGCTAGCCATTACTGTCAGCTGTCATCTGGTTTACTTTTGATGCCAATCGAAGCTGTACTTTGCCCGGAAAAAATTATAAACGACGATGTACTCTCATCGATTTCATGTCCAGGGTGTTGTGGTAGGTTTATCACCTAGAAATCGGGTGAACTGAACTTGACAGTGTACTTTTACAGCTGGTCACAACTGTCGACTGTCATTTGATTAACTTTTGATGCCGATCGGAGCTGTACTTCGCCCGGAAAAAATTATAGAACACGATGTACTCTCATCGATTTCATGTCCAGGGTGTTGTGGTGAGTTTATCACCTAGAAATCGGGCGTAATGGACTTGACGGTGTACTTTGGCAGCTAGCCATTACTGTCAGCTGTCATCTTATACACTTTTAATGCCAATCGGAGCTGTACTTCACCCGGAAAAAATTATAGACGACGATGTACTCTCATCGATTTCATGTCCAGGGTGTTGTGGTGAGTATATCACCTAGAAATCGGGCGTAATGGACTTTACAGTGTATTTTGACAGCTAGCAATTACTTTCAGCTGTCATTTGGTACACTTTTGATGCCAATCGAAGCTGTACTTTGCCCGGAAAAAATTATAAACGACGATGTACTCTCATCGATTTCATGTCCAGGGTGTTGTGGTGAGTTTATCACCTAGAAATCGGGCGTAATGGACTTGACATTGTACTTTGACAGCTAGCCATTACTGTCAGCTGTCATCTGGTATACTTTTGATGCCAATCGAAGCTGTACTTTGCCCGGACAAAAATATAAACGACGATGTACTCTCATCGATTTCATGTCCAGGGTGTTGTGGTAGGTTTATCACCTAGAAATCGGGTGAAATGAACTTGACAGTGTACTTTGACAGCTGGTCACAACTGTCAGCTGTCATTTGATTAACTTTTGATGCCGATCGGAGCTGTACTTCGCCCAGAAAAAATTATAGAACACGATGTACTCTCATCGATTTCATGTCCAGGGTGTTGTGGTGCGTTTATCACCTAGAAATCGGGCGTAATGGACTTGACAGTGTACTTTGACAGCTAGCCATTACTTTCAGCTGTCATCTGGTACACTTTTGATGCCAATCAAAGCTGTAATTTGCCCGGAAAAAACTATAAACGACGATGTACTCTCATCAATTTCATGTCCAGGGTGTTGTGGTAGGTTTATAACCTAGAAATCGGGTGAATTGAACTTGACAGTGTACTTTGACAGCTGGTCACAACTTTCAGCTGTCATTTGATTAACTTTTGATGCCGATCGGAGCTGTACTACGCCCGGAAAAAATTATAGAACACGATGTACTCTCATCGATTTCATGTCCAGGGTGTTGTGGTGAGTTTATCACCTAGAAATCGGGCGAAATGGACTTGACAGTGTACTTTGAAAGCTAGTGACTACTGTCAGCTGTCATTTGGTACCCTTTTGGTGCCGATAGAAGCTGTACTTCGCCCGGAAAAAATTATAGACGATGATGTATTCTCATCGATTTCATGTCCAGGGTGTTGTGGTAAGTTTATCAACTAGAAATCGGGCGTAATGGACTTGACAGTGTACTCTGACAGCTAGCCATTACTGTCAGCTGTCATCTGGTTTACTTTTGATGCCAATCGAAGCTGTACTTTGCCCGGAAAAAATTATAAACGACGATGTACTCTCATCGATTTCATGTCCAGGGTGTTGTGGTAGGTTTATCACCTAGAAATCGGGTGAACTGAACTTGACAGTGTACTTTTACAGCTGGTCACAACTGTCGACTTTCATTTGATTAACTTTTGATGCCGATCGGAGCTGTACTTCGCCCGGAAAAAATTATAGAACACGATGTACTCTCATCGATTTCATGTCCAGGGTGTTGTGGTGAGTTTATCACCTAGAAATCGGGCGTAATGGACTTGACGGTGTACTTTGGCAGCTAGCCATTACTGTCAGCTGTCATCTTGTACACTTTTAATGCCAATCGGAGCTGTACTTCACCCGGAAAAAATTATAGACGACGATGTACTCTCATCGATTTCATGTCCAGGGTGTTGTGGTGAGTTTATCACCTAGAAATCGGGCGTAATGGACTTGACAGTGTATTTTGGCAGCTAGCAATTACTTTCAGCTGTCATCTGGTACACTTTTGATGCCAATCGAAGCTGTACTTTGCCCGGAAAAAATTATAAACGACGATGTACTCTCATCGATTTCATGTCCAGGGTGTTGTGGTGAGTTTATCACCTAGAAATCGGGCGTAATGGACTTGACATTGTACTTTGACAGCTAGCCATTACTGTCAGCTGTCATCTGGTTTACTTTTGATGCCAATCGAAGCTGTACTTTGCCCGGAAAAAATTATAAACGACGATGTACTCTCATCGATTTCATGTCCAGGGTGTTGTGGTAGGTTTATCACCTAGAAATCGGGTGAACTGAACTTGACAGTGTACTTTTACAGCTGGTCACAACTGTCGACTTTCATTTGATTAACTTTTGATGCCGATCGGAGCTGTACTTCGCCCGGAAAAAATTATAGAACACGATGTACTCTCATCGATTTCATGTCCAGGGTGTTGTGGTGAGTTTATCACCTAGAAATCGGGCGTAATGGACTTGACAGTGTATTTTGACAGCTAGCAATTACTTTCAGCTGTCATCTGGTACACTTTTGATGCCAATCGAAGCTGTACTTTGCCCGGAAAAAATTATAAACGACGATGTACTCTCATCGATTTCATGTCCAGGGTGTTGTGGTGAGTTTATCACCTAGAAATCGGGCGTAATGGACTTGACATTGTACTTTGACAGCTAGCCATTACTGTCAGCTGTCATCTGGTATACTTTTGATGCTAATCGAAGCTGTACTTTGCCCGGAAAAAAATATAAACGACGATGTACTCTCATCGATTTCATGTCCAGGGTGTTGTGGTGAGTTTATCACCTAGAAATCGGGCGTAATGGACTTGACAGTGTACTTTGACAGCTAGCCATTACTGTCAGCTGTCATCTGGTTTACTTTTGATGCCAATCGAAGCTGTACTTTGCCCGGAAAAAATTATAAACGACGATGTACTCTCATCGATTTCATGTCCAGGGTGTTGTGGTAGGTTTATCACCTAGAAATCGGGTGAACTGAACTTGACAGTGTACTTTTACAGCTGGTCACAACTGTCGACTGTCATTTGATTAACTTTTGATGCCGATCGGAGCTGTACTTCGCCCGGAAAAAATTATAGAACACGATGTACTCTCATCGATTTCATGTCCAGGGTGTTGTGGTGAGTTTATCACCTAGAAATCGGGCGTAATGGACTTGAAAGTGTACTTTGACAGCTAGCCATTACTGTCAGCTGTCATTTGGTTTACTTTTGATGCCAATCGAAGCTGTACTTTGCCCGGAAAAAATTATAAACGACGATGTACTCTCATCGATTTCATGTCCAGGGTGTTGTGGTAGGTTTATCACCTAGAAATCGGGTGAACTGAACTTGACAGTGTACTTTTATAGTGGTCACAACTGTCGACTGTCATTTGATTAACTTTTGATGCCGATCGGAGCTGTACTTCGCCCGGAAAAAATTATAGAACACGATGTACTCTCATCGATTTCATGTCCAGGGTGTTGTGGTGAGTTTATCACCTAGAAATCGGGCGTAATGGACTTGACGGTGTACTTTGGCAGCTAGCCATTACTGTCAGCTGTCATCTTGTACACTTTTAATGCCAATCGGAGCTGTACTTCACCCGGAAAAAATTATAGACGACGATGTACTCTCATCGATTTCATGTCCAGGGTGTTGTGGTGAGTTTATCACCTAGAAATCGGGCGTAATGGACTTGACAGTGTATTTTGACAGCTAGCAATTACCTTCATCTGTCATCTGGTACACTTTTGATGCCAATCGAAGCTGTACTTTGCCCGGAAAAAATTATAAACGACGATGTACTCTCATCGATTTCATGTCCAGGGTGTTGTGGTGAGTTTATCACCTAGAAATCGGGCGTAATGGACTTGACATTGTACTTTGACAGCTAGCCATTACTGTCAGCTGTCATCTGGTATACTTTTGATGCCAATGGAAGCTGTACTTTGCCCGGAAAAAAATATAAACGACGATGTACTCTCATCGATTTCATGTCCAGGGTGTTGTGGTAGGTTTATCACCTAGAAATCGGGTGAAATGAACTTGACAGTGTACTTTGACAGCTGGTCACAACTGTCAGCTGTCATTTGATTAACTTTTGATGCCGATCGGAGCTGTACTTCGCCCAGAAAAAATTATAGAACACGATGTACTCTCATCGATTTCATGTCCAGGGTGTTGTGGTGAGTTTATCACCTAGAAATCGGGCGTAATGGACTTGACAGTGTACTTTGACAGCTAGCCATTACTTTCAGCTGTCATCTGGTACACTTTTGATGCCAATCGAAGCTGTAATTTGCCCGGAAAAAACTATAAACGACGATGTACTCTCATCAATTTCATGTCCAGGGTGTTGTGGTAGGTTTATCACCTAGAAATCGGGTGAAATGAACTTGACAGTGTACTTTGACAGCTGGTCACAACTTTCAGCTGTCATTTGATTAACTTTTGATGCCGATCGGAGCTGTACTTCGCCCGGAAAAAATTATAGAACACGATGTACTCTCATCGATTTCATGTCCAGGGTGTTGTGGTGAGTTTATCACCTAGAAATCGGGCGTAATGTACTTGACGGTGTACTTTGACAGCTAGCCATTACTGTCATCTGTCACGTGGTATACTTTTAATGCCAATCGAAGCTGTACTTTGCCCGGAAAAAATTATAAACGACGATGTACTCTCATCGATTTCATGTCCAGGGTGTTGTGGTAGGTTTATCACCTAGAAATCGGGTGAACTGAACTTGACAGTGTACTTTTACAGCTGGTCACAACTGTCGACTGTCATTTGATTTACTTTTGATGCCGATCGGAGCTGTACTTCGCCCGGAAAAAATTATAGAACACGATGTACTCTCATCGATTTCATGTCCAGGGTGTTGTGGTGAGTTTATCACCTAGAAATCGGGCGAAATGGACTTGACAGTGTACTTTGAAAGCTAGTGACTACTGTCAGCTGTCATTTGGTACCCTTTTGGTGCCGATAGAAGCTGTACTTTGCCCGGAAAAAATTATAGACGATGATGTATTCTCATCGATTTCATGTCCAGGGTGTTGTGGTAAGTTTATCAACTAGAAATCGGGCGTAATGGACTTGACAGTGTACTTTGACAGCTAGCCATTACTTTCAGCTGTCATCTGGTTTACTTTTGATGCCAATCGAAGCTGTACTTTGCCCGGAAAAAATTATAAACGACGATGTACTCTCATCGATTTCATGTCCAGGGTGTTGTGGTAGGTTTATCACCTAGAAATCGGGTGAACTGAACTTGACAGTGTACTTTTACAGCTGGTCACAACTGTCGACTGTCATTTGATTTACTTTTGATGCCGATCGGAGCTGTACTTCGCCCGGAAAAAATTATAGAACACGATGTACTCTCATCGATTTCATGTCCAGGGTGTTGTGGTGAGTTTATCACCTAGAAATCGGGCGTAATGGACTTGACGGTGTACTTTGGCAGCTAGCCATTACTGTCAGCTGTCATTTGAAACACTTTTGATGCCAATCGGAGCTGTACTTCACCCGGAAAAAATTATAGACGACGATGTACTCTCATCGATTTCATGTCCAGGGTGTTGTGGTGAGTTTATCACCTAGAAATCGGGCGTAATGGACTTGACAGTGTACTTTGACAGCTAGCAATTACTTTAAGCTGTCATTTGGTACACTTTTGATGCCAATCGAAGCTGTACTTTGCCCGGAAAAAATTATAAACGACGATGTACTCTCATCGATTTCATGTCCAGGGTGTTGTGGTGAGTTTATCACCTAGAAATCGGGCGTAATGGACTTGACTGTGTTTTGGCAGCTAGCCATCACTTTCAGCTGTCATTTGGTACACTTTTGATGCCAATCGAAGCTGTACTTTGCCCGGAAAAAATTATAAACGACGATGTACTCTCATCGATTTCATTTCCAGGGTGTTGTGGTAGGTTTATCACCTAGAAATCGGGTGAAATAAACTTGACAGTGTACTTTGACAGCTGGTCACAACTGTCAGCTGTCA
Organism: Oxycera nigricornis; assembly: GCA_963942545.1. Taxonomy (NCBI): domain Eukaryota; kingdom Metazoa; phylum Arthropoda; class Insecta; order Diptera; family Stratiomyidae; genus Oxycera; species Oxycera nigricornis. The sequence continues at coordinate 18,198,158 of OZ012664.1, read as the reverse complement.
TTTGATTAACTTTTGATGCCGATCGGAGCTGTACTACGCCCGGAAAAAATTATAGAACACGATGTACTCTCATCGATTTCATGTCCAGGGTGTTGTGGTGAGTTTATCACCTAGAAATCGGGCGTAATGGACTTGACGGTATACTTTGAAAGCTGGTCATTATTGTCAGCTGTCATTTGGTACACTTTTGATGCCAATCGGAGCTGTACTTCGCCCGGAAAAAATTATAGACGACGATGTACTCTCATCGATTTCATGTCCAGGGTGTTGTGGTGAGTTTATCACCTAGAAATCGGGCGTAATGGACTTGACAGTGTACTTTGACAGCTAGCCATTACTTTCAGCTGTCATCTGGTACACTTTTGATGCCACTCGAAGCTGTACTTTGCCCGGAAAAAATTATAAACGACGATGTACTCTCATCGATTTCATGTCCAGGGTGTTGTGGTAGGTTTATCACCTAGAAATCGGGTGAGATGAACTTGACAGTTCACTTTGACAGCTGGTCACAACTGTCAGCTGTCATTTTATTAACTTTTGATGCCGATCGGAGCTGTACTTCGCCCGGAAAAAATTATAGAACACGATGTACTCTCATCGATTTCATGTCCAGGGTGTTGTGGTGTGTTTATCACCTAGAAATCGGGCGAAATGGACTTGACAGTGTACTTTTTCAGCTAGTGACTACTGTCAGCTGTCATTTCGTACCCTTTTGGTGCCGATAGAAGCTGTACTTCGCCCGGAAAAAATTATGGACGACGATGTACTCTCATCGATTTCATGTCCAGGGTGTTGTGGTGAGTTTATCACCTAGAAATCGGGCGTAATGGACTTGACAGTGTACTTTGGCAGCTGGTCACAACTGTCAACTGTCATTTGATTAACTTTTAATGCCGATCGGAGCTGTACTTCGCCCGGAAAAAATTATAGAACACGATGTACTCTCATCGATCTCATGTCCAGGGTGTTGTGGTGAGTTTATCAACTAGAAATCGGGCGTAATGGACTTGACAGTGTACTTTGACAGCTAGCCATTACTGTCAGCTGTCATTTGGTACCCTTTTGGTGCCAATAGAAGCTGTACTTCGCCCGGAAAAAATTATAGACGACGATGTACTCTCATCAATTTCATGTCCAGGGTGTTGTGGTGAGTTTATCACCTAGAAATCGGGCGTAATGGACTTGACAGTGTACTTTGACAGCTAACCATTACTGTCAGCTGTCATCTGGTACACTTTTGATGCCAATCGAAGCTGTACTTTGCCCGGAAAAAATATTTTCATCATTTTTTTTCATCGATTTCATGTCCAGGGTGTTGTGGTAGGTTTATCACCTAGAAATCGGGTGAAATGAACTTGACAGTGTACTTTGACAGCTGGTCACAACTGCTGGCTGACATTTGATTAACTTTTGATGCCGATCGGAGCTGTACTTCGCCCGGAAAAAATTATAGAACACGATGTACTCTCATCGATTTCATGTTCAGGGTGTTGTGGTGAGTTTATCACCTAGAAATCGGGCGTAATGGACTTGATAGTGTACTTTGACAGCTAGCCATTACTGTCAGCTGTCATCTGGTATACTTTTGATGCCAATCGAAGCTGTACTTTGCCCGGAAAAAATTATAAACGACGATGTACTCTCATCGATTTCATGTCCAGGGTGTTGACGTAGGTTTATCACCTAGAAATCGGGTGAAATGAACTTGACAGTGTACTTTGACAGCTGGTCACATTCGTCAGCTGTCATTTGAATAACTTTTGATGCGGATCGGAGCTGTTCTTCGCGCGGAAAAAATTATAGAACACGATGTACTCTCATCGATTTCATGTCCAGGGTGTTGTGGTGAGTTTATCACCTAGAAATCGGGCGTAATGAACTTGACAGTGTACTTTAACAGCTAGCCATTACTGTCAGCTGTCATCTGGTACACTTTTGATGCCAATCAAAGCTGTACTTCGCCCGGAAAAAATTATAGACGACGATGTACTCTCATCGATTTCATGTCCAGGGTGTTGTGGTGAGTTTATCACCTAGAAATTGGGCGTAATGGACTTGACAGTGTACTTTGACAGCTAGCCATTACTGTCAGCTGTCATCTGGTACACTTTTAGTGCCAATCGAAGCTGTACTTTGCCCGGAAAAAATTATAAACGACGATGTACTCTCATCGATTTCATGTCCAGGGTGTTGTGGTAGGTTTATCACCTAGAAATCGGGTGAAATCAACTTGACAGTGTACTTTGACAGCTGGTCACAACTGTCAGCTGTCATTTGATTAACTTTTGATGCCGATCGAAGCTGTACTCCGCCCGGAAAAAATTATAGAACACGATGTACTCTCATCGATTTCATGTCCAGGGTGTTGTGGTGAGTTTATCACCTAGAAATCGGGCGAAATGGACTTGACAGTGTACTTTGACAGCTAGCCATTACTGTCAACTGTCATTTGGTACTTTTTGGTGCCGATAGAAGGTGTACTTCGCCCGGAAAAAAATTATAGACGACGATGTACTCTCATCGATTTCATGTTCAGGGTGTTGTGGTGAGTTTATCACCTAGAAATCGGGCGTAATGGACTTGACAGTGTACTTTGACAGCTAGCCATTACTGTCAGCTGTCATCTGGTACACTTTTGATGCCAATCGAAGCTGTACTTTGCCCGGAAAAAATTATAAACGACGATGTACTCTCATCGATTTCATGTCCAGGGTGTTGTGGTAGGTTTATCACCTAGAAATTGGGTGAAATGAACTTGACAGTGTACTTTGACAGCTGGTCACAACTGCTGGCTGACATTTGATTAACTTTTGATGCCGATCGGAGCTGTTCTTTGCGCGGAAAAAATTATAGAACACGATGTACTCTCATCGATTTCATGTCCAGGGTGTTGTGGTGAGTTTATCACCTAGAAATCGGGCGTAATGAACTTGACAGTGTACTTTAGCAGCTAGCCATTACTGTCAGCTGTCATCTGGTACACTTTTGATGCCCAAAAAAGCTGTACTTTGCCCGGAAAAAATTATAAACGACGATTTACTCTCATCGATTTCATGTCCAGGGTGTTGTGGTGAGTTTATCACCTAGAAATTGGGCGTAATGGACTTGACAGTGTACTTTGACAGCTAGCCATTACTGTCAGCTGTCATCTGGTACACTTTTAGTGCCAATCGAAGCTGTACTTTGCCCGGAAAAAATTATAAACGACGATGTACTCTCATCGATTTCATGTCCAGGGTGTTGTGGTAGGTTTATCACCTAGAAATCGGGTGAAATCAACTTGACAGTGTACTTTGACAGCTGGTCACAACTGTCAGCTGTCATTTGATTAACTTTTGATGCCGATCGAAGCTGTACTCCGCCCGGAAAAAATTATAGAACACGATGTACTCTCATCGATTTCATGTCCAGGGTGTTGTGGTGAGTTTATCACCTAGAAATCGGGCGAAATGGACTTGACAGTGTACTTTGACAGCTAGCCATTACTGTCAACTGTCATTTGGTACTTTTTGGTGCCGATAGAAGGTGTACTTCGCCCGGAAAAAATTATAGAACACGATGTACTCTCATCGATTTCATGTCCAGGGTGTTGTGGTGAGTTTATCACCTAGAAATCGGGCGTAATCAACTTGACAGTGTACTTTGACAGCTAGCCATCACTGTCAGCTGTCATCTGGTACACTTTTGATGCCAATCGAAGCTGTACTTTGCCCGGAAAAAATTATAAACGACGATGTACTCTCATCGATTTCATGTCCAGGGTGTTGTGGTAGGTTTATCACCTAGAAATCGGGTGTATTGAACTTGACAGTGTACTTTGACAGCTGGTCACAACTGCTGGCTGACATTTGATTAACTTTTGATGCCGATCGGAGCTGTTCTTTGCGCGGAAAAAATTATAGAACACGATGTACTCTCATCGATTTCATGTCCAGGGTGTTGTGGTGAGTTTATCACTTAGAAATCGGGCGTAATGAACTTGACAGTGTACTTTAGCAGCTAGCCATTACTGTCAGCTGTCATCTGGTACACTTTTGATGCCAATCAAAGCTGTACTTTGCCCGGAAAAAATTATAAACGACGATTTACTCTCATCGATTTCATGTCCAGGGTGTTGTGGTAGGTTTATCACCTAGAAATCGGGTGAAATAAACTTGACAGTGTACTTTGACAGCTGGTCACAACTGTCAGCTGTCATTTTAATAACTTTTGATGCCGATCGGAGCTGTACTTCGCCCGGAAAAAATTATAGAACACGATGTACTCTCATTGATTTCATGTCCAGGGTGTTGTGGTGAGTTTATCACCTAGAAATCGGGCGAAATGGACTTGACAGTGTACTTTGACAGCTAGTGACTACTGTCAGCTGTCATTTGGTACCCTTTTGGTGCCGATAGAAGCTGTACTTCGCCCGGAAAAAATTATAGACGACGATGTACTCTCATCGATTTCATGTCCAGGGTGTTGTGGTGAGTTTATCACCTAGAAATCGGGCGTAATGGACTTGACAGTGTACTTTGACAGCTAGTAATCACTGTCAGCTGTCATCTGGTACACTTTTGATGCCAATCGAAGCTGTACTTTGCCCGGAAAAAATTATAAACGACGATGTACTCTCATCGATTTCATGTCCAGGGTGTTGTGGTAGGTTTATCACCTAGAAATCGGGTAAAATGAACTTGACAGTGTACTTTGGCAGCTGGCCACAACTGTCAACTGTCATTTGATTAACTTTTGATGCCGATCGAAGCTGTACTTCGCCCGAAAAAAATTATAGAACACGATGTACTCTCATCGATTTCATGTCCAGGGTGTTGTGGTGAGTTTATCACCTAGAAATCGGGAGAAATGGACTTGACAGTGTACTTTGACAGCTAGTGACTACTGTCAGCTGTCATTTGGTACCCTTTTGGTGCCGATAGAAGCTGTACTTCGCCCGTAAAAAAATATAGAACACGATGTACTCTCATTGATTTCATGTCCAAGGTGTTGTGGTAAGTTTATCACCTAGAAATCGGGTGAAATGAACTTGACAGTGTACTTTGACAGCTGGTCACAACTGTCAGCTGTCATACGATTAACTTTTTAAGCCGATCGGAGCTGTACTTCGCCCGGAAAAAATTATAGAACACGATGTACTCTCATCGATTTCATGTCCAGGGTGTTGTGGTGAGTTTATCACCTAGAAATCGGGCGAAATGGACTTGACAGTGTACTTTGACAGCTAGTGACTACTGTCAGCTGTCATTTCGTACCCTTTTGGTGCCGATAGAAGCTGTACTTCGCCCGGAAAAAATTATAGACGACGATGTACTCTCATCGATTTCATGTCCAGGGTGTTGTGGTGAGTTTATCACCTAGAAATCGGGCGTAATGGACTTGACAGTGTACTTTGACAGCTAGCCATCACTGTCAGCTGTCATCTGGTACACTTTTGATGCCAATCGAAGCTGTACTTTGCCCGGAAAAAATTATAAACGACGATGTACTCTCATCGATTTCATGTCCAGGGTGTTGTGGTAGGTTTAATACCTAGAAATCGGGTGAAATGAACTTGACAGTGTACTTTGACAGCTGGTCACAACTGCCGGCTGACATTTTATTAACTTTTGATGCCGATCGGAGCTGTACTTCGCGCGGAAAAAATTATAGAACACGATGTACTCTCATCGATTTCATGTTCAGGGTGTTGTGGTGAGTTTATCACCTAGAAATCGGGCGTAATGGACTTGACAGTGTACTTTGGCAGCTAGCCATTACTGTCAACTGTCATCTGGTACACTTTTGATGCCAATCGAAGCTGTACTTTGCCCGGAAAAAATTATAAACGACGATGTACTCTCATCGATTTCATGTCCAGGGTGTTGTGGTAGGTTTATCACCTAGAAATCGGGTGAAATGAACTTGACAGTGTACTTTGACAGCTGGTCACAACTGTCAGCTGACATTTGATTAACTTTTGATGCCGATCGAAGCTGTACTCCGCCCGGAAAAAATTATAGAACACGATGTACTCTCATCGATTTCATGTCCAGGGTGTTGTGGTGAGTTTATCACCTAGAAATCGGGTGAAATGAACTTGACAGTGTACTTTGACAGCTGGTCACAACTTCTGGCTGACATTTGATTAACTTTTGATGCCGATCGGAGCTGTTCTTTGCGCGGAAAAAATTATAGAACACGATGTACTCTCATCGATTTCATGTCCAGGGTGTTGTGGTGAGTTTATCACCTAGAAATCGGGCGTAATGAACTTGACAGTGTACTTTAGCAGCTAGCCATTACTGTCAGCTGTCATCTGGTACACTTTTGATGCCAATCGAAGCTGTACTTTGCCCGGAAAAAATTATAAACGACGATGTACTCTCATCGATTTCATGTCCAGGGTGTTGTGGTAGGTTTATCACCTAGAAATCGGGTGTAATGAACTTGACAGTGTACTTTGACAGCTGTTCACAACTGCTGGCTGACATTTGATTAACTTTTGATGCCGATCGGAGCTGTTCTTTGCGCGGAAAAAATTATAGAACACGATGTACTCTCATCGATTTCATGTCCAGGGTGTTGTGGTGAGTTTATCACCTAGAAATCGGGCGTAATGAACTTGACAGTGTACTTTAGCAGCTAGCCATTACTGTCAGCTGTCATCTGGTACACTTTTGATGCCAATCAAAGCTGTACTTTGCCCGGAAAAAATTATAAACGACGATTTACTCTCATCGATTTCATGTCCAGGGTGTTGTGGTAGGTTTATCACCTAGAAATCGGGTGAAATAAACTTGACAGTGTACTTTGACAGCTGGTCACAACTGTCAGCTGTCATTTTAATAACTTTTGATGCCGATCGGAGCTGTACTTCGCCCGGAAAAAATTATAGAACACGATGTACTCTCATCGATTTCATGTCCAGGGTGTTGTGGTGAGTTTATCATCTAGAAATCGGGCGAAATGGACTTGACAGTGTACTTTGACAGCTAGTGACTACTGTCAGCTGTCATTTGGTACCCTTTTGGTGCCGATAGAAGCTGTACTTCGCCCGGAAAAAATTATAGACGACGATGTACTCTCATCGATTTCATGTCCAGGGTGTTGTGGTGAGTTTATCACCTAGAAATCGGGCGTAATGGACTTGACAGTGTACTTTGACAGCTAGTAATCACTGTCAGCTGTCATCTGGTACACTTTTGATGCCAATCGAAGCTGTACTTTGCCCGGAAAAAATTATAAACGACGATGTACTCTCATCGATTTCATGTCCAGGGTGTTGTGGTAGGTTTATCACCTAGAAATCGGGTAAAATGAACTTGACAGTGTACTTTGGCAGCTGGCCACAACTGTCAACTGTCATTTGATTAACTTTTGATGCCGATCGAAGCTGTACTTCGCCCGGAAAAAATTATAGAACACGATGTACTCTCATCGATTTCATGTCCAGGGTGTTGTGGTGAGTTTATCACCTAGAAATCGGGAGAAATGGACTTGACAGTGTACTTTGACAGCTAGTGACTACTGTCAGCTGTCATTTGGTACCCTTTTGGTGCCGATAGAAGCTGGACTTCGCCCGTAAAAAAATATAGAACACGATGTACTCTCATTGATTTCATGTCCAAGGTGTTGTGGTAAGTTTATCACCTAGAAATCGGGTGAAATGAACTTGACAGTGTACTTTGGCAGCTGGTCACAACTGTCAGCTGTCATTTGATTAACTTTTTAAGCCGATCGGAGCTGTACTTCGCCCGGAAAAAATTATAGAACACGATGTACTCTCATCGATTTCATGTCCAGGGTGTTGTGGTGAGTTTATCACCTAGAAATCGGGCGAAATGGACTTGACAGTGTACTTTGACAGCTAGTGACTACTGTCAGCTGTCATTTGGTACCCTTTTGGTGCCGATAGAAGCTGTACTTCGCCCGGAAAAAATTATAGACGACGATGTACTCTCATCGATTTCATGTCCAGGGTGTTGTGGTGAGTTTATCACCTAGAAATCGGGCGTAATGGACTTGACAGTGTACTTTGACAGCTAGCCATCACTGTCAGCTGTCATCTGGTACACTTTTGATGCCAATCGAAGCTGTACTTTGCCCGGAAAAAATTATAAACGACGATGTACTCTCATCGATTTCATGTCCAGGGTGTTGTGGTAGGTTTATCACCTAGAAATCGGGTGAAATGAACTTGACAGTGTACTTTGACAGCTGGTCACAACTGCCGGCTGACATTTTATTAACTTTTGATGCCGATCGGAGCTGTACTTCGCGCGGAAAAAATTATAGAACACGATGTACTCTCATCGATTTCATGTTCAGGGTGTTGTGGTGAGTTTATCACCTAGAAATCGGGCGTAATGGACTTGACAGTGTACTTTGACAGCTAGCCATTACTGTCAACTGTCATCTGGTACACTTTTGATGCCAATCGAAGCTGTACTTTGCCCGGAAAAAATTATAAACGACGATGTACTCTCATCGATTTCATGTCCAGGGTGTTGTGGTAGGTTTATCACCTAGAAATCGGGTGAAATGAACTTCACAGTGTACTTTGACAGCTGGTCACAACTGTCAGCTGACATTTGATTAACTTTTGATGCCGATCGAAGCTGTACTCCGCCCGGAAAAAATTATAGAACACGATGTACTCTCATCGATTTCATGTCCAGGGTGTTGTGGTGAGTTTATCACCTAGAAATCGGGCGAAATGGACTTGACAGTGTACTTTGACAGCTAGCCATTACTGTCAACTGTCATTTGGTACTTTTTGGTGCCGATAGAAGGTGTACTTCGCCCGGAAAAAAATTATAGACGACGATGTACTCTCATCGATTTCATGTTCAGGGTGTTGTGGTGAGTTTATCACCTAGAAATCGGGCGTAATGGACTTGACAGTGTACTTTGGCAGCTAGCCATTACTGTCAGCTGTCATCTGGTACACTTTTGATGCCAATCGAAGCTGTACTTTGCCCGGAAAAAATTATAAACGACGATGTACTCTCATCGATTTCATGTCCAGGGTGTTGTGGTAGGTTTATCACCTAGAAATCGGGTGAAATGAACTTGACAGTGTACTTTGACAGCTGGTCACAACTGCCGGCTGACATTTTATTAACTTTTGATGCCGATCGGAGCTGTACTTCGCGCGGAAAAAATTATAGAACACGATGTACTCTCATCGATTTCATGTTCAGGGTGTTGTGGTGAGTTTATCACCTAGAAATCGGGCGTAATGGACTTGACAGTGTACTTTGACAGCTAGCCATTACTGTCAGCTGTCATCTGGTACACTTTTGATGCCAATCGAAGCTGCACTTTGCCCGGAAAAAATTATAAACGACGATGTACTCTCATCGATTTCATGTCCAGGGTGTTGTGGTAGGTTTATCACCTAGAAATCGGGTGAAATGAACTTGACAGTGTACTTTGACAGCTGGTCACAACTGCCGGCTGACATTTTATTAACTTTTGATGCCGATCGGAGCTGTACTTCGCGCGGAAAAAATTATAGAACACGATGTACTCTCATCGATTTCATGTTCAGGGTGTTGTGGTGAGTTTATCACCTAGAAATCGGGCGTAATGGACTTGACAGTGTACTTTGACAGCTAGCCATTACTGTCAGCTGTCTTCTGGTACACTTTTGATGCCAATCGAAGCTGTACTTTGCCCGGAAAAAATTATAAACGACGATGTACTCTCATCGATTTCATGTCCAGGGTGTTGTGGTAGGTTTATCACCTAGAAATCGGGTGAAATAAACTTGACAGTGTACTTTGACAGCTGGTCACAACTGTCAGCTGTCATTTGATTAACTTTTGATGCCGATCGGAGCTGTACTTCGCCCGGAAAAAATTATAGAACAAGATGTACTCTCATCGATTTCATGTCCAGGGTGTTGTGGTGAGTTTATCACCTAGAAATCGGGCGAAATGGACTTGACAGTGTACTTTGACAGCTAGTGACTACTGTCAGCTGTCATTTGGTACCCTTTTGATGCCAATAGAAGCTGTACTTCGCCCGGAAAAAATTATAGACGACGATGTACTCTCATCGATTTCATGTCCAGGGTGTTGTGGTGAGTTTATCACCTAGAAATCGGGCGTAATGGACTTGACAGTGTACTTTGACAGCTAGTCATTACTGTCAGCTGTCATCTGGTACAATTTTGATGCCAATCGAAGCCGTACTTTGCCCGGAAAAAATTATAAACGACGATGTACTCTCATCGATTTCATGTCCAGGGTGTTGTGGTAGGTTTATCACCTAGAAATCGGGTGAAATGAACTTGACAGTGTACTTTGACAGCTGGTCACAACTGTCAGCTGTCATTTGATTAACTTTTTAAGCCGATCGGAGCTGTACTTCGCGCGGAAAAAATTATAGAACACGATGTACTCTCATCGATTTCATGTTCAGGGTGTTGTGGTGAGTTTATCACCTAGAAATCGGGCGTAATGGACTTGACAGTGTACTTTGACAGCTAGCCATTACTGTCAGCTGTCATCTGGTACACTTTTGATGCCAATCGAAGCTGTACTTTGCCCGGAAAAAATTATAAACGACGATGTACTCTCATCGATTTCATGTCCAGGGTGTTGTGGTAGGTTTATCACCTAGAAATCGGGTGAAATAAACTTGACAGTGTACTTTGACAGCTGGTCACAACTGTCAGCTGTCATTTGATTAACTTTTGATGCCGATCGGAGCTGTACTTCGCCCGGAAAAAATTATAGAACAAGATGTACTCTCATCGATTTCATGTCCAGGGTGTTGTGGTGAGTTTATCACCTAGAAATCGGGCGAAATGGACTTGACAGTGTACTTTGACAGCTAGTGACTACTGTTAGCTGTCATTTGGTACCCTTTTGATGCCGATAAAAGCTGTAATTCGCCCGGAAAAAATTATAGACGACGATGTACTCTCATCGATTTCATGTCCAGGGTGTTGTGGTGAGTTTATCGCCTAGAAATCGGGCGTAATGGACTTGACAGTGTACTTTGACAGCTAGTCATTACTGTCAGCTGTCATCTGGTACACTTTTGATGCCAATCGAAGCTGTACTTTGCCCGGAAAAAATTATAAACGACGATGTACTCTCATCGATTTCATGTCCAGGGTGTTGTGGTAGGTTTATCACCTAGAAATCGGGTGAAATGAACTTGACAGTGTACTTTGACAGCTGGTCACAACTGCCGGCAATACTTTTTGATGCCGATCGGAGCTGTAATTCGCGCGGAAAAAATTATAGAACACGATGTACTCTCATCGATTTCATGTTCAGGGTGTTGTGGTGAGTTTATCACCTAGAAATCGGGCGTAATGGACTTGACAGTGTACTTTGACAGCTAGCCATTACTGTCAGCTGTCATCTGGTACACTTTTGATGCCAATCGAAGCTGTACTTTGCCCGGAAAAAATTATAAACGACGATGTACTCTCATCGATTTCATGTCCAGGGTGTTGTGGTAGGTTTATCACCTAGAAATCGGGTGAAATAAACTTGACAGTGTACTTTGACAGCTGGTCACAACTGTCAGCTGTCATTTGATTAACTTTTGATGCCGATCGAAGCTGTACTTCGCCCGGAAAAAATTATAGAACAAGATGTACTCTCATCGATTTCATGTCCAGGGTGTTGTGGTGAGTTTATCACCTAGAAATCGGGCGAAATGGACTTGACAGTGTACTTTGACAGCTAGTGACTACTGTCAGCTGTCATTTGGTACCCTTTTGATGCCGATAGAAGCTGCACTTCGCCCGGAAAAAATTATAGACGACGATGTACTCTCATCGATTTCATGTCCAGGGTGTTGTGGTGAGTTTATCACCTAGAAATCGGGCGTAATGGACTTGACAGTGTACTTTGACAGCTAGTCATTACTGTCAGCTGTCATCTGGTACAATTTTGATGCCAATCGAAGCCGTACTTTGCCCGGAAAAAATTATAAACGACGATGTACTCTCATCGATTTCATGTCCAGGGTGTTGTGGTAGGTTTATCACCTAGAAATCGGGTGAAATGAACTTGACAGTGTACTTTGACAGCTGGTCACAACTGTCAGCTGTCGTTTGATTAACTTTTTAAGCCGATCGGAGCTGTACTTCGCCCGGAAAAAATTATAAACGACGATTTACTCTCATCGATTTCATGTCCAGGGTGTTGTGGTAGGTTTATCACCTAGAAATCGGGTGAAATGAACTTGACAGTGTACTTTGAAAGCTGGTCACAACTGTCAGCTGTCATTTGATTAACTTTTGATGCCGATCGGAGCTGTACTTCGCCCGGAAAAAATTATAGAACACGATGTACTCTCATCGATTTCATGTCCAGGGTGTTGTGGTGAGTTTATCACCTAGAAATCGGGCAAAATGGACTTGACAGTGTACTTTGAAAGCTAGTGACTACTGTCAGCTGTCATTTGGTACACTTTTGGTGCCGATAGAAGCTGTACTTCGCCCGGAAAAAATTATAGACGACGATGTATTCTCATCGATTTCATGTCCAGGGTGTTGTGGTAAGTTTATCACCTAGAAATCGGGCGTAATGGACTTGACAGTGTACTTTGAAAGCTGGTCACAACTGTCAGCTGTCATTTGATTAACTTTTGATGCTGATCGGAGCTGTACTTCGCCCGGAAAAAATTATAGAACACGATGTACTCTCATCGATTTCATGTCCAGGGTGTTGTGGTGAGTTTATCACCTAGAAATCGGGCGTAATGTACTTGATAGTGTACTTTGACAGCTAGTCATTACTGTTAGCTGTCATCTGTTACAGTTTTGATGCCAATCGAAGCTGTACTTTGTCCGGAAAAAAATATAAACGACGATGTACTCTCATCGATTTCATGTCCAGGGTGTTGGGGTAGCTTTATCACCTAGGAATCGGGTGAAATGAACTTGACAGTGTACTTTGACAGCTGGTCACAACTGTCAGCTGTCATTTGATTAACTTTTGATGCCCATCGGAGCTGTACTTCGCCCGGAAAAAATTATAGAACACGATGTACTCTCATCGATTTCATGTCCAGGGTGTTGTGGTGAGTTTATCACCTTGGAATCGTGCAGAATGGACTTGACAGTGTACTTTGACAGCTAGTGACTACTGTCAGCTGTCATTTGGTACCCTTTTGGTGCCGATAGAAGCTGTACTTTGCCCGGAAAAAATTATAGACGACGATGTTTTCTCATCGATTTCATGTCCAGGGTGTTGTGGTGAGTTTATCACCTAGAAATTGGGCGTAATGGACTTGACAGTGTACTTTCACAGCTAGTCATTACTGTCAGCTGTCATCTGGCACACTTTTGATGCCAATCGAAGCTGTACTTTGCCCGGAAAAAATTATAAACCACGATGTACTCTCATCGATTTCATGTCCAGTGTGTTGTGGTAGGTTTATCACCTAGAAATCGGGTGAAATGAACTTGACAGTGTACTTTGACAGCTGATCACAACTGTCAGCTGTCATTTGATTAACTTTCGATGCCGATCGGAGCTGTACTTCGCCCGAAAAAAAATTATAGAACACGATGTACTCTCATCGATTTCATGTGCAGGGTGTTGTGGTGAGTTTATCACCTAGTAATCGGGCGAAATGGACTTGACAGTGTACTTTGACAGCTAGCCATTACTCTCAGCTGTCATCTGGTACACTTTTGATGCCAATCGAAGCTGTACTTTGCCCGGAAAAAATTATAAACCACGATGTACTCTCATCGATTTCATGTCCAGGGTGTTGTGGTAGGTTTATCACCTAGAAATCGGGTGAAATGAACTTGACAGTGTACTTTGACAGCTGGCCACAACTGTCAGCTGTCGTTTGATTAACTTTTTAAGCCGATCGGAGCTGTACTTCGCCCGGAAAAAATTATAAACGACGATGTACTCTCATCGATTTCATGTCCAGGGTGTTGGGGTAGCTTTATCACCTAGGAATCGGGTGTAATGAACTTGACAGTGTACTTTGACAGCTGGTCACAACTGTCAGCTGTCATTTGATTAACTTTTGATGCCGATCGGAGCTGTACTTCGCCCGGAAAAAATTATAGAACACGATGTACTCTCATCGATTTCATGTCCAGGGTGTTGTGGTGAGTTTATCACCTAGAAATCGGGCGAAATGGACTTGACAGTGTACTTTGACAGCTAGCCATTTTTGTTAGCTGTCATCTGGTACACTTTTGATGCCAATCGAAGCTGTACTTTGTCCGGAAAAAATTATAAACGACGATGTACTCTCATCGATTTCATGTCCAGGGTGTTGGGGTAGCTTTATCACCTAGGAATCGGGTGTAATGAACTTGACAGTGTACTTTGACAGCTGGTCACAACTGTCAGCTGTCATTTGATTAACTTTTGATGCCCATCGGAGCTGTACTTCGCCCGGAAAAAATTATAGAACACGATGTACTCTCATCGATTTCATGTCCAGGGTGTTGTGGTGAGTTTATCACCTTGGAATCGTGCAGAATGGACTTGACAGTGTACTTTGACAGCTAGTGACTACTGTCAGCTGTCATTTGGTACCCTTTTGGTGCCGATAGAAGCTGTACTTTGCCCGGAAAAAATTATAGACGACGATGTTTTCTCATCGATTTCATGTCCAGGGTGTTGTGGTGAGTTTATCACCTAGAAATCGGGCGTAATGGACTTGACAGTGTACTTTGACAGCTAATCATTACTGTCAGCTGTCATCTGGCACACTTTTGATGCCAATCGAAGCTGTACTTTGCCCGGAAAAAATTATAAACCACGATGTACTCTCATCGATTTCATGTCCAGGGTGTTGTGGTAGGTTTATCACCTAGAAATCGGTTGAAATGAACTTGACAGTGTACTTTGACAGCTGGTCACAACTGTCAGCTGTCATTTGATTAACTTTTAATGCCGATCGGAGCTGTACTTCGCCCGCAAAAAATTATAGAACACGATGTACTCTCATCGATTTCATGTCCAGGGTGTTGTGGTGAGTTTATCACCTAGAAATCGGGCGTAATGGACTTGACAGTGTACTTTGGCAGCTAGCCATCACTTTCAGCTGTCATCTGGTACACTTTTAATGCCAATCGAAGCTGTACTTTGCCCGGAAAAAATTATAAACCACGATGTACTCTCATCGATTTCATGTCCAGGGTGTTGTGGTAGGTTTATCACCTAGAAATCGGGTGAAATGAACTTGAAAGTGTACTTTGACAGCTGGTCACAACTGTCAGCTGTCATTTGATAAACTTTTGATGCCGATCGGAGCTGTACTTCGCCCGGAAAAAATTATAGAACACGATGTACTCTCATCGATTTCATGTCCAGGGTGTTGTGGTGAGTTTATCACCTAGAAATCGGGCGAAATGGACTTGACAGTGTACTTTGAAAGCTAGTGACTACTGTCAGCTGTCATTTGATACCCTTTTGGTGCCGATAGAAGCTGTACTTCGCCCGGAAAAAATTATAGAAGATGATGTATTCTCATCGATTTCATGTCCAGGGTGTTGTGGTGAGTTTATCACCTAGAAATCGGGCGAAATGGACTAGAGAGTGTACTTTGACAGCTAGTAACTACTGTCAGCTGTCATTTGGTACCCTTTTGGTGCCAATCGAAGCTGTACTTTGCCCGGAAAAAATTATAAACGACGATGTACTCTCATCGATTTCATGTCCAGGGTGTTGTGGTAGGTTTATCACCTAGAAATCGGGTGAAATGAACTTGACAGTGTACTTTGAAAGCTAGTGACTACTGTCAGCTGTCATTTGGTACCCTTTTGGTGCCAATAGAAGCTGTACTTCGCCCGGAAAAAATTATAGACGACGATGTATTCTCATCGATTTCATGTCCAGGGTGTTGTGGTGAGTTTATCACCTAGAAATCGGGCGAAATGGACTTGACAGTGTACTTTGACAGCTAGAAACTACTGTCAGCTGTCATTTGGTACCCTTGTGGTGCCGATAGAAGCTGTACTTCGCCCGGAAAAAATTATAGACGACGATGTACTCTCATCGATTTCATGTCCAGGGTGTTGTGGTGAGTTTATCACCTAGAAATCGGGCGTAATGGACTTGACAGTGTACTTTGACAGCTAGCCATTACTGTCAGCTGTCATCTGGTACACTTTTGATGCCAATCGAAGCTGTACTTTGCCCGGAAAAAATTGTAAACGACGATGTACTCTCATCGATTTCATGTCCAGGGTGTTGTGGTAGGTTTATCACCTTGAAATCGGGTGAAATGAACTTGACAGTGTACTTTAGCAGCTGGTAACAACTGTCAGCTGTCATTTGATTAACTTTTGATGCCAATCGGAGCTGTACTTCGCCTACAAAAAAATAAAGAACACGATGTACTCTCATCGATTTCACGTCCAGGGTGTTGTGGTGAGTTTATCACCTTGGAATCGTGCAAAATGGACTTGACAGTGTACTTTGGAAGCTAGTGACTACTGTCAGCTGTCATTTGGTACCCTTTTTGGTGCCGATAGAAGCTGTACTTTGCCCGGAAAAAATTATAGACGACGATGTATTCTCATCGATTTCATGTCCGGGGTGTTGTGGTGAGTTTATCACCTAGAAATCGGGCGAAATTGACTTGACAGTGTACTTTGACAGCTGGTCACAACTGTCAGCTGTCATTTGAATAACTTTTTAAGCCGATCGAAGCTGTACTTCTTTCGGAAAAAATTATAAACGACGATGTACTCTCATCGATTTTATTTCCAGGGTGTTGTGGTAGGTTTATCACCTAGAAATCGGGTGAAATGAACTTGACAGTGTACTTTGACAGCTGGTCACAACTGTCAGCTGTCATTTGATTAACTTTTGATGCCGATCGGAGCTGTACTTCGCCCGGAAAAAATTATAGAACACGATGTACTCTCATCGATTTCATGTCCAGGGTGTTGTGGTGAGTTTATCATCTTGAAATCGGGCGGAATGGACTTGACAGTGTACTTTGACAGCTAGCCATTATTGTCAGCTGTCATCTGGTACACTTTTAATGCCAATCGAAGCTGTACTTTGTCCGGAAAAAATTATAAACGACGATGTACTCTCATCGATTTCATGTCCAGGGTGTTGGGGTAGCCTTATCACCTAGGAATCGGGTGAAATGAACTTGACAGTGTACTTTAACAGCTGGTCACAACTGTCAGCTGTCATTTGATTAACTTTTGATGCCGATCGGAGCTGTACTTCGCCCGGAAAAAATTATAGAACACGATGTACTCTCATCGATTTCATGTCCAGGGTGTTGTGGTGAGTTTATCACCTAGAAATCGGGCGAAATGGACTAGAGAGTGTACTTTGACAGCTAGTAACTACTGTCAGCTGTCATTTGGTACCCTTTTGGTGCCAATCGAAGCTGTACTTTGCCCGGAAAAAATTATAAACGACCATGTACTCTCATCGATTTCATGTCCAGGGTGTTGTGGTAGGTTTATCACCTTGAAATCGGGCGAAATGGACTTGACAGTGTACTTTGACAGCTAGCCATTATTGTCAGCTGTCATCTGGTACACTTTTGATGCCAATCGAAGCTGTACTTTGTCCGGAAAAAATTATAAACGACGATGTACTCTCATCGATTTCATGTCCAGGGTGTTGGGGTAGCTTTATCACCTAGGAATCGGGTGAAATGAACTTGACAGTGTACTTTGACAGCTGGTCACAACTGTCAGCTGTCATTTGATTAACTTTTGATGCCGATCGGAGCTGTACTTCGCCCGGAAAAAATTATAGAACACGATGTACTCCCATCGATTTCATGTCCAGGGTGTTGTGGTGAGTTTATCACCTAGAAATCGGGCGAAATGGACTTGACAGTGTACTTTGACAGCTAGACATTACTTTCAGCTGTCATCTGGTACACTTTTGATGCCAATCGAAGCTGTACTTTGCCCGGAAAAAATTATAAACCACGATGTACTCTCATCGATTTCATGTCCAGGGTGTTGTGGTAGGTTTATCACCTAGAAATCGGGTGAAATGAACTTGACAGTGTACTTTGACAGCTGGTCACAACTGTCAGCTGTCATTTGATTAACTTTTAAAGCTGATCGGAGCTGTACTTCGCCCGGAAAAAATTATAAACGACGAAGTACTCTCATCGATTTCATGTCCAGGGTGTTGTGGTAGGTTTATCACCTAGAAATCGGGTGAAATGAACTTGACAGTGTACTTTGACAGCTAGTCACAACTGTCACCTGTCATTTGATTAACTTTTGATGCCGATCGGAGCTGTACTTCGCCCGGAAAAAATTATAGAACACGATGTACTCTCATCGATTTCATGTCCAGGGTGTTGTGGTGAGTTTATCACCTAGAAATCGGGCGAAATGGACTTGACAGTAAACTTTGACAGCTAGCCATTACTGTTAGCTGTCATCTGGTACACTTTTGATGCCAATCGAAGCTGTACTTTGTCCGGAAAAAATTATAAACGACGATGTACTCTCATCGATTTCATGTCCAGGGTGTTGGGGTAGCTTTATCACCTAGGAATCGGGTGAAATGAACTTGACAGTGTACTTTGACAGCTAGCCATTGTTGTCAGCTGTCATCTGGTACACTTTTGATGCCGATCAGAGCTGTACTTCGCCCGGAAAAAAATATAGAACACGATGTACTCTCATCGATTTCATGTCCAGGGTGTTGTGGTGAGTTTATCACCTTGGAATCGTGCAGAATGGACTTGACAGTGTACTTTAGCAGCTAGTGACTACTGTCAGCTGTCATTTGGTACCCTTTTGGTGCCGATAGAAGCTGTACTTTGCCCGGAAAAAATTATAGACGACGATGTTTTCTCATCGATTTCATGTCCAGGGTGTTGTGGTGAGTTTATCACCTAGAAATCGGGCGTAATGGACTTGACAGTGTAATTTGACAGCTAGTCATTGTTGTCAGCTGTCATCTGGTACACTTTTGATGCCGATCGGAGCTGTACTTCGCCCGGAAAAAATTATAAACCACGATGTACTCTCATCGATTTCATGTCCAGGGTGTTGTGGTAGGTTTATCACCTAGAAATCGGGTGAAATGAACTTGACAGTGTACTTTGACAGCTGGTCACAACTGTCAGCTGTCATTTGATTAACTTTTAATGCCGATCGAAGCTGTACTTCGCCCGCAAAAAATTATAGAACACGATGTACTCTCATCGATTTCATGTCCAGGGTGTTGTGGTGAGTTTATCACCTAGAAATCGGGCGAAATGGACTTGACAATGTACTTTGACAGCTAGCCATTACTCTCAGCTGTCATCTGGTACACTTTTGATGCCAATCGAAGCTGTACTTTGCCCGGAAAAAATTATAAACCACGATGTACTCTCATCGATTTCATGTCCAGGGTGTTGTGGTAGGTTTATCACCTGAAAATCGGGTGAAATGAACTTGACAGTGTACTTTGACAGCTGGTCACAACTGTCAGCTGTCATTTGATTAACTTTTGATGCCGATCGGAGCTGTACTTCGCCCGGAAAAAATTATAGAACACGATGTACTCTCATCGATTTCATGTCCAGGGTGTTGTGGTGAGTTTATCACCTAGAAATCGGGCGAAATGGACTTGACAGTGTACTTTGGAAGCTAGTGACTACTGTCAGCTGTCATTTGATACCCTTTTGATGCCGATAGAAGCTGTACTTCGCCCGGAAAAAATTATAGACGATGATGTATTCTCATCGATTTCATGTCCAAGGTGTTGTGGTGAGTTTATCACCTAGAAATCGGGCGAAATGGACTAGAGAGTGTACTTTGACAGCTAGTAACTACTGTCGGCTGTCATTTGGTACCCTTTTGGTGCCAATCGAAGCTTTACTTTGCCCGGAAAAAATTATAAACGACGATGTACTCTCATCGATTTCATGTCCAGGGTGTTGGGGTAGCTTTATCACCTAGGAATCGGGTGAAATGAACTTGACAGTGTACTTTGACAGCTGGTCACAACTGTCAGCTGTCATTTGATTTACTTTTTAAGCTGATCGGAGCTGTACTTCGCCCGGAAAAAATTATAAACGACGATGTACTCTCATCGATTTCATGTCCAGGGTGTTGTGGTAGGTTTATCACCTAGAAATCGGGTGAAATGAACTTGACAGTGTACTTTGACAGCTGGTCACAACTGTCAGCTGTCATTTGATCAACTTTTGATGCCGATCGGAGCTGTTCTTCGCCCGTAAAAAATTATAGAACACGATGTACTCTCATCGATTTCATGTCCAGGGTGTTGTGGTGAGTTTATCACCTAGAAATCGGGCGAAATGGACTTGACAGTGTACTTTGGCAGCTAGCCATTACTATTAGCTGTCATCTGGTACACTTTTGATGCCAATCGAAGCTGTACTTTGTCCGGAAAAAATTATAAACGACGATGTACTCTCATCGATTTCATGTCCAGGGTGTTGGGGTAGCTTTATCACCTAGTAATCGGGTGAAATGAACTTGACAGTGTACTTTGACAGCTGGTCACAACTGTCAGCTGTCATTTGATTAACTTTTGATGCCCATCGGAGCTGTACTTCGCCCGGAAAAAATTATAGAACACGATGTACTCTCATCGATTTCATGTCCAGGGTGTTGTGGTGAGTTTATCACCTTGGAATCGTGCAGAATGGACTTGACAGTGTACTTTGGCAGCTAGTGACTACTGTCAGCTGTCATTTGGTACCCTTTTGGTGCCGATAGAAGCTGTACTTTGCCCGGAAAAAATTATAGACGACGATGTTTTCTCATCGATTTCATGTCCAGGGTGTTGTGGTAGGTTTATCACCTAGAAATCAGGTGAAATGAACTTGACAGTGTACTTTGACAGCTGGTCACAACTGTCAGCTGTCATTTGATACCCTTTTGATGCCGATAGAAGCTGTACTTCGCCCGGAAAAAATTATAGACGATGATGTATTCTCATCGATTTCATGTCCAGGGTGTTGTGGTGAGTTTATCACCTAGAAATCGGGCGAAATGGACTTGACAGTGTACTTTGACAGCTAGTGACTACTGTCAGCTGTCATTTGATTAACTTTTGATGCCAATCGAAGCTGTACTTTGTCCGGAAAAAATTATAAACGACGATGTACTCTCATCGATTTCATGTCCAGGGTGTTGTGGTAGGTTTATCACCTAGAAATCGGGTGAAATGAACTTGACAGTGTACTTTGACAGCTGGTCACAACTGTCAGCTGTCATTTGATTAACTTTTGATGCCAATCGGAGCTGTACTTCGCCCGGAAAAAAATAAAGAACACGATGTACTCTCATCGATTTCACGTCCAGGGTGTTGTGGTGAGTTTATCACCTTGGAATCGTGCAAAATGGACTTGACAGTGTACTTTGGAAGCTAGTGACTACTGTCAACTGTCATTTGATTAACTTTTGATGCCAATCGAAGCTGTACTTTGTCCGGAAAAAATTATAAACGACGATGTACTCTCATCGATTTCATGTCCAGGGTGTTGTGGTAGGTTTATCACCTAGAAATCGGGTGAAATGAACTTGACAGTGTACTTTGACAGCTGGTCACAACTGTCAGCTGTCATTTGATTAACTTTTGATGCCAATCGGAGCTGTACTTCGCCCGGAAAAAAATAAAGAACACGATGTACTCTCATCGATTTCACGTCCAGGGTGTTGTGGTGAGTTTATCACCTTGGAATCGTGCAAAATGGACTTGACAGTGTACTTTGGAAGCTAGTGACTACTGTCAACTGTCATTTGGTACCCTTTTTGGTGCCGATAGAAGCTGTACTTTGCCCGGAAAAAATTATAGACGACGATGTATTCTCATCGATTTCATGTCCAGGGTGTTGTGGTGAGTTTATCACCTAGAAATCGGGCAAAATGGACTTGACAGTGTACTTTGACAGCTAGTGACTACTGTCAGCTGTCATTTGGTACCCTTTTGGTGCCGATAGAAGCTGTACTTCGCCCGGAAAAAATTATAGACGACGATGTACTCTCATCGATTTCATGTCCAGGGTGTTGTGGTGAGTTTATCACCTAGAAATCGGGCGTAATGGACTTGACAGTGTACTTTGACAGCTAGTCATTACTGTCAGCTGTCATCTGGTACACTTTTGATGCCAATCGAAGCTGTACTTTGCCCGGAAAAAATTATAAACGACGATGTACTCTCATCGATTTCATGTCCAGGGTGTTGTGGTAGGTTTATCACCTAGAAATCGGGTGAAATGAACTTGACAGTGTACTTTGACAGCTGGTCACAACTGTCAGCTGTCATTTGATTAACTTTTGATGCCAATCGGAGCTGTACTTCGCCCGGAAAAAATTATAGAACACGATGTACTCTCATCGATTTCATGTCCAGGGTGTTGTGGTGAGTTTATCACCTAGAAATCGGGTGAAATGGACATGACAGTGTACTTTGAAAGTCAGTGACTTTTGTCAGCTGTCATCTGGTACACTTTTGATGCCAATCGAAGCTGTACTTTGCCCGGAAAAAATTATAAACGACGATGTACTCTCATCGATTTCATGTCCAGGGTTTTGTGGTAGGTTTATCACCTAGAAATCGGGTGAAATGAACTTGACAGTGTACTTTGACAGCTGGTCACAACTGTCAGCTGTCATTTGGTACCCTCTTGAGCCGATAGAAGCTGTACTTCGCCCGGAAAAAAATATAGAACACGATGTACTCTCATCGATTTCATGTCCAGGGTGTTGTGGTGAATTTATCACCTAGAAATCGGGCGTAATGGACTTGACAGTGTACTTTGGCAGCTGGTCACAACTGTCAGCTGTCATTTGGTACACTTTTGATGCCAATCGAAGCTGTACTTTGCCCGGAAAAAATTATAAACGACGATGTACTCTCATCGATTTCATGTCCAGGGTGTTGTGGTGAGTTTATCACCTAGAAATCGGGTGTAATGAACTTGACAGTGTACTTTGACAGCTGGTCACAACTGTCAGCTGTCATTTGATTAACTTTTGATGCCGATCGAAGCTGTAGTTCGCCCGGAAAAAATTATAGAACACGATGTACTCTCATCGATTTCATGTCCAGGGTGTTGTGGTGAGTTTATCACCTAGAAATCGGGCGAAATGTACTTGACAGTGTACTTTGGAAGCTAGCGACTACTGTCAGCTGTCATTTGGTACCCTTTTGATGCCAATCGAAGCTGTACTTCGCCCGGAAAAAATTATAGAACACGATGTACTCTAATCGATTTCATGTCCAGGGTGTTGTGGTGAGTTTATCACCTAGAAATCGGGTGAAATGGACTTGACAGTGTACTTTGAAAACCAGTGACTATTGTCAGCTGTCATCTGGTACACTTTTGATGCCAATCGAAGCTGTACTTTGCCCGGAAAAAATTATAAACGACGATGTACTCTCATCGATTTCATGTCCAGGGTGTTGTGGTGAGTTTATCACCTAGAAATCGGGTGTAATGAACTTGACAGTGTACTTTGACAGCTGGTCACAACTGTCAGCTGTCATTTGATTAACTTTTGATGCCGATCGAAGCTGTACTTCGCCCGGAAAAAATTATAGAACACGATGTACTCTCATCGATTTCATGTCCAGGGTGTTGTGGTGAGTTTATCACCTAGAAATCGGGTGTAATGAACTTGACAGTGTACTTTGACAGCTGGTCACAACTGTCAGCTGTCATTTGATTAACTTTTTAAGCTGATCGGAGCTGTACTTCGCCCGGAAAAAATTATAAACGACGATGTACTCTCATCGATTTCATGTCCAAGGTGTTGTGGTGAGTTTATCACCTAGAAATCGGGCGACATGGACTAGAGAGTGTACTTTGACAGCTGGTCATTACTGTCAGCTGTCATTTGGTACCCTTTTGGTGCCAATCAAAGCTGTACTTTGCCCGGAAAAAATTATAAACGACGATGTACTCTCATCGATTTCATGTCCAGGGTGTTGTGGTAGGTTTATCACCTAGAAATCGGGTGAAATGAACTTGACAGTGTACTTTGAAAGCTAGTGACTACTGTCAGCTGTCATTTGGTACCCTTTTGGTGCCGATAGAAGCTGTACTTCGCCCGGAAAAAATTATAGACGACGATGTATTCTCATCGATTTCATGTCCAGGGTGTTGTGGTGAGTTTATCACCTAGAAATCGGGCGAAATGGACTTGACAGTGTACTTTAGCAGCTGGTCACAACTGTCAGCTGTCATTTGATTAACTTTTGAGGCCAATCGGAGCTGTACTTCGCCCGGAAAAAAATAAAGAACACGATGTACTCTCATCGATTTCATGTCCAGGGTGTTGTGGTGAGTTTATCACCTAGAAATCGGGCGTAATGGACTTGACAGTGTACTTTGACAGCTAGCCATTACTGTCAGCTGTCATCTGGTACACTTTTGATGCCAATCGAAGCTGTACTTTGCCCGGAAAAAATTATAAACGACGATGTACTCTCATCGATTTCATGTCCAGGGTGTTGTGGTAGGTTTATCACCTAGAAATCGGGTGAAATGAACTTGACAGTGTACTTTAACAGCTGGTCACAACTGTCAGCTGTCATTTGATTAACTTTTGAGGCCAATCGAAGCTGTACTTCGCCCGGAAAAAAATAAAGAACACGATGTACTCTCATCGATTTCACGTCCAGGGTGTTGTGGTGAGTTTATCACCTTGGAATCGTGCAAAATGGACTTGACAGTGTACTTTGGAAGCTAGTGACTACTGTCAACTGTCATTTGGTACCCTTTTTGGTGCCGATAGAAGCTGTACTTTGCCCGGAAAAAATTATAAACGACGATGTACTCTCATCGATTTCATGTCCAGGGTGTTGTGGTGAGTTTATCACCTAGAAATCGGGTGTAATGAACTTGACAGTGTACTTTGACAGCTGGTCACAACTGTCAGCTGTCATTTGATTAACTTTTGATGCCGATCGAAGCTGTAGTTCGCCCGGAAAAAATTATAGAACACGATGTACTCTCATCGATTTCATGTCCAGGGTGTTGTGGTGAGTTTATCACCTAGAAATCGGGCGAAATGTACTTGACAGTGTACTTTGGAAGCTAGCGACTACTGTCAGCTGTCATTTGGTACCCTTTTGGTGCCAATCGAAGCTGTACTTCGCCCGGAAAAAATTATAGAACACGATGTACTCTAATCGATTTCATGTCCAGGGTGTTGTGGTGAGTTTATCACCTAGAAATCGGGTGAAATGGACTTGACAGTGTACTTTGAAAACCAGTGACTATTGTCAGCTGTCATCTGGTACACTTTTGATGCCAATCGAAGCTGTACTTTGCCCGGAAAAAATTATAAACGACGATGTACTCTCATCGATTTCATGTCCAGGGTGTTGTGGTGAGTTTATCACCTAGAAATCGGGTGTAATGAACTTGACAGTGTACTTTGACAGCTGGTCACAACTGTCAGCTGTCATTTGATTAACTTTTGATGCCGATCGAAGCTGTACTTCGCCCGGAAAAAATTATAGAACACGATGTACTCTCATCGATTTCATGTCCAGGGTGTTGTGGTGAGTTTATCACCTAGAAATCGGGTGTAATGAACTTGACAGTGTACTTTGACAGCTGGTCACAACTGTCAGCTGTCATTTGATTAACTTTTTAAGCTGATCGGAGCTGTACTTCGCCCGGAAAAAATTATAAACGACGATGTACTCTCATCGATTTCATGTCCAAGGTGTTGTGGTGAGTTTATCACCTAGAAATCGGGCGACATGGACTAGAGAGTGTACTTTGACAGCTGGTCATTACTGTCAGCTGTCATTTGGTACCCTTTTGGTGCCAATCAAAGCTGTACTTTGCCCGGAAAAAATTATAAACGACGATGTACTCTCATCGATTTCATGTCCAGGGTGTTGTGGTAGGTTTATCACCTAGAAATCGGGTGAAATGAACTTGACAGTGTACTTTGAAAGCTAGTGACTACTGTCAGCTGTCATTTGGTACCCTTTTGGTGCCGATAGAAGCTGTACTTCGCCCGGAAAAAATTATAGACGACGATGTATTCTCATCGATTTCATGTCCAGGGTGTTGTGGTGAGTTTATCACCTAGAAATCGGGCGAAATGGACTTGACAGTGTACTTTAGCAGCTGGTCACAACTGTCAGCTGTCATTTGATTAACTTTTGAGGCCAATCGAAGCTGTAGTTCGCCCGGAAAAAATTATAGAACACGATGTACTCTCATCGATTTCATGTCCAGGGTGTTGTGGTGAGTTTATCACCTAGAAATCGGGCGAAATGTACTTGACAGTGTACTTTGGAAGCTAGCGACTACTGTCAGCTGTCATTTGGTACCCTTTTGGTGCCAATCGAAGCTGTACTTCGCCCGGAAAAAATTATAGAACACGATGTACTCTAATCGATTTCATGTCCAGGGTGTTGTGGTGAGTTTATCACCTAGAAATCGGGTGAAATGGACTTGACAGTGTACTTTGAAAACCAGTGACTATTGTCAGCTGTCATCTGGTACACTTTTGATGCCAATCGAAGCTGTACTTTGCCCGGAAAAAATTATAAACGACGATGTACTCTCATCGATTTCATGTCCAGGGTGTTGTGGTGAGTTTATCACCTAGAAATCGGGTGTAATGAACTTGACAGTGTACTTTGACAGCTGGTCACAACTGTCAGCTGTCATTTGATTAACTTTTGATGCCGATCGAAGCTGTAGTTCGCCCGGAAAAAATTATAGAACACGATGTACTCTCATCGATTTCATGTCCAGGGTGTTGTGGTGAGTTTATCACCTAGAAATCGGGCGAAATGTACTTGACAGTGTACTTTGGAAGCTAGCGACTACTGTCAGCTGTCATTTGGTACCCTTTTGGTGCCAATCGAAGCTGTACTTCGCCCGGAAAAAATTATAGAACACGATGTACTCTAATCGATTTCATGTCCAGGGTGTTGTGGTGAGTTTATCACCTAGAAATCGGGTGAAATGGACTTGACAGTGTACTTTGAAAACCAGTGACTATTGTCAGCTGTCATCTGGTACACTTTTGATGCCAATCGAAGCTGTACTTTGCCCGGAAAAAATTATAAACGACGATGTACTCTCATCGATTTCATGTCCAGGGTGTTGTGGTGAGTTTATCACCTAGAAATCGGGTGTAATGAACTTGACAGTGTACTTTGACAGCTGGTCACAACTGTCAGCTGTCATTTGATTAACTTTTGATGCCGATCGAAGCTGTACTTCGCCCGGAAAAAATTATAGAACACGATGTACTCTCATCGATTTCATGTCCAGGGTGTTGTGGTGAGTTTATCACCTAGAAATCGGGTGTAATGAACTTGACAGTGTACTTTGACAGCTGGTCACAACTGTCAGCTGTCATTTGATTAACTTTTTAAGCTGATCGGAGCTGTACTTCGCCCGGAAAAAATTATAAACGACGATGTACTCTCATCGATTTCATGTCCAAGGTGTTGTGGTGAGTTTATCACCTAGAAATCGGGCGACATGGACTAGAGAGTGTACTTTGACAGCTGGTCATTACTGTCAGCTGTCATTTGGTACCCTTTTGGTGCCAATCAAAGCTGTACTTTGCCCGGAAAAAATTATAAACGACGATGTACTCTCATCGATTTCATGTCCAGGGTGTTGTGGTAGGTTTATCACCTAGAAATCGGGTGAAATGAACTTGACAGTGTACTTTGAAAGCTAGTGACTACTGTCAGCTGTCATTTGGTACCCTTTTGGTGCCGATAGAAGCTGTACTTCGCCCGGAAAAAATTATAGACGACGATGTATTCTCATCGATTTCATGTCCAGGGTGTTGTGGTGAGTTTATCACCTAGAAATCGGGCGAAATGGACTTGACAGTGTACTTTAGCAGCTGGTCACAACTGTCAGCTGTCATTTGATTAACTTTTGAGGCCAATCGGAGCTGTACTTCGCCCGGAAAAAAATAAAGAACACGATGTACTCTCATCGATTTCATGTCCAGGGTGTTGTGGTGAGTTTATCACCTAGAAATCGGGCGTAATGGACTTGACAGTGTACTTTGACAGCTAGCCATTACTGTCAGCTGTCATCTGGTACACTTTTGATGCCAATCGAAGCTGTACTTTGCCCGGAAAAAATTATAAACGACGATGTACTCTCATCGATTTCATGTCCAGGGTGTTGTGGTAGGTTTATCACCTAGAAATCGGGTGAAATGAACTTGACAGTGTACTTTAACAGCTGGTCACAACTGTCAGCTGTCATTTGATTAACTTTTGAGGCCAATCGAAGCTGTACTTCGCCCGGAAAAAAATAAAGAACACGATGTACTCTCATCGATTTCACGTCCAGGGTGTTGTGGTGAGTTTATCACCTTGGAATCGTGCAAAATGGACTTGACAGTGTACTTTGGAAGCTAGTGACTACTGTCAACTGTCATTTGGTACCCTTTTTGGTGCCGATAGAAGCTGTACTTTGCCCGGAAAAAATTATAGACGACGATGTATTCTCATCGATTTCATGTCCAGGGTGTTGTGGTGAGTTTATCACCTAGAAATCGGACGAAATGGACTTGACAGTGTACTTTGACAGCTAGTGACTACTGTCAGCTGTCATTTGGTACCCTTTTGGTGCCAATAGAAGCTGTACTTCGCCCGGAAAAAACTATAGACGACGATGTACTCTCATCGATTTCATGTCCAGGGTGTTGTGGTAGGTTTATCACCTAGAAATCGGGTGAAATGAACTTGACAGTGTACTTTGACAGCTGGTCACAACTGTCAGCTGTCATTTGATTAACTTTTGATGCCAATCGGAGCTGTACTTTGCCCGGAAAAAATTATAGAACACGATGTACTCTCATCGATTTCATGTCCAGGGTGTTGTGGTGAGTTTATCACCTAGAAATCGGGTGAAATGGACTTGACAGTGTACTTTGAAAGCCAGTGACTATTGTCAGCTGTCATCTGGTACACTTTTGATGCCAATCGAAGCTGTACTTTGCCCGGAAAAAATTATAAACGACGATGTACTCTCATCGATTTCATGTCCAGGGTGTTGTGGTAGGTTTATCACCTAGAAATCGGGTGAAATGAACTTGACAGTGTACTTTGACAGCTGGTCACAACTGTCAGCTGTCATTTGATTAACTTTTGATGCCAATCGGAGCTGTACTTTGCCCGGAAAAAATTATAGAACACGATGTACTCTCATCGATTTCATGTCCAGGGTGTTGTGGTGAGTTTATCACCTAGAAATCGGGTGAAATGGACTTGACAGTGTACTTTGAAAGCCAGTGACTATTGTCAGCTGTCATCTGGTACACTTTTGATGCCAATCGAAGCTGTACTTTGCCCGGAAAAAATTATAAACGACGATGTACTCTCATCGATTTCATGTCCAGGGTTTTGTGGTAGGTTTATCACCTAGAAATCGGGTGAAATGAACTTGACAGTGTACTTTGACAGCTGGTCACAACTGTCAGCTGTCATTTGGTACCCTCTTGAGCCGATAGAAGCTGTACTTCGCCCGGAAAAAAATATAGAACACGATGTACTCTCATCGATTTCATGTCCAGGGTGTTGTGGTGAATTTATCACCTAGAAATCGGGCGTAATGGACTTGACAGTGTACTTTGGCAGCTGGTCACAACTGTCAGCTGTCATTTGGTACACTTTTGATGCCAATCGAAGCTGTACTTTGCCCGGAAAAAATTATAAACGACGATGTACTCTCATCGATTTCATGTCCAGGGTGTTGTGGTGAGTTTATCACCTAGAAATCGGGTGTAATGAACTTGACAGTGTACTTTGACAGCTGGTCACAACTGTCAGCTGTCATTTGATTAACTTTTGATGCCGATCGAAGCTGTAGTTCGCCCGGAAAAAATTATAGAACACGATGTACTCTCATCGATTTCATGTCCAGGGTGTTGTGGTGAGTTTATCACCTAGAAATCGGGCGAAATGTACTTGACAGTGTACTTTGGAAGCTAGCGACTACTGTCAGCTGTCATTTGGTACCCTTTTGGTGCCAATCGAAGCTGTACTTCGCCCGGAAAAAATTATAGAACACGATGTACTCTAATCGATTTCATGTCCAGGGTGTTGTGGTGAGTTTATCACCTAGAAATCGGGTGAAATGGACTTGACAGTGTACTTTGAAAACCAGTGACTATTGTCAGCTGTCATCTGGTACACTTTTGATGCCAATCGAAGCTGTACTTTGCCCGGAAAAAATTATAAACGACGATGTACTCTCATCGATTTCATGTCCAGGGTGTTGTGGTGAGTTTATCACCTAGAAATCGGGTGTAATGAACTTGACAGTGTACTTTGACAGCTGGTCACAACTGTCAGCTGTCATTTGATTAACTTTTGATGCCGATCGAAGCTGTACTTCGCCCGGAAAAAATTATAGAACACGATGTACTCTCATCGATTTCATGTCCAGGGTGTTGTGGTGAGTTTATCACCTAGAAATCGGGTGTAATGAACTTGACAGTGTACTTTGACAGCTGGTCACAACTGTCAGCTGTCATTTGATTAACTTTTTAAGCTGATCGGAGCTGTACTTCGCCCGGAAAAAATTATAAACGACGATGTACTCTCATCGATTTCATGTCCAAGGTGTTGTGGTGAGTTTATCACCTAGAAATCGGGCGACATGGACTAGAGAGTGTACTTTGACAGCTGGTCATTACTGTCAGCTGTCATTTGGTACCCTTTTGGTGCCAATCAAAGCTGTACTTTGCCCGGAAAAAATTATAAACGACGATGTACTCTCATCGATTTCATGTCCAGGGTGTTGTGGTAGGTTTATCACCTAGAAATCGGGTGAAATGAACTTGACAGTGTACTTTGAAAGCTAGTGACTACTGTCAGCTGTCATTTGGTACCCTTTTGGTGCCGATAGAAGCTGTACTTCGCCCGGAAAAAATTATAGACGACGATGTATTCTCATCGATTTCATGTCCAGGGTGTTGTGGTGAGTTTATCACCTAGAAATCGGGCGAAATGGACTTGACAGTGTACTTTAGCAGCTGGTCACAACTGTCAGCTGTCATTTGATTAACTTTTGAGGCCAATCGGAGCTGTACTTCGCCCGGAAAAAAATAAAGAACACGATGTACTCTCATCGATTTCATGTCCAGGGTGTTGTGGTGAGTTTATCACCTAGAAATCGGGCGTAATGGACTTGACAGTGTACTTTGACAGCTAGCCATTACTGTCAGCTGTCATCTGGTACACTTTTGATGCCAATCGAAGCTGTACTTTGCCCGGAAAAAATTATAAACGACGATGTACTCTCATCGATTTCATGTCCAGGGTGTTGTGGTAGGTTTATCACCTAGAAATCGGGTGAAATGAACTTGACAGTGTACTTTAACAGCTGGTCACAACTGTCAGCTGTCATTTGATTAACTTTTGAGGCCAATCGAAGCTGTACTTCGCCCGGAAAAAAATAAAGAACACGATGTACTCTCATCGATTTCACGTCCAGGGTGTTGTGGTGAGTTTATCACCTTGGAATCGTGCAAAATGGACTTGACAGTGTACTTTGGAAGCTAGTGACTACTGTCAACTGTCATTTGGTACCCTTTTTGGTGCCGATAGAAGCTGTACTTTGCCCGGAAAAAATTATAGACGACGATGTATTCTCATCGATTTCATGTCCAGGGTGTTGTGGTGAGTTTATCACCTAGAAATCGGACGAAATGGACTTGACAGTGTACTTTGACAGCTAGTGACTACTGTCAGCTGTCATTTGGTACCCTTTTGGTGCCAATAGAAGCTGTACTTCGCCCGGAAAAAATTATAAACGACGATGTACTCTCATCGATTTCATGTCCAGGGTGTTGTGGTAGGTTTATCACCTAGAAATCGGGTGAAATGAACTTGACAGTGTACTTTGACAGCTGGTCACAACTGTCAGCTGTCATTTGATTAACTTTTGATGCCAATCGGAGCTGTACTTTGCCCGGAAAAAATTATAGAACACGATGTACTCTCATCGATTTCATGTCCAGGGTGTTGTGGTGAGTTTATCACCTAGAAATCGGGTGAAATGGACTTGACAGTGTACTTTGAAAGCCAGTGACTATTGTCAGCTGTCATCTGGTACACTTTTGATGCCAATCGAAGCTGTACTTTGCCCGGAAAAAATTATAAACGACGATGTACTCTCATCGATTTCATGTCCAGGGTGTTGTGGTAGGTTTATCACCTAGAAATCGGGTGAAATGAACTTGACAGTGTACTTTGACAGCTGGTCACAACTGTCAGCTGTCATTTGATTAACTTTTGATGCCAATCGGAGCTGTACTATGCCCGGAAAAAATTATAGAACACGATGCACTCTCATCGATTTCATGTCCAGGGTGTTGTGGTGAGTTTATCACCTAGAAATCGGGTGAAATGGACTTGACAGTGTACTTTGAAAGCCAGTGACTATTGTCAGCTGTCATCTGGTACACTTTTGATGCCAATCGAAGCTGTACTTTGCCCGGAAAAAATTATAAACGACGATGTACTCTCATCGATTTCATGTCCAGGGTTTTGTGGTAGGTTTATCACCTAGAAATCGGGTGAAATGAACTTGACAGTGTAATTTGACAGCTGGTCACAACTGTCAGCTGTCATTTGGTACCCTCTTGAGCCGATAGAAGCTGTACTTCGCCCGGAAAAAAATATAGAACACGATGTACTCTCATCGATTTCATGTCCAGGGTGTTGTGGTGAATTTATCACCTAGAAATCGGGCGTAATGGACTTGACAGTGTACTTTGGCAGCTAGCCATTACTGTCAGCTGTCATTTGGTACACTTTTGATGCCAATCGAAGCTGTACTTTGCCCGGAAAAATTTATAAACGACGATGTACTCTCATCGATTTCATGTCCAGGGTGTTGTGGTGAGTTTATCACCTAGAAATCGGGTGTAATGAACTTGACAGTGTACTTTGACAGCTGGTCACAACTGTCAGCTGTCATTTGATAAACTTTTGATGCCGATCGAAGCTGTACTTCGCCCGGAAAAAATTATAGAACACGATGTACTCTCATCGATTTCATGTCCAGGGTGTTGTGGTGCGTTTATCACCTAGAAATCGGGCGAAATGTACTTGACAGTGTACTTTGGAAGCTAGTGACTACTGTCAGCTGTCATTTGGTACCCTTTTGGTGCCAATAGAAGCTGTACTTCGCCCGGAAAAAATTATAGACGACGATGTATTCTCATCGATTTAATGTCCAGGGTGTTGTGGTAAGTTTATCAACTAGAAATCGGGCGTAATGGACTTGACAGTGTACTTTGGCAGCTAGCCATAACTGTCAGCTGTCATTTGGTACACTTTTGATGCCAATCGAAGCTGTACTTTGCCCGGAAAAAATTATAAACGACGATGTACTCTCATCGATTTCATGTCCAGGGTGTTGTGGTGGGTTTATCACCTTGTAATTCTGGGAAAATGTACTTGACAGTGTACTTTGACAGCTGGTCACAACTGTCAGCTGTCATTTGATACCCTTTTAGTGCCGATAGAAGCTGTACCTCGCCCGGAAAAAATTATAGACGACGATGTACTCTCATCGATTTCATGTCCAGGGTGTTGTGGTGAGTTTATCACCTAGAAATCGGGCGTAATGGACTTGATAGTATACTTTGGCAGCTAGCCATTACTGTCAGCTGTCATTTAGTACACTCTTGATGCCAATCGAAGCTGTACTTTGCCCGGAAAAAATTATAGACGACGATGTACTCTCATCGATTTCATGTCCAGGGTGTTGTGGTAGGTTTATCACCTAGAAATCGGGTGAAACGAACTTGACAGTGTACTTTGACAGCTGGTCACAACTGTGAGCTGTCATTTTTTTAACTTTTGATGCCAATCGGAGCTGTACTTTGCCCGGAAAAAATTATAGAACACGATGTACTCTCATCGATTTCATGTCCAGGGTGTTGTGGTGAGTTTATCACCTAGAAATCGGGTGAAATGGACTTGACAGTGTACTTTGAAAGCCAGTGACTATTGTCAGCTGTCATCTGGTACACTTTTGATGCCAATCGAAGCTGTACTTTGCCCGGAAAAAATTATAAACGACGATGTACTCTCATCGATTTCATGTCCAGGGTTTTGTGGTAGGTTTATCACCTAGAAATCGGGTGAAATGAACTTGACAGTGTACTTTGACAGCTGGTCACAACTGTCAGCTGTCATTTGGTACCCTCTTGAGCCGATAGAAGCTGTACTTCGCCCGGAAAAAAATATAGAACACGATGTACTCTCATCGATTTCATGTCCAGGGTGTTGTGGTGAATTTATCACCTAGAAATCGGGCGTAATGGACTTGACAGTGTACTTTGGCAGCTAGTCATTACTGTCAGCTGTCATTTGGTACACTTTTGATGCCAATCGAAGCTGTACTTTGCCCGGAAAAATTTATAAACGACGATGTACTCTCATCGATTTCATGTCCAGGGTGTTGTGGTGAGTTTATCACCTAGAAATCGGGTGTAATGAACTTGACAGTGTACTTTGACAGCTGGTCACAACTGTCAGCTGTCATTTGATTAACTTTTGATGCCAATCGGAGCTGTACTTTGCCCGGAAAAAATTATAGAACACGATGTACTCTCATCGATTTCATGTCCAGGGTGTTGTGGTGAGTTTATCACCTAGAAATCGGGTGAAATGGACTTGACAGTGTACTTTGAAAGCTAGTGACTACTGTCAGCTGTCATTTGGTACCCTTTTGGTGCCGATAGAAGCTGTACTTCGCCCGGAAAAAATTATAGACGACGATGTATTCTCATCGATTTCATGTCCAGGGTGTTGTGGTGAGTTTATCACCTAGAAATCGGGCGAAATGGACTTGACAGTGTACTTTAGCAGCTGGTCACAACTGTCAGCTGTCATTTGATTAACTTTTGAGGCCAATCGGAGCTGTACTTCGCCCGGAAAAAAATAAAGAACACGATGTACTCTCATCGATTTCATGTCCAGGGTGTTGTGGTGAGTTTATCACCTAGAAATCGGGTGTAATGAACTTGACAGTGTACTTTGACAGCTGGTCACAACTGTCAGCTGTCATTTGATTAACTTTTGATGCCAATCGGAGCTGTACTTTGCCCGGAAAAAATTATAGAACACGATGTACTCTCATCGATTTCATGTCCAGGGTGTTGTGGTGAGTTTATCACCTAGAAATCGGGTGAAATGGACTTGACAGTGTACTTTGAAAGCCAGTGACTATTGTCAGCTGTCATCTGGTACACTTTTGATGCCAATCGAAGCTGTACTTTGCCCGGAAAAAATTATAAACGACGATGTACTCTCATCGATTTCATGTCCAGGGTGTTGTGGTAGGTTTATCACCTAGAAATCGGGTGAAATGAACTTGACAGTGTACTTTAACAGCTGGTCACAACTGTCAGCTGTCATTTGATTAACTTTTGAGGCCAATCGAAGCTGTACTTCGCCCGGAAAAAAATAAAGAACACGATGTACTCTCATCGATTTCACGTCCAGGGTGTTGTGGTGAGTTTATCACCTAGAAATCGGGCGAAATGTACTTGACAGTGTACTTTGGAAGCTAGTGACTACTGTCAGCTGTCATTTGGTACCCTTTTGGTGCCAATAGAAGCTGTACTTCGCCCGGAAAAAATTATAGACGACGATGTATTCTCATCGATTTAATGTCCAGGGTGTTGTGGTGAGTTTATCACCTAGAAATCGGGCGTAATGAACTTGACAGTGTACTTTGACAGCTGGTCACAACTGTCAGCTGTCATTTGATTAACTTTTTAAGCTGATCGGAGCTGTACTTCGCCCGGAAAAAATTATAAACGACGATGTACTCTCATCGATTTCATGTCCAAGGTGTTGTGGTGAGTTTATCACCTAGAAATCGGGCGACATGGACTAGAGAGTGTACTTTGACAGCTGGTCATTACTGTCAGCTGTCATTTGGTACCCTTTTGGTGCCAATCAAAGCTGTACTTTGCCCGGAAAAAATTATAAACGACGATGTACTCTCATCGATTTCATGTCCAGGGTGTTGTGGTAGGTTTATCACCTAGAAATCGGGTGAAATGAACTTGACAGTGTACTTTGAAAGCTAGTGACTACTGTCAGCTGTCATTTGGTACCCTTTTGGTGCCGATAGAAGCTGTACTTCGCCCGGAAAAAATTATAGACGACGATGTATTCTCATCGATTTCATGTCCAGGGTGTTGTGGTGAGTTTATCACCTAGAAATCGGGCGAAATGGACTTGACAGTGTACTTTAGCAGCTGGTCACAACTGTCAGCTGTCATTTGATTAACTTTTGAGGCCAATCGGAGCTGTACTTCGCCCGGAAAAAAATAAAGAACACGATGTACTCTCATCGATTTCATGTCCAGGGTGTTGTGGTGAGTTTATCACCTAGAAATCGGGCGTAATGGACTTGACAGTGTACTTTGACAGCTAGCCATTACTGTCAGCTGTCATCTGGTACACTTTTGATGCCAATCGAAGCTGTACTTTGCCCGGAAAAAATTATAAACGACGATGTACTCTCATCGATTTCATGTCCAGGGTGTTGTGGTAGGTTTATCACCTAGAAATCGGGTGAAATGAACTTGACAGTGTACTTTAACAGCTGGTCACAACTGTCAGCTGTCATTTGATTAACTTTTGAGGCCAATCGAAGCTGTACTTCGCCCGGAAAAAAATAAAGAACACGATGTACTCTCATCGATTTCACGTCCAGGGTGTTGTGGTGAGTTTATCACCTTGGAATCGTGCAAAATGGACTTGACAGTGTACTTTGGAAGCTAGTGACTACTGTCAACTGTCATTTGGTACCCTTTTTGGTGCCGATAGAAGCTGTACTTTGCCCGGAAAAAATTATAGACGACGATGTATTCTCATCGATTTCATGTCCAGGGTGTTGTGGTGAGTTTATCACCTAGAAATCGGACGAAATGGACTTGACAGTGTACTTTGACAGCTAGTGACTACTGTCAGCTGTCATTTGGTACCCTTTTGGTGCCAATAGAAGCTGTACTTCGCCCGGAAAAAACTATAGACGACGATGTACTCTCATCGATTTCATGTCCAGGGTGTTGTGGTAGGTTTATCACCTAGAAATCGGGTGAAATGAACTTGACAGTGTACTTTGACAGCTGGTCACAACTGTCAGCTGTCATTTGATTAACTTTTGATGCCAATCGGAGCTGTACTTTGCCCGGAAAAAATTATAGAACACGATGTACTCTCATCGATTTCATGTCCAGGGTGTTGTGGTGAGTTTATCACCTAGAAATCGGGTGAAATGGACTTGACAGTGTACTTTGAAAGCCAGCGACTATTGTCAGCTGTCATCTGGTACACTTTTGATGCCAATCGAAGCTGTACTTTGCCCGGAAAAAATTATAAACGACGATGTACTCTCATCGATTTCATGTCCAGGGTGTTGTGGTAGGTTTATCACCTAGAAATCGGGTGAAATGAACTTGACAGTGTACTTTGACAGCTGGTCACAACTGTCAGCTGTCATTTGATTAACTTTTGATGCCAATCGGAGCTGTACTTTGCCCGGAAAAAATTATAGAACACGATGCACTCTCATCGATTTCATGTCCAGGGTGTTGTGGTGAGTTTATCACCTAGAAATCGGGTGAAATGGACTTGACAGTGTACTTTGAAAGCCAGTGACTATTGTCAGCTGTCATCTGGTACACTTTTGATGCCAATCGAAGCTGTACTTTGCCCGGAAAAAATTATAAACGACGATGTACTCTCATCGATTTCATGTCCAGGGTTTTGTGGTAGGTTTATCACCTAGAAATCGGGTGAAATGAACTTGACAGTGTAATTTGACAGCTGGTCACAACTGTCAGCTGTCATTTGGTACCCTCTTGAGCCGATAGAAGCTGTACTTCGCCCGGAAAAAAATATAGAACACGATGTACTCTCATCGATTTCATGTCCAGGGTGTTGTGGTGAATTTATCACCTAGAAATCGGGCGTAATGGACTTGACAGTGTACTTTGGCAGCTAGCCATTACTGTCAGCTGTCATTTGGTACACTTTTGATGCCAATCGAAGCTGTACTTTGCCCGGAAAAATTTATAAACGACGATGTACTCTCATCGATTTCATGTCCAGGGTGTTGTGGTGAGTTTATCACCTAGAAATCGGGTGTAATGAACTTGACAGTGTACTTTGACAGCTGGTCACAACTGTCAGCTGTCATTTGATAAACTTTTGATGCCGATGGAAGCTGTTCTTCGCCCGGAAAAAATTATAGAACACGATGTACTCTCATCGATTTCATGTCCAGGGTGTTGTGGTGCGTTTATCACCTAGAAATCGGGCGAAATGTACTTGACAGTGTACTTTGGAAGCTAGTGACTACTGTCAGCTGTCATTTGGTACCCTTTTGGTGCCAATAGAAGCTGTACTTCGCCCGGAAAAAATTATAGACGACGATGTATTCTCATCGATTTAATGTCCAGGGTGTTGTGGTAAGTTTATCAACTAGAAATCGGGCGTAATGGACTTGACAGTGTACTTTGGCAGCTAGCCATCACTGTCAGCTGTCATTTGGTACACTTTTGATGCCAATCGAAGCTGTACTTTGCCCGGAAAAAATTATAAACGACGATGTACTCTCATCGATTTCATGTCCAGGGTGTTGTGGTGGGTTTATCACCTTGTAATTCTGGGAAAATGTACTTGACAGTGTACTTTGACAGCTGGTCACAACTGTCAGCTGTCATTTGATACCCTTTTAGTGCCGATAGAAGCTGTACCTCGCCCGGAAAAAATTATAGACGACGATGTACTCTCATCGATTTCATGTCCAGGGTGTTGTGGTGAGTTTATCACCTAGAAATCGGGCGTAATGGACTTGATAGTATACTTTGGCAGCTAGCCATTACTGTCAGCTGTCATTTAGTACACTCTTGATGCCAATCGAAGCTGTACTTTGCCCGGAAAAAATTATAGACGACGATGTACTCTCATCGATTTCATGTCCAGGGTGTTGTGGTAGGTTTATCACCTAGAAATCGGGTGAAACGAACTTGACAGTGTACTTTGACAGCTGGTCACAACTGTGAGCTGTCATTTTTTTAACTTTTGATGCCAATCGGAGCTGTACTTTGCCCGGAAAAAATTATAGAACACGATGTACTCTCATCGATTTCATGTCCAGGGTGTTGTGGTGAGTTTATCACCTAGAAATCGGGTGAAATGGACTTGACAGTGTACTTTGAAAGCCAGTGACTATTGTCAGCTGTCATCTGGTACACTTTTGATGCCAATCGAAGCTGTACTTTGCCCGGAAAAAATTATAAACGACGATGTACTCTCATCGATTTCATGTCCAGGGTTTTGTGGTAGGTTTATCACCTAGAAATCGGGTGAAATGAACTTGACAGTGTACTTTGACAGCTGGTCACAACTGTCAGCTGTCATTTGGTACCCTCTTGAGCCGATAGAAGCTGTACTTCGCCCGGAAAAAAATATAGAACACGATGTACTCTCATCGATTTCATGTCCAGGGTGTTGTGGTGAATTTATCACCTAGAAATCGGGCGTAATGGACTTGACAGTGTACTTTGGCAGCTAGTCATTACTGTCAGCTGTCATTTGGTACACTTTTGATGCCAATCGAAGCTGTACTTTGCCCGGAAAAATTTATAAACGACGATGTACTCTCATCGATTTCATGTCCAGGGTGTTGTGGTGAGTTTATCACCTAGAAATCGGGTGTAATGAACTTGACAGTGTACTTTGACAGCTGGTCACAACTGTCAGCTGTCATTTGATTAACTTTTGATGCCGATCGAAGCTGTACTTCGCCCGGAAAAAATTATAGAACACGATGTACTCTCATCGATTTCATGTCCAGGGTGTTGTGGTGCGTTTATCACCTAGAAATCGGGCGAAATGTACTTGACAGTGTACTTTGGCAGCTAGTGACTACTGTCAGCTGTCATTTGGTACCCTTTTGGTGCCAATAGAAGCTGTACTTCGCCCGGAAAAAATTATAGACGTTGATGTATTCTCATCGATTTAATGTCCAGGGTGTTGTGGTAAGTTTATCAACTAGAAATCGGGCGTAATGGACTTGACAGTGTACTTTGGCAGCTAGCCATCACTGTCAGCTGTCATTTGGTACACTTTTGATGCCAATCGAAGCTGTACTTTGCCCGGAAAAAATTATAAACGACGATGTACTCTCATCGATTTCATGTCCAGGGTGTTGTGGTAGGTTTATCACCTAGAAATCGGGTGAAATGAACTTGACAGTGTACTTTGACAGCTGGTCACAACTGTCAGCTGTCATCTTATTAACTTTTGATGCCGATCGGAGCTGTACTCCGCCCGGAAAAAATTATAGAACACGATGTACTCTCATCGATTTCATGTCCAGGGTGTTGTCTTAGGTTTATCACCTAGAAATCGGGTGAAATGAACTTGACAGTGTACTTTGACAGCTGGTCACAACTGTCAGCTGTCGTTTGATTAACTTTTGGTGCCGATCGAAGCTGTACTTCGCCCGGAAAAAAATAAAAAACACGATGTACTCTCATCGATTTCACGTCCAGGGTGTTGTGGTGAGTTTATCACCTTGGAATCGTGCAAAATGGACTTGACAGTGTACTTTGAAAGCTAGTGACTACTGTCAGCTGTCATTTGGTACCCTTTTTGGTGCCGATAGAAGCTGTACTTTGCCCGGAAAAAATTATAGACGACGATGTATTCTCATCGATTTCATGTCCAGGGTGTTGTGGTGAGTTTATCACCTAGAAATCGGGTGAAATGGACTTGACAGTGTACTTTGACAGCTAGTGACTACTGTCAGCTGTCATTTGGTACCCTTTTGGTGCCGATAAAAGCTGTACTTCGCCCGGAAAAAATTATAGACGACGATGTACTCTCATCGATTTCATGTCCAGGGTGTTGTGGTGAGTTTATCACCTAGAAATCGGGCGTAATGGACTTGACGGTGTACTTTGACAGCTAGCCATTACTGTCAGCTGTCATCTGGTACACTTTTGATGCCAATCGAAGCTGTACTTTGCCCGAAAAAATTATAAACGACGATGTACTCTCATCGATTTCATGTCCAGGGTGTTGTGGTAGGTTTATCACCTAGAAATCGGGTGAAATGAACTTGACAGTGTACTTTGAAAGCTGGTCACAATTGTCAGCTGTCATTTGATTAACTTTTGATGCCGATCGGAGCTGTACTTCGCCCGGAAAAAATTATAGAACACGATGTACTCTCATCGATTTCATGTCCAGGGTGTTGTGGTGAGTTTATCACCTAGAAATCGGGCGAAATGGACTTGACAGTGTACTTTGAAAGCTAGTGACTATTGTCAGCTGTCATCTGGTACACTTTTGATGCCAATCGAAGCTGTACTTTGCCCGGAAAAAATTATAAACGACGATGTACTCTCATCGATTTCATGTCCAGGGTGTTGTGGTAGGTTTATCACCTAGAAATCGGGTGAAATGAATTTGACAGTGTACTTTGACAACTGGTCACAACTGTCAGCTGTCATTTGGTACCCTCTTGGTGCCGATAGAAGCTGTACTTCGCCCGGAAAAAAATATAGAACACGATGTACTCTCATCGATTTCATGTCCAGGGTGTTGTGGTGAGTTTATCACCTAGAAATCGGGCGTAACGGACTTGACAGTGTACTTTGGCAGCTAGCCATTACTGTCAACTGTCATTTGGTACACTTTTGATGCCAATCGAAGCTGTACTTTGCCCGGAAAAAATTATAAACGACGATGTACTCTCATCGATTTCATGTCCAGGGTGTTGTGGTGAGTTTATCACCTAGAAATCGGGTGTAATGAACTTGACAGTGTACTTTGACAGCTGGTCACAATTGTCAGCTGTCATTTGATTAACTTTTGATGCCGATCGAAGCTGTACTTCGCCCGGAAAAAATTATAGAACACGATGTACTCTCATCGATTTCATGTCCAGGGTGTTGTGGTGACTTTATCACCTAGAAATCGGGCGAAATGTACTTGACAGTGTACTTTGAAAGCTAGTTACTACTGTCAGCTGTCATTTTATACCCTTTTGGTGCCGATAGAAGCTGTACTTCGCCCGGAAAAAATTATAGACGACGATGTATTCTCATCGATTTCATGTCCAGGGTGTTGTGGTAAGTTTATCAACTAGAAATCGGGCGTAATGGACTTGACAGTGTACTTTGGCAGCTAGGCATCACTGTCAGCTGTCATCTGGTACACTTTTGATGCCAATCGAAGCTGTACTCTGCCCGGAAAAAATTATAAACGACGATGTACTCTCATCGATTTCATGTCCAGGGTGTTGTGGTAGGTTTATCACCTAGAAATCGGGTGAAACGAACTTGACAGTGTACTTTGACAGCTGGTCACAACTGTCAGCTGTCATTTGATTAACTTTTGATGCCGATCGGAGCTGTACTTCGCCCGGAAAAAATTATAGAACACGATGTACTCTCATCGATTTCATGTCCAGGGTGTTGTGGTGAGTTTATCACCTAGAAATCGGGCGAAATGTACTTGACAGTGTACTTTGACAGCTAGTGACTACTGTCAGCTGTCATTTGGTATCCTTTTGGTGCCGATAAAAGCTGTACTTCGCCCGGAAAAAATTATAGGCGACGATGTACTCTCATCGATTTCATGTCCAGGGTGTTGTGGTGAGTTTATCACCTAGAAATTGGGCGTAATGGACTTGACAGTGTACTTTGACAGCTAGTGACTACTGTCAACTGTCATTTGGTACCCTTTCGGTGCCGATAGAAGCTGTACTTCGCCCGGAAAAAATTATAGACGACGATGTACTCTCATCGATTTCATGTCCAGGGTGTTGTGGTGAGTTTATCACCTAGAAATCGGGCGTAATGGACTTGACAGTGTACTTTGGCAGCTAGCCATTACTGTCAGCTGTCATTTGGTACACTTTTGATGCCAATCGAAGTTGTACTTTGCCCGAAAAAAATTATAAACGACGATGTACTCTCATCGATTTCATGTCCAGGGTGTTGTGGTAGGTTTATCACCTAGAAATCGGGTGAAATGAACTTGACAGTGTACTTTGACAGCTGGTCACAACTGTCGGCTGTCATCTGATTAACTTTTGATGCCGATCGGAGCTGTACTTCGCCAGGAAAAAATTATAGAACACGATGTACTCTCATCGATTTCATGTCCAGGGTGTTGTGGTGAGTTTATCACCTAGAAATCGGGCGAAATGGACTTGACAGTGTACTTCGACAGCTAGTGACTACTGTCGAATGTCAACTGGTACACTTTTGATGCCAATCGAAGCTGTGTTTTGCCCGGAAAAAATTATAAACGACGATGTACTCTCATCGATTTCATGTCCAGGGTGTTGTGGTAGGTTTATCACCTAGAAATCGGGTGAAATGAACTTGACAGTGTACTTCGACAGCTGGTCACAACTGTCGGCTGTCATTTGATTAACTTTTGATGCCGATCGGAGCTGTACTTCGCCCGGAAAAAATTATAGAACACGATGTACTCTCATCGATTTCATGTCCAGGGTGTTGTGGTGAGTTTATCACCTAGAAATCGGGCGATATGGGCTTGACAGTGTACTTTGACAGCTAGTGACTACTGTCAGCTGTCATTTGATACCCTTTTGGTGCCGATAGAAGCTGTACTTCGCCCGGAAAAAATTATAGACGACGATGTACTCTCATCGATTTCATGTCCAGGGTGTTGTGGTGAGTTTATCACCTAGAAATCGGGCGTAATGGACTTGACAGTATACTTTGGCAGCTAGCCATTACTGTCAGCTGTCATTTAATACACTTTTGATGCCAATCGAAGCTGTACTTTGCCCGGAAAAAATTATAAACGACGATGTACTCTCATCGATTTCATGTCCAGGGTGTTGTGGTAGGTTTATTACCTAGAAATCGGGTGAAACGAACTTGACAGTGTACTTTGACAGCTGGTCACAACTGTCAGCTGTCATTTGATTTACTTTTGATGCCGATCGGAGCTGTACTTCGCCCGGAAAAAAATTATAGAACACGATGTACTCTCATCGATTTCATGTCCAGGGTGTTGTGGTGAGTTTATCACCTAGAAATCGGGCGAAATGTACTTGACAGTGTACTTTGACAGCTAGTGACTACTGTCAGCTGTCATTTGGTATCCTTTTGGTGCCGATAAAAGCTGAACTTCGCCCGGAAAAAAATATAGGCGACGATGTACTCTCATCGATTTCATGTCCAG
The DNA here is from genome assembly GCA_963942545.1 of Oxycera nigricornis. NCBI lineage: Eukaryota > Metazoa > Arthropoda > Insecta > Diptera > Stratiomyidae > Oxycera > Oxycera nigricornis. Next base: position 18,153,978 of record OZ012664.1, on the reverse strand, counting down.
GGTGTTGTGGTGAGTTTATCACCTAGAAATTGGGCGTAATGGACTTGACAGTGTACTTTGACAGCTAGTGACTACTGTCAACTGTCATTTGGTACCCTTTCGGTGCCGATAGAAGCTGTACTTCGCCCGGAAAAAATTATAGACGACGATGTACTCTCATCGATTTCATCTCCAGGGTGTTGTGGTGAGTTTATCACCTAGAAATCGGGCGTAATGGACTTGACAGTGTACTTTGACAGCTAGCCATTACTGTCAGCTGTCATCTGGTACACTTTTGATGCCAATCGAAGTTGTACTTTGCCCGAAAAAAATTATAAACGACGATGTACTCTCATCGATTTCATGTCCAGGGTGTTGTGGTAGGTTTATCACCTAGAAATCGGGTGGAATGAACTTGACAGTGTACTTTGACAGCTGGTCACAACTGTCGGCTGTCATCTGATTAACTTTTGATGCCGATCGGAGCTGTACTTCGCCAGGAAAAAATTATAGAACACGATGTACTCTCATCGATTTCATGTCCAGGGTGTTGTGGTGAGTTTATCACCTAGAAATCGGGCGAAATGGACTTGACAGTGTACTTCGACAGCTAGTGACTACTGTCGAATGTCAACTGGTACACTTTTGATGCCAATCGAAGCTGTGTTTTGCCCGGAAAAAATTATAAACGACGATGTACTCTCATCGATTTCATGTCCAGGGTGTTGTGGTAGGTTTATCACCTAGAAATCGGGTGAAATGAACTTGACAGTGTACTTCGACAGCTGGTCACAACTGTTGGCTGTCATTTGATTAACTTTTGATGCCGATCGGAGCTGTACTTCGCCCGGAAAAAATTATAGAACACGATGTACTCTCATCGATTTCATGTCCAGGGTGTTGTGGTGAGTTTATCACCTAGAAATCGGGCGATATGGGCTTGACAGTGTACTTTGACAGCTAGTGACTACTGTCAGCTGTCATTTGATACCCTTTTGGTGCCGATAGAAGCTGTACTTCGCCCGGAAAAAATTATAGACGACGATGTACTCTCATCGATTTCATGTCCAGGGTGTTGTGGTGAGTTTATCACCTAGAAATCGGGCGTAATGGACTTGACAGTATACTTTGGCAGCTAGCCATTACTGTCAGCTGTCATTTAATACACTTTTGATGCCAATCGAAGCTGTACTTTGCCCGGAAAAAATTATAAACGACGATGTACTCTCATCGATTTCATGTCCAGGGTGTTGTGGTAGGTTTATTACCTAGAAATCGGGTGAAACGAACTTGACAGTGTACTTCGACAGCTGGTCACAACTGTCAGCTGTCATTTGATTTACTTTTGATGCCGATCGGAGCTGTACTTCGCCCGGAAAAAAATTATAGAACACGATGTACTCTCATCGATTTCATGTCCAGGGTGTTGTGGTGAGTTTATCACCTAGAAATCGGGCGAAATGTACTTGACAGTGTACTTTGACAGCTAGTGACTACTGTCAGCTGTCATTTGGTATCCTTTTGGTGCCGATAAAAGCTGAACTTCGCCCGGAAAAAAATATAGGCGACGATGTACTCTCATCGATTTCATGTCCAGGGTGTTGTGGTGAGTTTATCACCTAGAAATTGGGCGTAATGGACTTGACAGTGTACTTTGACAGCTAGTGACTACTGTCAACTGTCATTTGGTACCCTTTCGGTGCCGATAGAAGCTGTACTTCGCCCGGAAAAAATTATAGACGACGATGTACTCTCATCGATTTCATCTCCAGGGTGTTGTGGTGAGTTTATCACCTAGAAATCGGGCGTAATGGACTTGACAGTGTACTTTGACAGCTAGCCATTACTGTCAGCTGTCATCTGGTACACTTTTGATGCCAATCGAAGCTGTACTTTGCCCGGAAAAAATTATAAACGACGATGTACTCTCATCGATTTCATGTCCAGGGTGTTGTGGTAGGTTTATCACCTAGAAATCGGGTGAAATGAACTTGACAGTGTACTTTGACAGCTGGTCACAACTGTCGGCTGTCAGTTGATTAACTTTTGATGCCGATCGGAGCTGTACTTCGCCCGGAAAAAATTATAGAACACGATGTACTCTCATCGATTTCATGTCCAGGGTGTTGTGGTGAGTTTATCACCTAGAAATCGGGCGAAATGGACTTGACAGTGTACTTCGACAGCTAGTGACTACTGTCGAATGTCAACTGGTACACTTTTGATGCCAATCGAAGCTGTACTATGCCCGGAAAAAATTATAAACGACGATGTACTCTCATCGATTTCATGTCCAGGGTGTTGTGGTAGATTTATCACCTAGAAATCGGCTGAAATGAACTTGACAGTGTACTTTGACAGCTGGTCACAACTGTCGGCTGTCATTTGATTAGCTTTTGATGCCGATCGGAGCTGTACTTCGCCCGGAAAAAATTATAGAACACGATGTACTCTCATCGATTTCATGTCCAGGGTGTTGTGGTGAGTTTATCACCTAGAAATCGGGCGAAATGGACTTGACAGTGTACTTTGAAAGCTAGCGACTATTGTCAGCTGTCATTTGGTACCCTTTTGGTGCCAATCGAAGCTGTACTTTGCCCGGAAAAAATTATAAACGACGATGTACTCTCATCGATTTCATGTCCAGGGTGTTGTGGTAGGTTTATTACCCAGAAATCGGGTGTAACGAACTTGACAGTGTACTTTGACAGCTGGTCACAACTGTCAGCTGTCATTTGATTAACTTTTGATGCCGATCGGAGCTGTACTTCGCCCGGAAAAAAATTATAGAACACGATGTACTCTCATCGATTTCATGTACAGGGTGTTGTGGTGAGTTTATCACCTAGAAATCGGGCGAAATGTACTTGACAGTGTACTTTGACAGCTAGTGACTACTGTCAGCTGTCATTTGGTATCCTTTTGGTGCCGATAAAAGCTGTACTTCGCCCGGAAAAAATTATAGGCGACGATGTACTCTCATCGATTTCATGTCCAAGGTGTTGTGGTGAGTTTATCACCTAGAAATTGGGCGTAATGGACTTGACAGTGTACTTTGACAGCTAGTGACTACTGTCAACTGTCATTTGGTACCCTTTCGGTGCCTATAGAAGCTGTACTTCGCCCGGAAAAAATTATAGACGACGATGTACTCTCATCGATTTCATGTCCAGGGTGTTGTGGTGAGTTTATCACCTAGAAATCGGGCGTAATGGACTTGACAGTGTACTTTGACAGCTAGCCATTACTGTCAGCTGTCATCTGGTACACTTTTGATGCCAATCGAAGCTGTACTTTGCCCGGAAAAAATTATAAACGACGATGTACTCTCATCGATTTCATGTCCAGGGTGTTGTGGTAGGTTTATCACCTAGAAATCGGGTGAAATGAACTTGACAGTGTACTTTGACAGCTGGTCACAACTGTCGGCTGTCAGTTGATTAACTTTTGATGCCGATCGGAGCTGTACTTCGCCCGGAAAAAATTATAGAACACGATGTACTCTCATCGATTTCATGTCCAGGGTGTTGTGGTGAGTTTATCACCTAGAAATCGGGCGAAATGGACTTGACAGTGTACTTCGACAGCTAGTGACTACTGTCGAATGTCAACTGGTACACTTTTGATGCCAATCAAAGCTGTACTATGCCCGGAAAAAATTATAAACGACGATGTACTCTCATCGATTTCATGTCCAGGGTGTTGTGGTAGATTTATCACCTAGAAATCGGGTGAAATGAACTTGACAGTGTACTTTGACAGCTGGTCACAACTGTCGGCTGTCATTTGATTAGCTTTTGATGCCGATCGGAGCTGTACTTCGCCCGGAAAAAATTATAGAACACGATGTACTCTCATCGATTTCATGTCCAGGGTGTTGTGGTGAGTTTATCACCTAGAAATCGGGCGAAATGGACTTGACAGTGTACTTTGAAAGCTAGCGACTATTGTCAGCTGTCATTTGGTACCCTTTTGGTGCCAATCGAAGCTGTACTTTGCCCGGAAAAAATTATAAACGACGATGTACTCTCATCGATTTCATGTCCAGGGTGTTGTGGTAGGTTTATTACCCAGAAATCGGGTGTAACGAACTTGACAGTGTACTTTGACAGCTGGTCACAACTGTCAGCTGTCATTTGATTAACTTTTGATGCCGATCGGAGCTGTACTTCGCCCGGAAAAAAATTATAGAACACGATGTACTCTCATCGATTTCATGTACAGGGTGTTGTGGTGAGTTTATCACCTAGAAATCGGGCGAAATGTACTTGACAGTGTACTTTGACAGCTAGTGACTACTGTCAGCTGTCATTTGGTATCCTTTTGGTGCCGATAAAAGCTGTACTTCGCCCGGAAAAAATTATAGGCGACGATGTACTCTCATCGATTTCATGTCCAAGGTGTTGTGGTGAGTTTATCACCTAGAAATTGGGCGTAATGGACTTGACAGTGTACTTTGACAGCTAGTGACTACTGTCAACTGTCATTTGGTACCCTTTCGGTGCCTATAGAAGCTGTACTTCGCCCGGAAAAAATTATAGACGACGATGTTCTCTCATCGATTTCATGTCCAGGGTGTTGTGGTGAGTTTATCACCTAGAAATCGGGCGTAATGGACTTGACAGTGTACTTTGACAGCTAGCCATTACTGTCAGCTGTCATCTGGTACACTTTTGATGCCAATCGAAGCTGTACTTTGCCCGGAAAAAATTATAAACGACGATGTACTCTCATCGATTTCATGTCCAGGGTGTTGTGGTAAGTTTATCACCTAGAAATCGGGTGAAATGAACTTGACAGTGTACGTTGACAGCTGGTCACAACTGTCGGCTGTCATTTGATTAACTTTTGATGCCGATCGGAGCTGTACTTCGCCCGGAAAAAATTATAGAACACGATGTACTCTCATCGATTTCATGTCCAGGGTGTTGTGGTGAGTTTATCACCTAGAAATCGGGCGAAATGGACTTGACAGTGTTCTTTGGAAGCTAGTGACTACTGTCAGCTGTCATTTGGTACCCTTTTGGTGCCAATCGAAGCTGTACTTTGCCCGGAAAAAATTATAAGCGACGATGTACTCTCATCGATTTCATGTCCAGGGTGTTGTGGTAGATTTATCACCTAGAAATCGGGTGAAATGAACTTGACAGTGTACTTTGACAGCTGGTCACAGCTGTCGAGTGTCATTTGATTAACTTTTGATGCCGATCGAAGCTGTACTTCGCCCTGAAAAAATTATAGAACACGATGTACTCTCATCGATTTCATGTCCAGGGTGTTGTGGTGAGTTTATCACCTAGAAATCGGGCGAAATGGACTTGACAGTGTACTTTGACAGCTAGTGACTACTGTTGACTGTCAACTGGTACCCTTTTGGTGCCAATAGAAGCTGTACTTCGCCCGGAAAAAATTATAGACGACGATGTATTCTCATCGATTTCATGTCCAGGGTGTTGTGGTGAGTTTATCACCTAGAAATCGGGCGAAATGGACTTGACAGTGTACTTTGACAGCCAGTGACTACTGTCAGCTGTCATTTGGTACCCTTTTTGGTGCCGATAGAAGCTGTACTTCGCCCGGAAAAAATTATAGACGACGATGTATTCTCATCGATTTCATGTCCAGGGTGTTGTGGTGAGTTTATCACCTAGAAATCGGGCGAAATGGACTTGACAGTGTACTTTGACAGCCAGTGACTACTGTCAGCTGTCATTTGGTACCCTTTTTGGTGCCGATAGAAGCTGTACTTCGCCCGGAAAAAATTATAGACGACGATGTATTCTCATCGATTTCATGTCCAGGGTGTTGTGGTGAGTTTATCACCTAGAAATCGGGCGAAATGGACTAGAGAGTGTACTTTGACAGCTAGTAACTACTGTCAGCTGTCATTTGGTACCCTTTTGGTGCCGATAGAAGCTGTACTTCGCCCGCAAAAAATTATAGACGACGATGTACTCTCATCGATTTCATGTCCAGGGTGTTGTGGTGAGTTTATCACCTAGAAATCGGGCGAAATTGACTTGACAGTGTACTTTGACAGCTACTGACTACTGTCAACTGTCATTTGGTACCCTTTTGGTGCCGATAAAAGCTGTACTTCGCCCGGAAAAAATTATAGACGACGATGTACTCTCATCGATTTCATGTCCAGGGTGTTGTGGTGAGTTTATCACCTAGAAATCGGGCGTAATTGACTTAACAGTGTAATTTGGCAGCTAGCCATTACTGTCAGCTGTCATCTGGTACACTTTTGTTGCCAATCGAAGCTGTACTTTTCCCGGAAAAAATTATAAACGACGATGTACTCTCATCGATTTCATGTCCAGGGTGTTGTGGTAGGTTTATCACCTAGAAATCGGGTGAAATGAACTTGACAGTGTACTTTGACAGCTGGCCACAACTGTCTGCTGTCATTTGATTAACTTTTGTTGCCGATCGGAGCTGTACTTCGCCCGGAAAAAATTATAGAACACGATGTACTCTCATCGATTTCATGTCCAGGGTGTTGTGGTGAGTTTATCACCTAGAAATCGGGCGAAATAGACTTGACAGTGTACTTTGAAAGCTAGCGACAACTGTCAGCTGTCATTTGATTTCCTTTTGGTGCCGATAGAAGCTGTACTTCGCCCGGAAAAAATTATAGACGACGATGTATTCTCATCGATTTCATGTCCAGGGTGTTGTGGTGAGTTTATCATCTAGAAATCGGGCGAAATGGACTTGACAGTGTACTTTGACAGCTAGTCACTACTGTCAGCTGTCATTTGGTATATTTTTGGTGCCGATAGAAGCTGTACTCCGCCCGGAAAAAATTATAGACGACGATGTACTCTCATCGATTTCATGTCCAGGGTGTTGTGGTGAGTTTATCACCTAGAAATCGGGCGTAATAGACTTGACAGTGTACTTTGACAGCTAGTCAATACTTCCAGCTGTCATTTGGTACACTTTTGATGCCAATCGAAGCTGTACTTTGCCCGGAAAAAATTATAAACGACGATGTACTCTCATCGATTTCATGTCCAGGGTGTTGTGGTAGGTTTATCACCTAGAAGTCGGGTGAAATGAACTTGACAGTGTACTTTGACAGCTGGTCACAACTGTCAGCTGTCATTTGATTAACTTTTGATGCCGATCGGAGCTGTATTCCGCCCGGAAAAAATTATAGAACACGATGTACTCTCATCGATTTCATGTCCAGGGTGTTGTGGTGAGTTTATCACCTAGAAATCGGGCAAAATGGACTTGACAGTGTACTTTGACAGCTAGTGACGACTGTCAGCTGTCATTTGGTACCCTTTTGGTGCCGATAGAAGCTGTACTTCGCCCGGAAAAAATTATAGACGATGATGTATTCTCATCGATTTCATGTCCAGGGTGTTGTGGTAAGTTTATCAACTAGAAATCGGGCGTAATGGACTTGACAGTGTAATTCGACAGCTAGCCATTACTGTCAGCTGTCATTTGGTACACTTTTGATGCCAATCGAAGCTGTACTTTGCCCGGAAAAATTTATAAACGACGATGTACTCTCATCGATTTCATGTCCAGGGTGTTGTGGTGAGTTTATCACCTAGAAATCGGGTGTAATGAACTTGACAGTGTACTTTGACAGCTGGTCACAACTGTCAGCTGTCATTTGATTAACTTTTGATGCCGATCGAAGCTGTACTTCGCCCGGAAAAAATTATAGAACACGATGTACTCTCATCGATTTCATGTCCAGGGTGTTGTGGTGAGTTTATCACCTAGAAATCGGGCGAAATGTACTTGACAGTGTACTTTAAAAGCTAGTGACTACTGTCAGCTGTCATTTGGTACCCTTTTGGTGCCGATAGAAGCTGTACTTCGCCCGGAAAAAATTATAGACGACGATGTATTCTCATCGATTTAATGTCCAGGGTGTTGTGGTAAGTTTATCAACTAGAAATCGGGCGTAATGGACTTGACAGTGTACTTTGGCAGCTAGCCATCACTGTCAGCTGTCATTTGATACACTTTTGATGCCAATCGAAGCTGTACTTTGCCCGGAAAAAATTATAAACGACGATGTACTCTCATCGATTTCATGTCCAGGGTGTTGTGGTAGGTTTATCACCTAGAAATCGGGTGAAATGAACTTTACAGTGTACTTTGACAGCTGGTCACAACTGTCAGCTGTCATTTGATACCCTTTTAGTGCCGATAGAAGCTGTACCTCGCCCGGAAAAAATTATAGACGACGATGTACTCTCATCGATTTCATGTCCAGGGTGTTGTGGTGAGTTTATCACCTAGAAATCGGGCGTAATGGACTTGACAGTATACTTTGGCAACTAGCCATTACTGTCAGCTGTCATTTAGTACACTTTTGATGCCAATCGAAGCTGTACTTTGCCCGGAAAAAATTATAAACGACGATGTACTCTCATCGATTTCATGTCCAGGGTGTTGTGGTAGGTTTATCACCTAGAAATCGGGTGAAACGAACTTGACAGTGTACTTTGACAGCTGGTCACAACTGTGAGCTGTCATTTTATTAACTTTTGATGCCAATCGGAGCTGTACTTCGCCCGGAAAAAATTATAGAACACGATGTACTCTCATCGATTTCATGTCCAGGGTGTTGTGGTGAGTTTATCACCTAGAAATCGGGCGAAATGGACTTGACAGTGTATTTTGACAGCTAGTGACTACTGTCAGCTGTCATTTGGTATCCTTTTGGTGCCGATAAAAGCTGTACTTCGCCCGGAAAAAATTATAGGCGACGATGTACTCTCATCGATTTCATGTCCAGGGTGTTGTGGTAGGTTTATCACCTAGAAATCGGGTGAAATGAACTTGACAGTGTACTTTGACAGCTGGTCACAACTGTTAGCTGTCATTTGGTACCCTCTTGGTGCCGATAAAAGCTGTACTTCGCCCGGAAAAAAATATAGAACACGATGTACTCTCATCGATTTCATGTCCAGGGTGTTGTGGTGAGTTTATCACCTAGAAATTGGGCGTAATGGACTTGACAGTGTACTTTGGCAGCTAGCCATTACTGTCAGCTGTCATTTGGTACACTTTTGATGCCAATCGAAGCTGTACTTTGCCCGGAAAAAATTATAAACGACGATGTACTCTCATCGATTTCATGTCCAGGGTGTTGTGGTAGGTTTATCACCTAGAAATCGGGTGAAATGAACTTGACAGTGTACTTTGACAGCTGGTCACAACTGTTAGCTGTCATTTGGTACCCTCTTGGTGCCGATAAAAGCTGTACTTCGCCCGGAAAAAAATATAGAACACGATGTACTCTCATCGATTTCATGTCCAGGGTGTTGTGGTGAGTTTATCACCTAGAAATTGGGCGTAATGGACTTGACAGTGTACTTTGGCAGCTAGCCATTACTGTCAGCTGTCATTTGGTACACTTTTGATGCCAATCGAAGCTGTACTTTGCCCGGAAAAAATTATAAACGACGATGTACTCTCATCGATTTCATGTCCAGGGTGTTGTGGTAGATTTATCACCTAGAAATCGGGTGAAATGAACTTGACAGTGTACTTTGACAGCTGGTCACAGCTGTCGAGTGTCATTTGATTAACTTTTGATGCCGATCGAAGCTGTACTTCGCCCTGAAAAAATTATAGAACACGATGTACTCTCATCGATTTCATGTCCAGGGTGTTGTGGTGAGTTTATCACCTAGAAATCGGGCGAAATGGACTTGACAGTGTACTTTGACAGCTAGTGACTACTGTTGACTGTCAACTGGTACCCTTTTGGTGCCAATAGAAGCTGTACTTCGCCCGAAAAAAATTATAGACGACGATGTATTCTCATCGATTTCATGTCCAGGGTGTTGTGGTGAGTTTATCACCTAGAAATCGGGCGAAATGGACTTGACAGTGTACTTTGACAGCCAGTGACTACTGTCAGCTGTCATTTGGTACCCTTTTTGGTGCCGATAGAAGCTGTACTTCGCCCGGAAAAAATTATAGACGACGATGTATTCTCATCGATTTCATGTCCAGGGTGTTGTGGTGAGCTTATCACCTAGAAATCGGGCGAAATGGACTAGAGAGTGTACTTTGACAGCTAGTAACTACTGTCAGCTGTCATTTGGTACCCTTTTGGTGCCGATAGAAGCTGTACTTCGCCCGCAAAAAATTATAGACGACGATGTACTCTCATCGATTTCATGTCCAGGGTGTTGTGGTGAGTTTATCACCTAGAAATCGGGCGAAATTGACTTGACAGTGTACTTTGACAGCTACTGACTACTGTCAACTGTCATTTGGTACCCTTTTGGTGCCGATAAAAGCTGTACTTCGCCCGGAAAAAATTATAGACGACGATGTACTCTCATCGATTTCATGTCCAGGGTGTTGTGGTGAGTTTATCACCTAGAAATCGGGCGTAATTGACTTAACAGTGTAATTTGGCAGCTAGCCATTACTGTCAGCTGTCATCTGGTACACTTTTGTTGCCAATCGAAGCTGTACTTTTCCCGGAAAAAATTATAAACGACGATGTACTCTCATCGATTTCATGTCCAGGGTGTTGTGGTAGGTTTATCACCTAGAAATCGGGTGAAATGAACTTGACAGTGTACTTTGACAGCTGGTCACAACTGTCTGCTGTCATTTGATTAACTTTTGTTGCCGATCGGAGCTGTACTTCGCCCGGAAAAAATTATAGAACACGATGTACTCTCATCGATTTCATGTCCAGGGTGTTGTGGTGAGTTTATCACCTAGAAATCGGGCGAAATAGACTTGACAGTGTACTTTGAAAGCTAGCGACAACTGTCAGCTGTCATTTGATTTCCTTTTATTGCCGATAGAAGCTGTACTTCGCCCGGAAAAAATTATAGACGACGATGTATTCTCATCGATTTCATGTCCAGGGTGTTGTGGTGAGTTTATCATCTAGAAATCGGGCGAAATGGACTTGACAGTGTACTTTGACAGCTAGTGACTACTGTCAGCTGTCATTTGGTATATTTTTGGTGCCGATAGAAGCTGTACTCCGCCCGGAAAAAATTATAGACGACGATGTACTCTCATCGATTTCATGTCCAGGGTGTTGTGGTGAGTTTATCACCTAGAAATCGGGCGTAATAGACTTGACAGTGTACTTTGACAGCTAGTCAATACTTCCAGCTGTCATTTGGTACACTTTTGATGCCAATCGAAGCTGTACTTTGCCCGGAAAAAATTATAAACGACGATGTACTCTCATCGATTTCATGTCCAGGGTGTTGTGGTAGGTTTATCACCTAGAAGTCGGGTGAAATGAACTTGACAGTGTACTTTGGCAGCTGGTCACAACTGTCAGCTGTCATTTGATTAACTTTTGATGCCGATCGGAGCTGTATTCCGCCCGGAAAAAATTATAGAACACGATGTACTCTCATCGATTTCATGTCCAGGGTGTTGTGGTGAGTTTATCACCTAGAAATCGGGCAAAATGGACTTGACAGTGTACTTTGACAGCTAGTGACGACTGTCAGCTGTCATTTGGTACCCTTTTGGTGCCGATAGAAGCTGTACTTCGCCCGGAAAAAATTATAGACGATGATGTATTCTCATCGATTTCATGTCCAGGGTGTTGTGGTAAGTTTATCAACTAGAAATCGGGCGTAATGGACTTGACAGTGTAATTCGACAGCTAGCCATTACTGTCAGCTGTCATTTGGTACACTTTTGATGCCAATCGAAGCTTTACTTTGCCCGGAAAAATTTATAAACGACGATGTACTCTCATCGATTTCATGTCCAGGGTGTTGTGGTGAGTTTATCACCTAGAAATCGGGTGTAATGAACTTGACAGTGTACTTTGACAGCTGGTCACAACTGTCAGCTGTCATTTGATTAACTTTTGATGCCGATCGAAGCTGTACTTCGCCCGGAAAAAATTATAGAACACGATGTACTCTCATCGATTTCATGTCCAGGGTGTTGTGGTGAGTTTATCACCTAGAAATCGGGCGAAATGTACTTGACAGTGTACTTTAAAAGCTAGTGACTACTGTCAGCTGTCATTTGGTACCCTTTTGGTGCCGATAGAAGCTGTACTTCGCCCGGAAAAAATTATAGACGACGATGTATTCTCATCGATTTAATGTCCAGGGTGTTGTGGTAAGTTTATCAACTAGAAATCGGGCGTAATGGACTTGACAGTGTACTTTGGCAGCTAGCCATCACTGTCAGCTGTCATTTGGTACACTTTTGATGCCAATCGAAGCTGTACTTTGCCCGGAAAAAATTATAAACGACGATGTACTCTCATCGATTTCATGTCCAGGGTGTTGTGGTAGGTTTATCACCTAGAAATCGGGTGAAATGAACTTTACAGTGTACTTTGACAGCTGGTCACAACTGTCAGCTGTCATTTGATACCCTTTTAGTGCCGATAGAAGCTGTACCTCGCCCGGAAAAAATTATAGACGACGATGTACTCTCATCGATTTCATGTCCAGGGTGTTGTGGTGAGTTTATCACCTAGAAATCGGGCGTAATGGACTTGACAGTATACTTTGGCAGCTAGCCATTACTGTCAGCTGTCATTTAGTACACTTTTGATGCCAATCGAAGCTGTACTTTGCCCGGAAAAAATTATAAACGACGATGTACTCTCATCGATTTCATGTCCAGGGTGTTGTGGTAGGTTTATCACCTAGAAATCGGGTGAAACGAACTTGACAGTGTACTTTGACAGCTGGTCACAACTGTGAGCTGTCATTTTATTAACTTTTGATGCCAATCGGAGCTGTACTTCGCCCGGAAAAAATTATAGAACACGATGTACTCTCATCGATTTCATGTCCAGGGTGTTGTGGTGAGTTTATCACCTAGAAATCGGGCGAAATGGACTTGACAGTGTATTTTGACAGCTAGTGACTACTGTCAGCTGTCATTTGGTATCCTTTTGGTGCCGATAAAAGCTGTACTTCGCCCGGAAAAAATTATAGGCGACGATGTACTCTCATCGATTTCATGTCCAGGGTGTTGTGGTAGGTTTATCACCTAGAAATCGGGTGAAATGAACTTGACAGTGTACTTTGACAGCTGGTCACAACTGTTAGCTGTCATTTGGTATCCTCTTGGTGCCGATAAAAGCTGTACTTCGCCCGGAAAAAAATATAGAACACGATGTACTTTCATCGATTTCATGTCCAGGGTGTTGTGGTGAGTTTATCACCTAGAAATTGGGCGTAATGGACTTGACAGTGTACTTTGGCAGCTAGCCATTACTGTCAGCTGTCATTTGGTACACTTTTGATGCCAATCGAAGCTGTACTTTGCCCGGAAAAAATTATAAACGACGATGTACTCTCATCGATTTCATGTCCAGGGTGTTGTGGTAGGTTTATCACCTAGAAATCGGGTGAAATGAACTTGACAGTGTACTTTGACAGCTGGTCACAACTGTCAGCTGTCATCTAATTAACTTTTGATGCCGATCGGAGCTGTACTTCGCCCAGAAAAAATTATAGAACACGATGTACTCTCATCGATTTCATGTCCAGGGTGTTGTGGTGAGTTTATCACCTAGAAATCGGGCGAAATGGACTAGAGAGTGTACTTTGACAGCTAGTAACTACTGTCAGCTGTCATTTGGTACCCTTTTGGTGCCAATAAAAGCTGTACTTCGCCCGCAAAAAATTATAGACGACGATGTACTCTCATCGATTTCATGTCCAGGGTGTTGTGGTGAGTTTATCACCTAGAAATCGGGCGAAATTGACTTGACAGTGTACTTTGACAGCTACTGACTACTGTCAACTGTCATTTGGTACCCTTTTGGTGCCGATAAAAGCTGTACTTCGCCCGGAAAAAATTATAGACGACGATGTACTCTCATCGATTTCATGTCCAGGGTGTTGTGGTGAGTTTATCACCTAGAAATCGGGCGTAATTGACTTAACAGTGTAATTTGGCAGCTAGCCATTACTGTCAGCTGTCATCTGGTACACTTTTGTTGCCAATCGAAGCTGTACTTTTCCCGGAAAAAATTATAAACGACGATGTACTCTCATCGATTCCATGTCCAGGGTGTTGTGGTAGGTTTATCACCTAGAAATCGGGTGAAATGAACTTGACAGTGTACTTTGACAGCTGGTCACAACTGTCTGCTGTCATTTGATTAACTTTTGTTGCCGATCGGAGCTGTACTTCGCCCGGAAAAAATTATAGAACACGATGTACTCTCATCGATTTCATGTCCAGGGTGTTGTGGTGAGTTTATCACCTAGAAATCGGGCGAAATAGACTTGACAGTGTACTTTGAAAGCTAGCGACAACTGTCAGCTGTCATTTGATTTCCTTTTGGTGCCGATAGAAGCTGTACTTCGCCCGGAAAAAATTATAGACGACGATGTATTCTCATCGATTTCATGTCCAGGGTGTTGTGGTGCGTTTATCATCTAGAAATCGGGCGAAATGGACTTGACAGTGTACTTTGACAGCTAGTGACTACTGTCAGCTGTCATTTGGTATATTTTTGGTGCCGATAGAAGCTGTACTCCGCCCGGAAAAAATTATAGACGACGATGTACTCTCATCGATTTCATGTCCAGGGTGTTGTGGTGAGTTTATCACCTAGAAATCGGGCGTAATAGACTTGACAGTGTACTTTGACAGCTAGTCAATACTTCCAGCTGTCATTTGGTACACTTTTGATGCCAATCGAAGCTGTACTTTGCCCGGAAAAAATTATAAACGACGATGTACTCTCATCGATTTCATGTCCAGGGTGTTGTGGTAGGTTTATCACCTAGAAGTCGGGTGAAATGAACTTGACAGTGTACTTTGACAGCTGGTCACAACTGTCAGCTGTCATTTGAATAACTTTTGATGCCGATCGGAGCTGTATTCCGCCCGGAAAAAATTATAGAACACGATGTACTCTCATCGATTTCATGTCCAGGGTGTTGTGGTGAGTTTATCACCTAGAAATCGGGCAAAATGGACTTGACAGTGTACTTTGACAGCTAGTGACGACTGTCAGCTGTCATTTGGTACCCTTTTGGTGCCGATAGAAGCTGTACTTCGCCCGGAAAAAATTATAGACGATGATGTATTCTCATCGATTTCATGTCCAGGGTGTTGTGGTAAGTTTATCAACTAGAAATCGGGCGTAATGGACTTGACAGTGTAATTCGACAGCTAGCCATTACTGTCAGCTGTCATTTGGTACACTTTTGATGCCAATCGAAGCTGTACTTTGCCCGGAAAAATTTATAAACGACGATGTACTCTCATCGATTTCATGTCCAGGGTGTTGTGGTGAGTTTATCACCTAGAAATCGGGTGTAATGAACTTGACAGTGTACTTTGACAGCTGGTCACAACTGTCAGCTGTCATTTGATTAACTTTTGATGCCGATCGAAGCTGTACTTCGCCCGGAAAAAATTATAGAACACGATGTACTCTCATCGATTTCATGTCCAGGGTGTTGTGGTGAGTTTATCACCTAGAAATCGGGCGAAATGTACTTGACAGTGTACTTTAAAAGCTAGTGACTACTGTCAGCTGTCATTTGGTACCCTTTTGGTGCCGATAGAAGCTGTACTTCGCCCGGAAAAAATTATAGACGACGATGTATTCTCATCGATTTAATGTCCAGGGTGTTGTGGTAAGTTTATCAACTAGAAATCGGGCGTAATGGACTTGACAGTGTACTTTGGCAGCTAGCCATCACTGTCAGCTGTCATTTGGTACACTTTTGATGCCAATCGAAGCTGTACTTTGCCCGGAAAAAATTATAAACGACGATGTACTCTCATCGATTTCATGTCCAGGGTGTTGTGGTAGGTTTATCACCTAGAAATCGGGTGAAATGAACTTTACAGTGTACTTTGACAGCTGGTCACAACTGTCAGCTGTCATTTGATACCCTTTTAGTGCCGATAGAAGCTGTACCTCGCCCGGAAAAAATTATAGACGACGATGTACTCTCATCGATTTCATGTCCAGGGTGTTGTGGTGAGTTTATCACCTAGAAATCGGGCGTAATGGACTTGACAGTATACTTTGGCAGCTAGCCATTACTGTCAGCTGTCATTTAGTACACTTTTGATGCCAATCGAAGCTGTACTTTGCCCGGAAAAAATTATAAACGACGATGTACTCTCATCGATTTCATGTCCAGGGTGTTGTGGTAGGTTTATCACCTAGAAATCGGGTGAAACGAACTTGACAGTGTACTTTGACAGCTGGTCACAACTGTGAGCTGTCATTTTATTAACTTTTGATGCCAATCGGAGCTGTACTTCGCCCGGAAAAAATTATAGAACACGATGTACTCTCATCGATTTCATGTCCAGGGTGTTGTGGTGAGTTTATCACCTAGAAATCGGGCGAAATGGACTTGACAGTGTATTTTGACAGCTAGTGACTACTGTCAGCTGTCTTTTGGTATCCTTTTGGTGCCGATAAAAGCTGTACTTCGCCCGGAAAAAATTATAGGCGACGATGTACTCTCATCGATTTCATGTCCAGGGTGTTGTGGTAGGTTTATCACCTAGAAATCGGGTGAAATGAACTTGACAGTGTACTTTGACAGCTGGTCACAACTGTTAGCTGTCATTTGGTACCCTCTTGGTGCCGATAAAAGCTGTACTTCGCCCGGAAAAAAATATAGAACACGATGTACTCTCATCGATTTCATGTCCAGGGTGTTGTGGTGAGTTTATCACCTAGAAATTGGGCGTAATGGACTTGACAGTGTACTTTGGCAGCTAGCCATTACTGTCAGCTGTCATTTGGTACACTTTTGATGCCAATCGAAGCTGTACTTTGCCCGGAAAAAATTATAAACGACGAAGTACTCTCATCGATTTCATGTCCAGGGTGTTGTGGTAGGTTTATCACCTAGAAATCGGGTGAAATGAACTTGACAGTGTACTTTGACAGCTGGTCACAACTGTCTGCTGTCATTTGATTAACTTTTGTTGCCGATCGGAGCTGTACTTCGCCCGGAAAAAATTATAGAACACGATGTACTCTCATCGATTTCATGTCCAGGGTGTTGTGGTGAGTTTATCACCTAGAAATCGGGCGAAATAGACTTGACAGTGTACTTTGAAAGCTAGCGACAACTGTCAGCTGTCATTTGATTTCCTTTTGGTGCCGATAGAAGCTGTACTTCGCCCGGAAAAAATTATAGACGACGATGTATTCTCATCGATTTCATGTCCAGGGTGTTGTGGTGCGTTTATCATCTAGAAATCGGGCGAAATGGACTTGACAGTGTACTTTGACAGCTAGTGACTACTGTCAGCTGTCATTTGGTATATTTTTGGTGCCGATAGAAGCTGTACTCCGCCCGGAAAAAATTATAGACGACGATGTACTCTCATCGATTTCATGTCCAGGGTGTTGTGGTGAGTTTATCACCTAGAAATCGGGCGTAATAGACTTGACAGTGTACTTTGACAGCTAGTCAATACTTCCAGCTGTCATTTGGTACACTTTTGATGCCAATCGAAGCTGTACTTTGCCCGGAAAAAATTATAAACGACGATGTACTCTCATCGATTTCATGTCCAGGGTGTTGTGGTAGGTTTATCACCTAGAAGTCGGGTGAAATGAACTTGACAGTGTACTTTGACAGCTGGTCACAACTGTCAGCTGTCATTTGAATAACTTTTGATGCCGATCGGAGCTGTATTCCGCCCGGAAAAAATTATAGAACACGATGTACTCTCATCGATTTCATGTCCAGGGTGTTGTGGTGAGTTTATCACCTAGAAATCGGGCAAAATGGACTTGACAGTGTACTTTGACAGCTAGTGACGACTGTCAGCTGTCATTTGGTACCCTTTTGGTGCCGATAGAAGCTGTACTTCGCCCGGAAAAAATTATAGACGATGATGTATTCTCATCGATTTCATGTCCAGGGTGTTGTGGTAAGTTTATCAACTAGAAATCGGGCGTAATGGACTTGACAGTGTAATTCGACAGCTAGCCATTACTGTCAGCTGTCATTTGGTACACTTTTGATGCCAATCGAAGCTGTACTTTGCCCGGAAAAATTTATAAACGACGATGTACTCTCATCGATTTCATGTCCAGGGTGTTGTGGTGAGTTTATCACCTAGAAATCGGGTGTAATGAACTTGACAGTGTACTTTGACAGCTGGTCACAACTGTCAGCTGTCATTTGATTAACTTTTGATGCCGATCGAAGCTGTACTTCGCCCGGAAAAAATTATAGAACACGATGTACTCTCATCGATTTCATGTCCAGGGTGTTGTGGTGAGTTTATCACCTAGAAATCGGGCGAAATGTACTTGACAGTGTACTTTAAAAGCTAGTGACTACTGTCAGCTGTCATTTGGTACCCTTTTGGTGCCGATAGAAGCTGTACTTCGCCCGGAAAAAATTATAGACGACGATGTATTCTCATCGATTTAATGTCCAGGGTGTTGTGGTAAGTTTATCAACTAGAAATCGGGCGTAATGGACTTGACAGTGTACTTTGGCAGCTAGCCATCACTGTCAGCTGTCATTTGGTACACTTTTGATGCCAATCGAAGCTGTACTTTGCCCGGAAAAAATTATAAACGACGATGTACTCTCATCGATTTCATGTCCAGGGTGTTGTGGTAGGTTTATCACCTAGAAATCGGGTGAAATGAACTTTACAGTGTACTTTGACAGCTGGTCAAAACTGTCAGCTGTCATTTGATACCCTTTTAGTGCCGATAGAAGCTGTACCTCGCCCGGAAAAAATTATAGACGACGATGTACTCTCATCGATTTCATGTCCAGGGTGTTGTGGTGAGTTTATCACCTAGAAATCGGGCGTAATGGACTTGACAGTATACTTTGGCAGCTAGCCATTACTGTCAGCTGTCATTTAGTACACTTTTGATGCCAATCGAAGCTGTACTTTGCCCGGAAAAAATTATAAACGACGATGTACTCTCATCGATTTCATGTCCAGGGTGTTGTGGTAGGTTTATCACCTAGAAATCGGGTGAAACGAACTTGACAGTGTACTTTGACAGCTGGTCACAACTGTGAGCTGTCATTTTATTAACTTTTGATGCCAATCGGAGCTGTACTTCGCCCGGAAAAAATTATAGAACACGATGTACTCTCATCGATTTCATGTCCAGGGTGTTGTGGTGAGTTTATCACCTAGAAATCGGGCGAAATGGACTTGACAGTGTATTTTGACAGCTAGTGACTACTGTCAGCTGTCATTTGGTATCCTTTTGGTGCCGATAAAAGCTGTACTTCGCCCGGAAAAAATTATAGGCGACGATGTACTCTCATCGATTTCATGTCCAGGGTGTTGTGGTAGGTTTATCACCTAGAAATCGGGTGAAATGAACTTGACAGTGTACTTTGACAGCTGGTCACAACTGTCAGCTGTCATTTGGTACCCTCTTGGTGCCGATAAAAGCTGTACTTCGCCCGGAAAAAATTATAGAACACGATGTACTCTCATCGATTTCATGTCCAGGGTGTTGTGGTGAGTTTATCACCTAGAAATCGGGCGAAATGGACTTGACAGTGTACTTTGACAGCTAGTGACTACTGTCAGCTGTCATTTGGTACCCTTTTGGTGCCGATAAAAGCTGTACTTCGCCCGGAAAAAATTATAGACGACGATGTACTCTCATCGATTTCATGTCCAGGGTGTTGTGGTGAGTTTATCACCTAGAAATCGGGCGTAATGGACTTGACGGTGTACTTTGACAGCTAGCCATTACTGTCAGCTGTCATCTGGTACACTTTTGATGCCAATCGAAGCTGTACTTTGCCCGGAAAAAATTATAAACGACGATGTACTCTCATCGATTTCATGTCCAGGGTGTTGTGGTAGGTTTATCACCTAGAAATCGGGTGAAATGAACTTGACAGTGTACTTTGAAAGCTGGTCACAACTGTCAGCTGTCATTTGATTAACTTTTGATGCCAATCGGAGCTGTACTTCGCCCGGAAAAAATTATAGAACACGATGTACTCTCATCGATTTCATGTCCAGGGTGTTGTGGTGAGTTTATCACCTAGAAATCGGGCGAAATGGACTTGACAGTGTACTTTGAAAGCTAGTGACTATTGTCAGCTGTCACCTGGTACACTTTTGATGCCAATCGAAGCTGTACTTTGCCCGGAAAAAATTATAAACGACGATGTACTCTCATCGATTTCATGTCCAGGGTGTTGTGGTAGGTTTATCACCTAGAAATCGGGTGAAATGAATTTGACAGTGTACTTTGACAACTGGTCACAACTGTCAGCTGTCATTTGGTACCCTCTTGGTGCCGATAGAAGCTGTACTTCGCCCGGAAAAAAATATAGAACACGATGTACTCTCATCGATTTCATGTCCAGGGTGTTGTGGTGAGTTTATCACCTAGAAATCGGGCGTAACGGACTTGACAGTGTACTTTGGCAGCTAGCCATTACTGTCAACTGTCATTTGGTACACTTTTGATGCCAATCGAAGCTGTACTTTGCCCGGAAAAAATTATAAACGACGATGTACTCTCATCGATTTCATGTCCAGGGTGTTGTGGTGAGTTTATCACCTAGAAATCGGGTGTAATGAACTTGACAGTGTACTTTGACAGCTGGTCACAACTGTCAGCTGTCATTTGATTAACTTTTGATGCCGATCGAAGCTGTACTTCGCCCGGAAAAAATTATAGAACACGATGTACTCTCATCGATTTCATGTCCAGGGTGTTGTGGTGACTTTATCACCTAGAAATCGGGCGAAATGTACTTGACAGTGTACTTTGACAGCTAGTCACAACTGTCAGCTGTCATTTGATTAACTTTTGATGCCGATAGAAGCTGTACTTCGCCCGGAAAAAATTATAGACGACGATGTATTCTCATCGATTTCATGTCCAGGGTGTTGTGGTAAGTTTATCAACTAGAAATCGGGCGTAATGGACTTGACAGTGTACTTTGGCAGCTAGGCATCACTGTCAGCTGTCATCTGGTACACTTTTGATGCCAATCGAAGCTGTACTCTGCCCGGAAAAAATTATAAACGACGATGTACTCTCATCGATTTCATGTCCAGGGTGTTGTGGTAGGTTTATCACCTAGAAATCGGGTGAAACGAACTTGACAGTGTACTTTGACAGCTGGTCACAACTGTCAGCTGTCATTTGATTAACTTTTGATGCCGATCGGAGCTGTACTTTGCCCGGAAAAAATTATAGAACACGATGTACTCTCATCGATTTCATGTCCAGGGTGTTGTGGTGAGTTTATCACCTAGAAATCGGGCGAAATGTACTTGACAGTGTACTTTGACAGCTAGTGACTACTGTCAGCTGTCATTTGGTATCCTTTTGGTGCCGATAAAAGCTGTACTTCGCCCGGAAAAAATTATAGGCGACGATGTACTCTCATCGATTTCATGTCCAGGGTGTTGTGGTGAGTTTATCACCTAGAAATTGGGCGTAATGGACTTGACAGTGTACTTTGACAGCTAGTGACTACTGTCAACTGTCATTTGGTACCCTTTCGGTGCCGATAGAAGCTGTACTTCGCCCGGAAAAAATTATAGACGACGATGTACTCTCATCGATTTCATGTCCAGGGTGTTGTGGTGAGTTTATCACCTAGAAATCGGGCGAAATGTACTTGACAGTGTACTCTGGAAGCTAGTTACTACTGTCAGCTGTCATTTGATACCCTTTTGGTGCCGATAGAAGCTGTACTTCGCCCGGAAAAAATTATAGACGACGATGTATTCTCATCGATTTCATGTCCAGGGTGTTGTGGTAAGTTTATCAACTAGAAATCGGGCGTAATGGACTTGACAGTGTACTTTGGCAGCTAGCCATCACTGTCAGCTGTCATTTGGTACACTTTTGATGCCAATCAAAGCTGTACTTTGCCCGGAAAAAATTATAAACGACGATGTACTCTCATCGATTTCATGTCCAGGGTGTTGTGGTAGGTTTATCACCTAGAAATCGGGTGAAATGAACTTGACAGTGTACTTTGACAGCTGGTCACAACTGTCGGCTGTCATCTGATTAACTTTTGATGCCGATCGGAGCTGTACTTCGCCCGGAAAAAATTATAGAACACGATGTACTCTCATCGATTTCATGTCCAGGGTGTTGTGGTGAGTTTATCACCTAGAAATCGGGCGATATGGACTTGACAGTGTACTTTGACAGCTAGTGACTACTGTCAGCTGTCATTTGATACCCTTTTGGTGCCGATAGAAGCTGTACTTCGCCCGGAAAAAATTATAGACGACGATGTACTCTCATCGATTTCATGTCCAGGGTGTTGTGGTGAGTTTATCACCTAGAAATCGGGCGTAATGGACTTGACAGTATACTTTGGCAGCTAGCCATTACTGTCAGCTGTCATTTAATACACTTTTGATGCCAATCGAAGCTGTACTTTGCCCGGAAAAAATTATAAACGACGATGTACTCTCATCGATTTCATGTCCAGGGTGTTGTGGTAGGTTTATTACCTAGAAATCGGGTGAAACGAACTTGACAGTGTACTTTGACAGCTGGTCACAACTGTCAGCTGTCATTCGATTTACTTTTGATGCCGATCGGAGCTGTACTTCGCCCAGAAAAAAATTATAGAACACGATGTACTCTCATCGATTTCATGTCCAGGGTGTTGTGGTGAGTTTATCACCTAGAAATCGGGCGAAATGTACTTGACAGTGTACTTTGACAGCTAGTGACTACTGTCAGCTGTCATTTGGTATCCTTTTGGTGCCGATAAAAGCTGAACTTCGCCCGGAAAAAAATATAGGCGACGATGTACTCTCATCGATTTCATGTCCAGGGTGTTGTGGTGAGTTTATCACCTAGAAATTGGGCGTAATGGACTTGACAGTGTACTTTGACAGCTAGTGACTACTATCAACTGTCATTTGGTACCCTTTTGGTGCCGATAGAAGCTGTACTTCGCCCGGAAAAAATTATAGACGACGATGTACTCTCATCGATTTCATCTCCAGGGTGTTGTGGTGAGTTTATCACCTAGAAATCGGGCGTAATGGACTTGACAGTGTACTTTGACAGCTAGCCATTACTGTCAGCTGTCATTTGGTACACTTTTGATGCCAATCGAAGCTGTACTTTGCCCGGAAAAAATTATAAACGACGATGTACTCTCATCGATTTCATGTCCAGGGTGTTGTGGTAGGTTTATCACCTAGAAATCGGGTGAAATGAACTTGACAGTGTACTTTGACAGCTGGTCACAACTGTCGGCTGTCAGCTGATTAACTTTTGATGCCGATCGGAGCTGTACTTCGCCCGGAAAAAATTATAGAACACGATGTACTCTCATCGATTTCATGTCCAGGGTGTTGTGGTGAGTTTATCACCTAGAAATCGGGCGAAATGTACTTGACAGTGTACTTTGACAGCTAGTGACTACTGTCAGCTGTCATTTGGTATCCTTTTGGTGCCGATAAAAGCTGAACTTCGCCCGGAAAAAAATATAGGCGACGATGTACTCTCATCGATTTCATGTCCAGGGTGTTGTGGTGAGTTTATCACCTAGAAATCTGGCGAAATGGACTTGACAGTGTACTTCGACAGCTAGTGACTACTGTCGAATGTCAACTGGTACACTTTTGATGCCAATCGAAGCTGTACTATGCCCGGAAAAAATTATAAACGACGATGTACTCTCATCGATTTCATGTCCAGGGTGTTGTGGTAGATTTATCACCTAGAAATCGGGTGAAATGAACTTGACAGTGTACTTTGACAGCTGGTCACAACTGTCGGCTGTCATTTGATTAGCTTTTGATGCCGATCGGAGCTGTACTTCGCCCGGAAAAAATTATAGAACACGATGTACTCTCATCGATTTCATGTCCAGGGTGTTGTGGTGAGTTTATCACCTAGAAATCGGGCGTAATGGACTTGACAGTGTACTTTGAAAGCTAGTGACTAATGTCAGCTGTCATTTGGTACCCTTTTGGTGCCAATCGAAGCTGTACTTTGCCCGGAAAAAATTATAAACGACGATGTACTCTCATCGATTTCATGTCCAGGGTGTTGTGGTAGATTTATCACCTAGAAATCGGGTGCAATGAACTTGACAGTGTACTTTGACAGCTGGTCACAACTGTCGGCTGTCATTTGATTAACTTTTGATGCCGATCGGAGCTGTACTTCGCCCTGAAAAAATTATAGAACACGATGTACTCTCATCGATTTCATGTCCAGGGTGTTGTGGTGAGTTTATCACCTAGAAATCGGGCGTAACGGACTTGACAGTGTACTTTGGCAGCTAGCCATTACTGTCAACTGTCATTTGGTACACTTTTGATGCCAATCGAAGCTGTACTTTGCCCGGAAAAAATTATAAACGACGATGTACTCTCATCGATTTCATGTCCAGGGTGTTTTGGTGAGTTTATCACCTAGAAATCGGGTGTAATGAACTTGACAGTGTACTTTGACAGCTGGTCACAACTGTCAGCTGTCATTTGATTAACTTTTGATGCCGATCGAAGCTGTACTTCGCCCGGAAAAAATTAAAGAACACGATGTACTCTCATCGATTTCATGTCCAGGGTGTTGTGGTGACTTTATCACCTAGAAATCGGGCGAAATGTACTTGACAGTGTACTTTGGAAGCTAGTTACTACTGTCAGCTGTCATTTGATTAACTTTTGATGCCGATCGGAGCTGTACTTCGCCCGGAAAAAATTATAGAACACGATGTACTCTCATCGATTTCATGTCCAGGGTGTTGTGGTGAGTTTATCACCTAGAAATCGGGCGAAATGTACTTGACAGTGTACTTTGACAGCTAGTGACTACTGTCAGCTGTCATTTGGTATCCTTTTGGTGCCAATAAAAGCTGTACTTCGCCCGGAAAAAATTAAAGGCGACGATGTACTCTCATCGATTTCATGTCCAGGGTGTTGTGGTGAGTTTATCACCTAGAAATTGGGCGTAATGGACTTGACAGTGTACTTTGACAGCTAGTGACTACTGTCAACTGTCATTTGGTACCCTTTCGGTGCCCATAGAAGCTGTACTTCGCCCGGAAAAAATTATAGACGACGATGTACTCTCATCGATTTCATGTCCAGGGTGTTGTGGTGAGTTTATCACCTAGAAATCGGGCGAAATGTACTTGACAGTGTACTTTGGAAGCTAGTTACTACTGTCAGCTGTCATTTGGTACCCTTTTGGTGCCGATAGAAGCTGTACTTCGCCCGGAAAAAATTATAGACGACGATGTATTCTCATCGATTTCATGTCCAGGGTGTTGTGGTAAGTTTATCAACTAGAAATCGGGCGTAATGGACTTGACAGTGTACTTTGGCAGCTAGCCATTACTGTCAGCTGTCATTTAATACACTTTTGATGCCAATCGAAGCTGTACTTTGCCCGGAAAAAATTATAAACGACGATGTACTCTCATCGATTTCATGTCCAGGGTGTTGTGGTAGGTTTATTACCTAGAAATCGGGTGAAACGAACTTGACAGTGTACTTTGACAGCTGGTCACAACTGTCAGCTGTCATTCGATTTACTTTTGATGCCGATCGGAGCTGTACTTCGCCCAGAAAAAAATTATAGAACACGATGTACTCTCATCGATTTCATGTCCAGGGTGTTGTGGTGAGTTTATCACCTAGAAATCGGGCGAAATGTACTTGACAGTGTACTTTGACAGCTAGTGACTACTGTCAGCTGTCATTTGGTATCCTTTTGGTGCCGATAAAAGCTGAACTTCGCCCGGAAAAAAATATAGGCGACGATGTACTCTCATCGATTTCATGTCCAGGGTGTTGTGGTGAGTTTATCACCTAGAAATTGGGCGTAATGGACTTGACAGTGTACTTTGACAGCTAGTGACTACTATCAACTGTCATTTGGTACCCTTTTGGTGCCGATAGAAGCTGTACTTCGCCCGGAAAAAATTATAGACGACGATGTACTCTCATCGATTTCATCTCCAGGGTGTTGTGGTGAGTTTATCACCTAGAAATCGGGCGTAATGGACTTGACAGTGTACTTTGACAGCTAGCCATTACTGTCAGCTGTCATTTGGTACACTTTTGATGCCAATCGAAGCTGTACTTTGCCCGGAAAAAATTATAAACGACGATGTACTCTCATCGATTTCATGTCCAGGGTGTTGTGGTAGATTTATCACCTAGAAATCGGGTGAAATGAACTTGACAGTGTACTTTGACAGCTGGTCACAACTGTCGGCTGTCATTTGATTAGCTTTTGATGCCGATCGGAGCTGTACTTCGCCCGGAAAAAATTATAGAACACGATGTACTCTCATCGATTTCATGTCCAGGGTGTTGTGGTGAGTTTATCACCTAGAAATCGGGCGTAATGGACTTGACAGTGTACTTTGAAAGCTAGTGACTAATGTCAGCTGTCATTTGGTACCCTTTTGGTGCCAATCGAAGCTGTACTTTGCCCGGAAAAAATTATAAACGACGATGTACTCTCATCGATTTCATGTCCAGGGTGTTGTGGTAGATTTATCACCTAGAAATCGGGTGCAATGAACTTGACAGTGTACTTTGACAGCTGGTCACAACTGTCGGCTGTCATTTGATTAACTTTTGATGCCGATCGGAGCTGTACTTCGCCCTGAAAAAATTATAGAACACGATGTACTCTCATCGATTTCATGTCCAGGGTGTTGTGGTGAGTTTATCACCTAGAAATCGGGCGTAACGGACTTGACAGTGTACTTTGGCAGCTAGCCATTACTGTCAACTGTCATTTGGTACACTTTTGATGCCAATCGAAGCTGTACTTTGCCCGGAAAAAATTATAAACGACGATGTACTCTCATCGATTTCATGTCCAGGGTGTTTTGGTGAGTTTATCACCTAGAAATCGGGTGTAATGAACTTGACAGTGTACTTTGACAGCTGGTCACAACTGTCAGCTGTCATTTGATTAACTTTTGATGCCGATCGAAGCTGTACTTCGCCCGGAAAAAATTAAAGAACACGATGTACTCTCATCGATTTCATGTCCAGGGTGTTGTGGTGACTTTATCACCTAGAAATCGGGCGAAATGTACTTGACAGTGTACTTTGGAAGCTAGTTACTACTGTCAGCTGTCATTTGATTAACTTTTGATGCCGATCGGAGCTGTACTTCGCCCGGAAAAAATTATAGAACACGATGTACTCTCATCGATTTCATGTCCAGGGTGTTGTGGTGAGTTTATCACCTAGAAATCGGGCGAAATGTACTTGACAGTGTACTTTGACAGCTAGTGACTACTGTCAGCTGTCATTTGGTATCCTTTTGGTGCCAATAAAAGCTGTACTTCGCCCGGAAAAAATTAAAGGCGACGATGTACTCTCATCGATTTCATGTCCAGGGTGTTGTGGTGAGTTTATCACCTAGAAATTGGGCGTAATGGACTTGACAGTGTACTTTGACAGCTAGTGACTACTGTCAACTGTCATTTGGTACCCTTTCGGTGCCCATAGAAGCTGTACTTCGCCCGGAAAAAATTATAGACGACGATGTACTCTCATCGATTTCATGTCCAGGGTGTTGTGGTGAGTTTATCACCTAGAAATCGGGCGAAATGTACTTGACAGTGTACTTTGGAAGCTAGTTACTACTGTCAGCTGTCATTTGGTACCCTTTTGGTGCCGATAGAAGCTGTACTTCGCCCGGAAAAAATTATAGACGACGATGTATTCTCATCGATTTCATGTCCAGGGTGTTGTGGTAAGTTTATCAACTAGAAATCGGGCGTAATGGACTTGACAGTGTACTTTGGCAGCTAGCCATTACTGTCAGCTGTCATTTGGTACACTTTTGATGCCAATCGAAGCTGTACTTTGCCCGGAAAAAATTATAAACGACGATGTACTCTCATCGATTTCATGTCCAGGGTGTTGTGGTAGGTTTATCACCTAGAAATCGGGTGAAATGAACTTGACAGTGTACTTTGACAGCTGGTCACAACTGTCGGCTGTCATCTGATTAACTTTTGATGCCGATCGGAGCTGTACTTCGCCCGGAAAAAATTATAGAACACGATGTACTCTCATCGATTTCATGTCCAGGGTGTTGTGGTGAGTTTATCACCTAGAAATCGGGCGA
This sequence comes from Oxycera nigricornis, assembly GCA_963942545.1. NCBI lineage: Eukaryota > Metazoa > Arthropoda > Insecta > Diptera > Stratiomyidae > Oxycera > Oxycera nigricornis. Next base: position 18,125,933 of record OZ012664.1, on the reverse strand, counting down.
AATGGACTTGACAGTGTACTTCGACAGCTAGTGACTACTGTCGAATGTCAACTGGTACACTTTTGATGCCAATCGAAGCTGTACTTTGCCCGGAAAAAATTATAAACGACGATGTACTCTCATCGATTTCATGTCCAGGGTGTTGTGGTAGGTTTATCACCTAGAAATCGGGTGAAATGAACTTGACAGTGTACTTCGACAGCTGGTCACAACTGTCGGCTGTCATTTGATTAACTTTTGATGCCGATCGGAGCTGTACTTCGCCCGGAAAAAATTATAGAACACGATGTACTCTCATCGATTTCATGTCCAGGGTGTTGTGGTGAGTTTATCACCTAGAAATCGGGCGATATGGACTTGACAGTGTACTTTGACAGCTAGTGACTACTGTCAGCTGTCATTTGGTACCCTTTTGGTGCCGATAGAAGCTGTACTTCGCCCGGAAAAAATTATAGACGACGATGTACTCTCATCGATTTCATGTCCAGGGTGTTGTGGTGAGTTTATCACCTAGAAATCGGGCGTAATGGACTTGACAGTATACTTTGGCAGCTAGCCATTACTGTCAGCTGTCATTTAATACACTTTTGATGCCAATCGAAGCTGTACTTTGCCCGGAAAAAATTATAAACGACGATGTACTCTCATCGATTTCATGTCCAGGGTGTTGTGGTAGGTTTATTACCTAGAAATCGGGTGAAACGAACTTGACAGTGTACTTTGACAGCTGGTCACAACTGTCAGCTGTCATTTGATTTACTTTTGATGCCGATCGGAGCTGTACTTCGCCCAGAAAAAAATTATAGAACACGATGTACTCTCATCGATTTCATGTCCAGGGTGTTGTGGTGAGTTTATCACCTAGAAATCGGGCGAAATGTACTTGACAGTGTACTTTGACAGCTAGTGACTACTGTCAGCTGTCATTTGGTATCCTTTTGGTGCCGATAAAAGCTGAACTTCGCCCGGAAAAAAATATAGGCGACGATGTACTCTCATCGATTTCATGTCCAGGGTGTTGTGGTGAGTTTATCACCTAGAAATTGGGCGTAATGGACTTGACAGTGTACTTTGACAGCTAGCCATTACTGTCAGCTGTCATCTGGTACACTTTTGATGCCAATCGAAGCTGTACTTCGCCCGGAAAAAATTATAAACGACGATGTACTCTCATCGATTTCATGTCCAGGGTGTTGTGGTAGGTTTATCACCTAGAAATCGGGTGAAATGAACTTGACAGTGTACTTTGACAGCTGGTCACAACTGTCGGCTGTCAGTTGATTAACTTTTGATGCCGATCGGAGCTGTACTTCGCCCGGAAAAAATTATAGAACACGATGTACTCTCATCGATTTCATGTCCAGGGTGTTGTGGTGAGTTTATCACCTAGAAATCGGGCGAAATGGACTTGACAGTGTACTTCGACAGCTAGTGACTACTGTCGAATGTCAACTGGTACACTTTTGATGCCAATCGAAGCTGTACTATGCCCGGAAAAAATTATAAACGACGATGTACTCTCATCGATTTCATGTCCAGGGTGTTGTGGTAGATTTATCACCTAGAAATCGGGTGAAATGAACTTGACAGTGTACTTTGACAGCTGGTCACAACTGTCGGCTGTCATTTGATTAGCTTTTGATGCCGATCGGAGCTGTACTTCGCCCGGAAAAAATTATAGAACACGATGTACTCTCATCGATTTCATGTCCAGGGTGTTGTGGTGAGTTTATCACCTAGAAATCGGGCGTAATGGACTTGACAGTGTACTTTGAAAGCTAGTGACTAATGTCAGCTGTCATTTGGTACCCTTTTGGTGCCAATCGAAGCTGTACTTTGCCCGGAAAAAATTATAAACGACGATGTACTCTCATCGATTTCATGTCCAGGGTGTTGTGGTAGATTTATCACCTAGAAATCGGGTGCAATGAACTTGACAGTGTACTTTGACAGCTGGTCACAACTGTCGGCTGTCATTTGATTAACTTTTGATGCCGATCGGAGCTGTACTTCGCCCTGAAAAAATTATAGAACACGATGTACTCTCATCGATTTCATGTCCAGGGTGTTGTGGTGAGTTTATCACCTAGAAATCGGGCGAAATGGACTTGACAGTGTACTTTGACAGCTAGTGACTACTGTCTACTGTCAACTGATACACTTTTGGTGCCAATAGAAGCTGTACTTCGCCCGGAAAAAATTATAGACGACGATGTATTCTCATCGATTTCATGTCCAGGGTGTTGTGGTGAGTTTATCACCTAGAAATCGGGCGAAATGGACTTGACAGTGTACTTTGACAGCTAGCGACTACTGTCAGCTGTCATTTGGTGCCCTTTCGGTGCCGATAGAAGCTGTACTTCGCCCGAAAAAAATTATAGAACACGATGTACTCTCATCGATTTCATGTCCAGGGTGTTGTGGTGAGTTTATCACCTATAAATCGGGCGATATGGACTTGACAGTGTACTTTGACAGCTAGTGACTACTGTCAGCTGTCATTTGATACCCTTTTGGTGCCGATAGAAGCTGTACTTCGCCCGGAAAAAATTATAGACGACGATGTACTCTCATCGATTTCATGTCCAGGGTGTTGTGGTGAGTTTATCACCTAGAAATCGGGCGTAATGGACTTGACAGTATACTTTGGCAGCTAGCCATTACTGTCAGCTGTCATTTAGTACACTTTTGATGCCAATCGAAGCTGTACTTCGCCCGGAAAAAAATATAGACGACGATGTATTCTCATCGATTTCATGTCCAGGGTGTTGTGGTGAGTTTATCACCTAGAAATCGGGCGAAATGGACTTGACAGTGTACTTTGACAGCTAGTGACTACTGTCAGCTGTCATTTGGTGCCTTTTCGGTGCCGATAGAAGCTGTACTTCGCCCGGAAAAAATTATAGAACACGATGTACTCTCATCGATTTCATGTCCAGGGTGTTGTGGTGAGTTTATCACCTATAAATCGGGCGATATGGACTTGACAGTGTACTTTGACAGCTAGTGACTACTGTCAGCTGTCATTTGGTACCCTTTTGGTGCCGATAAAAACTGTACTTCGCCCAAAAAAAATTATAGACGACGATGTATTCTCATCGATTTCATGTCCAGGGTGTTGTGGTAGATTTATCACCTAGAAATCGGGTGCAATGAACTTGACAGTGTACTTTGACAGCTGGCCACAACTGTCGGCTGTCATTTGATTAACTTTTGATGCCGATCGGAGCTGTACTTCGCCCTGAAAAAATTATAGAACACGATGTACTCTCATCGATTTCATGTCCAGGGTGTTGTGGTGAGTTTATCACCTAGAAATCGGGCGAAATGGACTTGACAGTGTACTTTGACAGCTAGTGACTACTGTCGACTGTCAACTGGTACACTTTTGGTGCCAATAGAAGCTGTACTTCGCCCGGAAAAAATTATAGACGACGATGTATTCTCATCGATTTCATGTCCAGGGTGTTGTGGTGAGTTTATCACCTAGAAATCGGGCGAAATGGACTTGACAGTGTACTTTGACAGCTAGTGACTACTGTCAGCTGTCATTTGATACCCTTTTGGTGCCGATAGAAGCAGTACTTTGCCCGGAAAAAATTATAGACGACGATGTACTCTCATCGATTTCATGTCCAGGGTGTTGTGGTGAGTTTATCACCTAGAAATCGGGCGTAATGGACTTGACAGTGTACTTTGACAGCTAGCCATCACTGTCAGCTGTCATCTGGTACACTTTTGATGCCAATCGAAGCTGTACTTTGCCCGGAAAAAATTATAAACGACGATGTACTCTCATCGATTTCATGTCCAGGGTGTTGTGGTAAGTTTATCACCTAGAAATCGGGTGAAATGAACTTGACAGTGTACTTTGACAGCTGGTCACAACTGTCGGCTGTCATTTGATTAACTTTTGATGCCGATCGAAGCTGTACTTCGCCCGGAAAAAATTATAGAACACGATGTACTCTCATCGATTTCATGTCCAGGGTGTTGTGGTGAGTTTATCACCTAGAAATCGGGCGTAATGGACTTGACAGTGTACTTTGACAGCTAGCCATCACTGTCAGCTGTCATCTGGTACACTTTTGATGCCAATCGAAGCTGTACTTTGCCCGGAAAAAATTATAAACGACGATGTAATCTCATCGATTTCATGTCCAGGGTGTTGTGGTAAGTTTATCACCTAGAAATCGGGTGAAATGAACTTGACAGTGTACTTTGACAGCTGGTCACAACTGTCGGCTGTCATTTGATTAACTTTTGATGCCGATCGAAGCTGTACTTCGCCCGGAAAAAATTATAGAACACGATGTACTCTCATCGATTTCATGTCCAGGGTGTTGTGGTGAGTTTATCACCTAGAAATCGGGCGAAATGGACTTGACAGTGTACTTTGGAAGCTAGTGACTACTGTCAGCTGTCATTTGGTTCCCTTTTGGTGCCAATCGAAGCTGTACTTTGCCCGGAAAAAATTATAAGCGACGATGTACTCTCATCGATTTCATGTCCAGGGTGTTGTGGTAGATTTATCACCTAGAAATCGGGTGAAATGAACTTGACAGTGTACTTTGACAGCTGGTCACAGCTGTTGAGTGTCATTTGATTAACTTTTGATGCCGATCGAAGCTGTACTTCGCCCTGAAAAAATTATAGAACACGATGTACTCTCATCGATTTCATGTCCAGGGTGTTGTGGTGAGTTTATCACCTAGAAATCGGGCGAAATGGACTTGACAGTGTACTTTGACAGCTAGTGACTACTGTTGACTGTCAACTGATACCCTTTTGGTGCCAATAGAAGCTGTACTTCGCCCGGAAAAAATTATAGACGACGATGTATTCTCATCGATTTCATGTCCAGGGTGTTGTGGTGAGTTTATCACCTAGAAATCGGGCGAAATGGACTTGACAGTGTACTTTGACAGCTAGTGACTACTGTCAGCTGTCATTTGGTACCCTTTTGGTGCCGATAGAAGCTGTACTTCGCCCGGAAAAAATTATAGACGACGATGTATTCTCATCGATTTCATGTCCAGGGTGTTGTGGTGAGTTTATCACCTAGAAATCGGGCGAAATGGACTAGAGAGTGTACTTTGACAGCTAGTAACTACTGTCAGCTGTCATTTGGTACCCTTTTGGTGCCGATAGAAGCTGTACTTTGCCCGCAAAAAATTATAGATGACGATGTACTCTCATCGATTTCATGTCCAGGGTGTTGTGGTGAGTTTATCACCTAGAAATCGGGCGAAATTGACTTGACAGTGTACTTTGACAGCTACTTACTACTGTCAACTGTCATTTGGTACCCTTTTGGTGCCGATAAAAGCTGTACTTCGCCCGGAAAAAATTATAGACGACGATGTACTCTCATCGATTTCATGTCCAGGGTGTAGTGGTGAGTTTATCACCTAGAAATCGGGCGTAATTGACTTAACAGTGTAATTTGGCAGCTAGCCATTACTGTCAGCTGTCATCTGGTACACTTTTGTTGCCAATCGAAGCTGTACTTTTCCCGGAAAAAATTATAAACGACGATGTACTCTCATCGATTTCATGTCCAGGGTGTTGTGGTAGGTTTATCACCTAGAAATCGGGTGAAATGAACTTGACAGTGTACTTTGACAGCTGGTCACAACTGTCTGCTGTCATTTGATTAACTTTTGTTGCCGATCGGAGCTGTACTTCGCCCGGAAAAAATTATAGAACACGATGTACTCTCATCGATTTCATGTCCAGGGTGTTGTGGTGAGTTTATCACCTAGAAATCGGGCGAAATAGACTTGACAGTGTACTTTGAAAGCTAGCGACAACTGTCACCTGTCATTTGGTTCCCTTTTGGTGCCGATAGAAGCTGTACTTCGCCCGGAAAAAATTATAGACGACGATGTATTCTCATCGATTTCATGTCCAGGGTGTTGTGGTGAGTTTATCATCTAGAAATCGGGCGAAATGGACTTGACAGTGTACTTTGACAGCTAGTGACTACTGTCAGCTGTCATTTGGAAAAATTTTGGTGCCGATAGAAGCTGTACTCCGCCCGGAAAAAATTATAGACGACGATGTACTCTCATCGATTTCATGTCCAGGGCATTGTGGTGAGTTTATCACCTAGAAATCGGGCGTAATAGACTTGACAGTGTACTTTGACAGCTAGTCAATACTTCCAGCTGTCATTTGATACACTTTTGATGCCAATCGAAGCTGTACTTTGCCCGGAAAAAATTATAAACGACGATGTACTCTCATCGATTTCATGTCCAGGGTGTTGTGGTAGGTTTATCACCTAGAAGTCGGGTGAAATGAACTTGACAGTGTACTTTGACAGCTGGTCACAACTGTCAGCTGTCATTTGATTAACTTTTGATGCCGATCGGAGCTGTATTCCGCCCGGAAAAAATTATAGAACACGATGTACTCTCATCGATTTCATGTCCAGGGTGTTGTGGTGAGTTTATCACCTAGAAATCCGGCAAAATGGACTTGACAGTGTAAATTGACAGCTAGTGACGACTGTCAGCTGTCATTTGGTACCCTTTTGGTGCCGATAGAAGCTGTACTCCGCCCGGAAAAAATTATAGACGATGATGTATTCTCATCGATTTCATGTCCAGGGTGTTGTGGTAAGTTTATCAACTAGAAATCGGGCGTAATGGACTTGACAGTGTAATTCGACAGCTAGCCATTACTGTCAGCTGTCATCTGATACACTTTTGATGCCAATAAAAGCTGTACTTTGCCCGGAAAAAATTATAAACGACGATGTACTCTCATCGATTTCATGTCCAGGGTGTTGTGGTAGGTTTATCACCTAGAAATCGGGTGAAATGAACTTGACAGTGTACTTTGGAAGCTAGTGACTACTGTCAGCTGTCATTTGGTACCCTTTTGGTGCCGATAGAAGCTGTACTTCGCCCGGAAAAAATTATAGACGACGATGTACTCTCATCGATTTCATGTCCAGGGTGTTGTGGTGAGTTTATCACCTAGAAATCGGGCGTAATGGACTTGACAGTGTACTTTGACAGCTAGTGACTACTGTCAGCTGTCATTTGGTACCCTTTTGGTGCCGATAGAAGCTGTACTTCGCCCGGAAAAAATTATAGACGACGATGTATTCTCATCGATTTCATGTCCAGGGTGTTGTGGTGAGTTTATCACCTAGAAATCGGGCGAAATGGACTAGAAAGTGTACTTTGACAGCTAGTAACTACTGTTAGCTGTCATTTGATACCCTTTTGGTGCCGATAGAAGCTGTACTTCGCCCGGAAAAAATTATAGACGACGATGTACTCTCATCGATTTCATGTCCAGGGTGTTGTGGTGAGTTTATCACCTAGAAATCGGGCGTAATGGACTTGACAGTGTACTTAAACAGCTAGCCATTACTGTCAGCTGTCATCTGGTACACTTCTGATGCCAATCGAAGCTGTACTTTGCCCGGAAAAAATTATAAACGACGATGTACTCTCATCGATTTCATGTCCAGGGTGTTGTGGTAGGTTTATCACCTAGAAATCGGGTGAAATGAACTTGACAGTGTACTTTGACAGCTGGTCACAACTGTCGGCTGTCATTTGATTAACTTTTGTTGCCGATGGAAGCTGTACTTCGCCCGGAAAAAATTATAGAACACGATGTACTCTCATCGATTTCATGTCCAGGGTGTTGTGGTGAGTTTATCACCTAGAAATCGGGCGAAATGGACTTGACAGTGTACTTTGGAAGCTAGTGACTACTGTCAGCTGTCATTTGGTACCCTTTTGGTGCCAATCGAAGCTGTACTTTGCCCGGAAAAAATTATAAGCGACGATGTACTCTCATCGATTTCATGTCCAGGGTGTTGTGGTAGATTTATCACCTAGAAATCGGGTGAAATGAACTTGACAGTGTACTTTGACAGCTGGTCACAACTGTCGGCTGTCATTTGATTAACTTTTGATGCCGATCGGAGCTGTACTTCGCCCTGAAAAAATTATAGAACATGATGTACTCTCATCGATTTCATGTCCAGGGTGTTGTGGTGAGTTTATCACCTAGAAATCGGGCGAAATGGACTTGACAGTGTACTTTGACAGCTAGTGACTACTGTCAGCTGTCATTTGGTACACTTTTGGTGCCGATAGAAGCTGTACTTCGCCCGGAAAAAATTATAGACGACGATGTATTCTCATCGATTTCATGTCCAGGGTGTTGTGGTGAGTTTATCACCTAGAAATTGGGCGAAATGGACTAGAGAGTGTACTTTGACAGCTAGTAACTACTGTCAACTGTCATTTGGTACCCTTTTGGTGCCGATAGAAGCTGTACTTCGCCCGCAAAAAATTATAGACGACGATGTACTCTCATCGATTTCATGTCCAGGGTGTTGTGGTGAGTTTATCACCTAGAAATCGGGCGAAATTGACTTGACAGTGTACTTCGACAGCTACTGACTACTGTCAACTGTCATTTGGTACCCTTTTGGTGCCGATAGAAGCTGTACTTCGCCCGGAAAAAATTATAGACGACGATGTACTCTCATCGATTTCATGTCCAGGGTGTTGTGGTGAGTTTATCACCTAGAAATCGGGCGTAATTGACTTAACAGTGTAATTTGGCAGCAAGCCATTACTGTCAGCTGTCATCTGGTATACTTTTGATGCCAATCGAAGCTGTACTTTTTCCGGAAAAAATTATAAACGACGATGTACTCTCATCGATTTCATGTCCAGGGTGTTGTGGTGAGTTTATCACCTAGAAATCGGGCGAAATGGACTTGACAGTGTACTTTGATAGCTAGTGACTACTGTTGACTGTCAACTGGTACCCTTTTGGTGCCAATAAAAGCTGTACTTCGCCCGGAAAAAATTATAGACGACGATGTATTCTCATCGATTTCATGTCCAGGGTGTTGTGGTGAGTTTATCACCTAAAAATCGGGCGAAATGGACTTGACAGTGTACTTTGACAGCTAGTGACTACTGTCAGCTGTCATTTGGTACCCTTTTGGTGCCGATAGAAGCTGTACTTCGCCCGGAAAAAATTATAGACGACGATATATTCTCATCGATTTCATGTCCAGGGTGTTGTGGTGAGTTTATCACCTAGAAATCGGGCGAAATGGACTAGAGAGTGTACTTTGACAGCTAGTAACTACTGTCAGCTGTCATTTGGTACCCTTTTGGTGCCGATAGAAGCTGTACTTCGCCCGCAAAAAATTATAGACGACGATGTACTCTCATCGATTTCATGTCCAGGGTGTTGTGGTGAGTTTATCACCTAGAAATCGGGCGAAATTGACTTGACAGTGTACTTTGGAAGCTAGCGACTACTGTCAGCTGTCATTTGGTTCCCTTTTGGTGCCGATAGAAGCTGTACTTCGCCCGGAAAAAATTATAGACGACGATGTATTCTCATCGATTTCATGTCCAGGGTGTTGTGGTGAGTTTATCATCTAGAAATCAGGCGAAATGGACTTGACAGTGTACTTTGACAGCTAGTGACTACTGTCAGCTGTCATTTGGTATATTTTTGGTGCCGATAGAAGCTGTACTCCGCCCGGAAAAAATTATAGACGACGATGTACTCTCATCGATTTCATGTCCAGGGTGTTGTGGTGAGTTTATCACCTAGAAATCGGGCGTAACGGACTTGACAGTGTACTTTGACAGCTAGCCATTACTTCCAGCTGTCATCTGGTACACTTTTGATGCCAATCGAAGCTGTACTTTGTCCGGAAAAAATTATAAACGACGATGTACTCTCATCGATTTCATGTCCAGGGTGTTGTGGTAGGTTTATCAACTAGAAATCGGGTGGAATGAACTTGACAGTATACTTTGACAGCTGGTCACAACTGTCTGCTGTCATTTGATTAAATTTTGATGCCGATCGGAGCTGTACTTCGCCCGGAAAAAATTATAGAACACGATGTACTCTCATCGATTTCATGTCCAGGGTGTTGTGGTGAGTTTATCACCTAGAAATCGGGCGAAATAGACTTGACAGTGTACTTTGGAAGCTAGCGACTACTGTCAGCTGTCATTTGGTTCCCTTTTGGTGCCGATAGAAGCTGTACTTCGCCCGGAAAAAATTATAGACGACGATGTATTCTCATCGATTTCATGTCCAGGGTGTTGTGGTGAGTTTATCATCTAGAAATCGGGCGAAATGGACTTGACAGTGTACTTTGACAGCTAGTGACTACTGTCAGCTGTCATTTGGTATATTTTTGGTGCCGATAGAAGCTGTACTCCGCCCGGAAAAAATTATAGACGACGATGTACTCTCATCGATTTCATGTCCAGGGTGTTGTGGTGAGTTTATCACCTAGAAATCGGGCGTAACGGACTTGACAGTGTACTTTGACAGCTAGCCATTACTTCCAGCTGTCATCTGGTACACTTTTGATGCCAATCGAAGCTGTACTTTGTCCGGAAAAAATTATAAACGACGATGTACTCTCATCGATTTCATGTCCAGGGTGTTGTGGTAGGTTTATCACCTAGAAGTCGGGTGAAATGAACTTGACAGTGTACTTTGACAGCTGGTCACAACTGTCAGCTGTCATTTTATTAACTTTTGATGCCGAACTGAGCTGTACTTCGCCCGGAAAAAATTATAGAACACGATGTACTCTCATCGATTTCATGTCCAGGGTGTTGTGGTGAGTTTATCACCTAGAAATCGGGCGAAATGGACTTGACAGTGTACTTTGACAGCTAGTGACTACTGTCAGCTGTCATTTGGTATATTTTTGGTGCCGATAGAAGCTGTACTCCGCCCGGAAAAAATTATAGACGACGATGTACTCTCATCGATTTCATGTCCAGGGTGTTGTGGTGAGTTTATCACCTAGAAATCGGGCGTAATGGACTTGACAGTGTACTTTGACAGCTAGCCATTACTTCCGGCTGTCATCTGGTACACTTTTGATGCCAATCGAAGCTGTACTTTGTCCGGAAAAAATTATAAACGACGATGTACTCTCATCGATTTCATGTCCAGGGTGTTGTGGTAGGTTTATCACCTAGAAATCGGGTGAAATGAACTTGACAATGTACTTTGGAAGCTAGTGACTACTGTCAGCTGTTATTTGGTACCCTTTTGGTGCCGATAGAAGCTGTACTTCGCCCGGAAAAAATTATAGACGACGATGTACTCTCATCGATTTCATGTCCAGGGTGTTGTGGTGAGTTTATCACCTAGAAATCGGGCGTAATGGACTTGACAGTGTACTTTGACAGCTAGTCATTACTGTCAGCTGTCATCTGGTACACTTTTGATGCCAATCGAAGCTGTACTTTGCCCGGAAAAAATTATAAACGACGATGTACTCTCATCGATTTCATGTCCAGGGTGTTGTGGTAGGTTTATCACCTAGAAATCGGGTGAAATGAACTTGACAGTGTACTTTGACAGCTGGTCACAACTGTCAGCTGTCATTTGATTAACTTTTGATGCCAATCGGAGCTGTACTTCGCCCGGAAAAAAATAAAGAACACGATGTACTCTCATCGATTTCACGTCCAGGGTGTTGTGGTGAGTTTATCACCTTGGAATCGTGCAAAATGGACTTGACAGTGTACTTTGGAAGCTAGTGACTACTGTCAGCTGTCATTTGGTACCCTTTTGGTGCCAATCGAAGCTGTACTTTGCCCGGAAAAAATTATAGACAACGATGTATTCTCATCGATTTCATGTCCAGGGTGTTGTGGTGAGTTTATCACCTAGAAATCGGGCGAAATGGACTTGACAGTGTACTTTAACAGCTAGTGACTACTGTCAGCTGTCATTTGGTACCCTTTTGGTGCCGATAGAAGCTGTACTTCGCCCGGAAAAAATTATAGACGACGATGTACTCTCATCGATTTCATGTCCAGGGTGTTGTGGTGAGTTTATCACCTAGAAATCGGGCGAAATTGACTTGACAGTGTACTTTGACAGCTACTGACTACTGTCAACTGTCATTTGGTACCCTTTTGGTGCCGATAGAAGCTGTACTTCGCCCGGAAAAAATTATAGACGACGATGTACTCTCATCGATTTCATGTCCAGGGTGTTGTGGTGAGTTTATCACCTAGAAATCGGGCGTAATTGACTTAACAGTGTAATTTGGCAGGTAGCCATTACTGTCAGCTGTCATCTGGTACACTTTTGAAGCCAATCGAAACTGTACTTTTCCCGGAAAAAATTATAAACGACGATGTACTCTCATCGATTTCATGTCCAGGGTGTTGTGGTAGGTTTATCACCTAGAAATCGGGTGGAATGAACTTGACAGTATACTTTGACAGCTGGTCACAACTGTCTGCTGTCCTTTGATTAAATTTTGATGCCGATCGGAGCTGTACTTCGCCCGGAAAAAATTATAGAACACGATGTACTCTCATCGATTTCATGTCCAGGGTGTTGTGGTGAGTTTATCACCTAGAAATCGGGCAAAATAGACTTGACAGTGTACTTTGGAAGCTAGCGACTACTGTCAGCTGTCATTTGGTTCCCTTTTGGTGCCGATAGAAGCTGTACTTCGCCCGGAAAAAATTATAGACGACGATGTATTCTCATCGATTTCATGTCCAGGGTGTTGTGGTGAGTTTATCATCTAGAAATCGGGTGAAATGGACTTGACAGTGTACTTTGACAGCTAGTGACTACTGTCAGCTGTCATTTGGTATATTTTTGGTGCCGATAGAAGCTGTACTCCGCCCGGAAAAAATTATAGACGACGATGTACTCTCATCGATTTCATGTCCAGGGTGTTGTGGTGAGTTTATCACCTAGAAATCGGGCGTAACGGACTTGACAGTGTACTTTGACAGCTAGCCATTACTTCCAGCTGTCATCTGGTACACTTTTGATGCCAATCGAAGCTGTACTTTGTCCGGAAAAAATTATAAACGACGATGTACTCTCATCGATTTCATGTCCAGGGTGTTGTGGTAGGTTTATCACCTAGAAGTCGGGTGAAATGAACTTGACAGTGTACTTTGACAGCTGGTCACAACTGTCAGCTGTCATTTTATTAACTTTTGATGCCGAACGGAGCTGTACTTCGCCCGGAAAAAATTATAGAACACGATGTACTCTCATCGATTTCATGTCCAGGGTGTTGTGGTGAGTTTATCACCTAGAAAGCGGGCGAAATGGACTTGACAGTGTACTTTGACAGCTAGTGACTACTGTCAGCTGTCATTTGGTATATTTTTGGTGCCGATAGAAGCTGTACTCCGCCCGGAAAAAATTATAGACGACGATGTACTCTCATCGATTTCATGTCCAGGGTGTTGTGGTGAGTTTATCACCTAGAAATCGGGCGTAATGGACTTGACAGTGTACTTTGACAGCTAGCCATTACTTCCAGTTGTCATCTGGTACACTTTTGATGCCAATCGAAGCTGTACTTTGTCCGGAAAAAATTATAAACGACGATGTACTCTCATCGATTTCATGTCCAGGGTGTTGTGGTAGGTTTATCACCTAGAAATCGGGTGAAATGAACTTGACAGTGTACTTTGACAGCTGGTCACAACTGTCAGCTGTCATTTGATTAACTTTTGATGCCAATCGGAGCTGTACTTCGCCCGGAAAAAAATAAAGAACACGATGTACTCTCATCGATTTCACGTCCAGGGTGTTGTGGTGAGTTTATCACCTTGGAATCGTGCAAAATGGACTTGACAGTGTACTTTGGAAGCTAGTGACAACTGTCAGCTGTCATTTGGTACCCTTTTGGTGCCAATCGAAGCTGTACTTTGCCCGGAAAAAATTATAGACAACGATGTATTCTCATCGATTTCATGTCCAGGGTGTTGTGGTGAGTTTATCACCTAGAAATCGGGCGAAATGGACTTGACAGTGTACTTTGACAGCTAGTGACTACTGTCAGCTGTCATTTGGTACCCTTTTGGTGCCGATAAAAGCTGTACTTCGCCCGGAAAAAATTATAGACGACGATGTACTCTCATCGATTTCATGTCCAGGGTGTTGTGGTGAGTTTATCACCTAGAAATCGGGCGTAATGGACTTGACAGTGTACTTTGACAGCTAGCCATTACTGTCAGCTGTCATCTGGTACACTTTTGATGCCAATCGAAGCTGTACTTTGCCCGGAAAAAATTATAAACGCTGATGTACTCTCATCGATTTCATGTCCAGGGTGTTGTGGTAGGTTTATCACCTAAAAATCGGGTGAAATGAACTTGACAGTGTACTTTGGCAGCTGGTCACAACTGTCAGCTGTTATTTGATTAACTTTTGATGCCAATCGGAGCTGTACTTCGCCCGGAAAAAATTATAGAACACGATGTACTCTCATCGATTTCATGTCCAGGGTGTTGTGGTGAGTTTATCACCTAGAAATCGGGCGTAATGGACTTGAAAGTGTACTTTGAAAGCTAGTGACTATTGTCAGCTGTCATCTGGTACACTTTTGATGCCAATCGAAGCTGTACTTTGCCCGGAAAAAATTATAAACGACGATGTACTCTCATCGATTTCATGTCCAGGGTGTTGTGGTAGGTTTATCACCTAGAAATCGGGTGAAATGAACTTGACAGTGTACTTTGACAGCTGTTCACAACTGTCAGCTGTCATTTGGTACTTTCTTGGTGCCGATAGAAGCTGTACTTTGCCCGGAAAAAATTATAGAACACGATGTACTCTCATCGATTTCATGTCCAGGGTGTTGTGGTGAGTTTATCACCTATAAATCGGGTGATATGGACTTGACAGTGTACTTTGACAGCTAGTGACTACTGTCAGCTGTCATTTGATACCCTTTTGGTGCCGATAGAAGCTGTACTTCGCCCGGAAAAAATTATAGACGACGATGTACTCTCATCGATTTCATGTCCAGGGTGTTGTGGTGAGTTTATCACCTAGAAATCGGGCGTAATGGACTTGACAGTATACTTTGGCAGCTAGCCATTACTGTCAGCTGTCATTTAGTACACTTTTGATGCCAATCGAAGCTGTACTCCGCCCGGAAAAAATTATAGACGACGATGTACTCTCATCGATTTCATGTCCAGGGTGTTGTGGTGAGTTTATCACCTATAAATCGGGCGTAATGGACTTGACAGTGTACTTTGACAGCTAGCCATTACTTCCAGTTGTCATCTGGTACACTTTTGATGCCAATCGAAGCTGTACTTTGTCCGGAAAAAATTATAAACGACGATGTACTCTCATCGATTTCATGTCCAGGGTGTTGTGGTAGGTTTATTACCTAGAAATCGGGTGAAACGAACTTGACAGTGTACTTTGACAGCTGGTCACAACTGTCAGCTGTTATTTGATTAACTTTTGATGCCGATCGGAGCTGTACTTCGCCCGAAAAAAAATTATAGAACACGATGTACTCTCATCGATTTCATGTCCAGGGTGTTGTGGTGAGTTTATCACCTAGAAATCGGGCGAAATGTACTTGACAGTGTACTTTGACAGCTAGTGACTACTGTCAGCTGTCATTTGGTATCCTTTTGGTGCCGATAAAAGCTGTACTTCGCCCGGAAAAAATTATAGGCGACGATGTACTCTCATCGATTTCATGTCCAGGGTGGTGTGGTGAGTTTATCACCTAGAAATTGGGCGTAATGGACTTGACAGTGTACTTTGACAGCTAGTGACTACTGTCAACTGTCATTTGGTACCCTTTTGGTGCCGATAGAAGCTGTACTTCGCCCGGAAAAAATTATAGACGACGATGTACTCTCATCGATTTCATCTCCAGGGTGTTGTGGTGAGTTTATCACCTAGAAATCGGGCGTAATGGACTTGACAGTGTACTTTGACAGCTAGCCATTACTGTCAGCTGTCATCTGGTACACTTTTGATGCCAATCGAAGCTGTACTTTGCCCGGAAAAAATTATAAACGACGATGTACTCTCATCGATTTCATGTCCAGGGTGTTGTGGTAGGTTTATCACCTAGAAATCGGGTGAAATGAACTTGACAATGTTCTTTGACAGCTGGTCACAACTGTCGGCTGTCAGTTGATTAACTTTTGATGCCGATCGGAGCTGTACTTCGCCCGGAAAAAATTATAGAACACGATGTACTCTCATCGATTTCATGTCCAGGGTGTTGTGGTGAGTTTATCACCTAGAAATCGGGCGAAATGGACTTGACAGTGTACTTCGACAGCTAGTGACTACTGTCGAATGTCAACTGGTACACTTTTGATGCCAATCGAAGCTGTTCTTTGCCCGGAAAAAATTATAAACGACGATGTACTCTCATCGATTTCATGTCCAGGGTGTTGTGGTAGATTTATCACCTAGAAATCGGGTGAAATGAACTTGACAGTGTACTTTGACAGCTGGTCACAACTGTCGGCTGTCATTTGATTAACTTTTGATGCCGATCGGAGCTGTACTTCGCCCGGAAAAAATTATAGAACACGATGTACTCTCATCGATTTCATGTCCAGGGTGTTGTGGTGAGTTTATCACCTAGAAATCGGGCGAAATGGACTTGACAGTGTACTTTGGAAGATAGTTACTACTGTCAGTTGTCATTTGGTACCCTTTTGGTGCCAATCGAAGCTGTACTTTGCCCGGAAAAAATTATAAACGACGATGTACTCTCATCGATTTCATGTCCAGGGTGTTGTGTTAGATTTATCACCTAGAAATCGGGTGCAATGAACTTGACAGTGTACTTTGACAGCTGGTCACAACTGTCGGCTGTCATTTGAATAACTTTTGATGCCGATCGGAGCTGTACTTCGCCCTGAAAAAATTATAGAACACGATGTACTCTCATCGATTTCATGTCCAGGGTGTTGTGGTGAGTTTATCACCTAGAAATCGGCCGAAATGGACTTGACAGTGTACTTTGGCAGCTAGTGACTACTGTCGACTGTCAACTGGTACACTTTTGGTGCCAATAGAAGCTGTACTTCGCCCGGAAAAAATTATAGACGACGATGTATTCTCATCGATTTCATGTCCAGGGTGTTGTGGTGAGTTTATCACCTAGAAATCGGGCGAAATGGACTTGACAGTGTACTTTGACAGCTAGTGACTACTGTCAGCTGTCATTTGGTGCCCTTTCGGTGCCGATAGAAGCTGTACTTCGCCCGGAAAAAATTATAGAACACGATGTACTCTCATCGATTTCATGTCCAGGGTGTTGTGGTGAGTTTATCACCTATAAATCGGGCGATATGGACTTGACAGTGTACTTTGACAGCTAGTGACTACTGTCAGCTGTCATTTGATACCCTTTTGATGCCGATAGAAGCTGTACTTCGCCCGGAAAAAATTATAGACGACGATGTACTCTCATCGATTTCATGTCCAGGGTGTTGTGGTGAGTTTATCACCTAGAAATCAGGCGTAATGGACTTGACAGTATACTTTGGCAGCTAGCCATTACTGTCAGCTGTCATTTAGTACACTTTTGATGCCAATCGAAGCTGTACTTTGCCCGGAAAAAATTATAAACGACGATGTACTCTCATCGATTTCATGTCCAGGGTGTTGTGGTAGGTTTATTACCTAGAAATCGGGTGTAACGAACTTGACAGTGTACTTTGACAGCTGGTCACAACTGTCAGCTGTCATTTGATTAACTTTTGATGCCGATCGGAGCTGTACTTCGCCCGGAAAAAAATTATAGAACACGATGTACTCTCATCGATTTCATGTCCAGGGTGTTGTGGTGAGTTTATCACCTAGAAATCGGGCGAAATGTACTTGACAGTGTACTTTGACAGCTAGTGACTACTGTCAGCTGTCATTTGGTATCCATTTGGTGCCGATAAAAGCTGTACTTCGCCCGGAAAAAATTATAGGCGACGATGTACTCTCATCGATTTCATGTCCAGGGTGTTGTGGTGAGTTTATCACCTAGAAATTGGGCGTAATGGACTTGACAGTGTACTTTGACAGCTAGTGACTACTGTCAACTGTCATTTGGTACCCTTTCGGTGCCGATAGAAGCTGTACTTCGCCCGTAAAAAATTATAGACGACGATGTACTCTCATCGATTTCATGTCCAGGGTGTTGTGGTGAGTTTATCACCTAGAAATCGGGCGTTATGGACTTGACAGTGTACTTTGACAGCTAGCCATTACTGTCAGCTGTCATCTGGTACACTTTTGATGCCAATCGAAGCTGTACTTTGCCCGGAATAAATTATAAACGACGATGTACTCTCATCGATTTCATGTCCAGGGTGTTGTGGTAGGTTTATCACCTAGAAATCGGGTGAAATGAACTTGACAGTGTACTTTGACAGCTGGTCACAACTGTCGGCTGTCATTTGATTAAATTTTGATGCCGATCGGAGCTGTACTTCGCCCGGAAAAAATTAGAGAACACGATGTACTCTCATCGATTTCATGTCCAGGGTGTTGTGGTGAGTTTATCACCTAGAAATCGGGCGAAATGGACTTGACAGTGTAATTTGGAAGCTAGTGACTACTGTCAGCTGTCATTTGGTACCCTTTTGGTGCCAATCGAAGCTGTACTTTGCCCGGAAAAAATTATAAGCGACGATGTACTCTCATCGATTTCATGTCCAGGGTGTTGTGGTAGATTTATCACCTAGAAATCGGGTGAAATGAACTTGACAGTGTACTTTGACAGCTGGTCACAGCTGTCGGCTGTCATTTGATTAACTTTTGATGCCAATCGGAGCTGTACTTCGCCCTGAAAAAATTATAGAACACGATGTACTCTCATCGATTTCATGTCCAGGGTGTTGTGGTGAGTTTATCACCTAGAAATCGGGCGAAATGGACTTGACAGTGTACTTTGACAGCTAGTGACTACTGTTGACTGTCAACTGGTACCCTTTTGGTGCCAATAGAAGCTGTACTTCGCCCGGAAAAAATTATAGACGACGATGTATTCTCATCGATTTCATGTCCAGGGTGTTGTGGTGAGTTTATCACCTAGAAATCGGGCGAAATGGACTTGACAGTGTACTTTGACAGCTAGTGACTACTGTCAGCTGTCATTTGGTACCCTTTTGGTGCCGATAGAAGCTGCACTTCGCCCGGAAAAAATTATAGACGACGATGTATTCTCATCGATTTCATGTCCAGGGTGTTGTGGTGAGTTTATCACCTAGAAATCGGGCGGAATGGACTAGAGAGTGTACTTTGACAGCTAGTAACTACTGTCAGCTGTCATTTGGTGCCCTTTTGGTGCCGATAGAAGCTGTACTTCGCCCGCAAAAAATTATAGACGACGATGTACTCTCATCGATTTCATGTCCAGGGTGTTGTGGTGAGTTTATCACCTAGAAATCGGGCGAAATTGACTTGACAGTGTACTTTGACAGCTACTGACCACTGTCAACTGTCATTTGGTACCCTTTTAATGCCGATAAAAGCTGTACTTCGCCCGGAAAAAATTATAGACGACGATGTACTCTCATCGATTTCATGTCCAGGGTGTTGTGGTGAGTTTATCACCTAGAAATCGGGCGTAATTGACTTAACAGTGTAATTTGGCAGCTAGCCATTACTGTCAGCTGTCATCTGGTACACTTTTGATGCCAATCGAAGCTGTTCTTTTCCCGGAAAAAATTATAAACGACGATGTACTCTCATCGATTTCATGTCCAGGGTGTTGTGGTAGGTTTATCACCTAGAAATCGGGTGAAATGAACTTGACAGTGTACTTTGACAGCTGGTCACAACTGTCTGCTGTCATTTGATTAACTTTTGTTGCCGATCGGAGCTGTACTTCGCCCGGAAAAAATTATAGAACACGATGTACTCTCATCGATTTCATGTCCAGGGTGTTGTGGTGAGTTTATCACCTAGAAATCGGGCGAAATGGACTTGACAGTGTACTTTGGAAGCTAGTGACTACTGTCAGCTGTCATTTGGTTCCCTTTTGGTGCCAATCGAAGCTGTACTTTGCCCGGAAAAAATTATAAGCGACGATGTACTCTGATCGATTTCATGTCCAGGGTGTTGTGGTAGATTTATCACCTAGAAATCGGGTGAAATGAACTTGACAGTGTACTTTGACAGCTGGTCACAGCTGTCGGCTGTCATTTGATTAACTTTTGATGCCAATCGGAGCTGTACTTCGCCCTGAAAAAATTATAGAACACGATGTACTCTCATCGATTTCATGTCCAGGGTGTTGTGGTGAGTTTATCACCAAGAAATCGGGCGAAATGGACTTGACAGTGTACTTTGACAGCTAGTGACTACTGTTGACTGTCAACTGGTACCCTTTTGGTGCCAATAGAAGCTGTACTTCGCCCGGAAAAAATTATAGACGACGATGTATTCTCATCGATTTCATGTCCAGGGTGTTGTGGTGAGTTTATCACCTAGAAATCGGGCGAAATGGACTTGACAGTGTACTTTGACAGCTAGTGACTACTGTCAGCTGTCATTTGGTACCTTTTTATTGCCGATAGAAGCTGTACTTCGCCCGGAAAAAATTATAGACGACGATGTATTCTCATCGATTTCATGTCCAGGGTGTTGTGGTGAGTTTATCACCTAGAAATCGGGCGAAATGGACTTGACAGTGTACTTTGACAGCTACTGACTACTGTCAACTGTCATTTGGTACCCTTTTAGTGCCGATAAAAGCTGTACTTCGCCCGGAAAAAATTATAGACGACGATGTACTCTCATCGATTTCATGTCCAGGGTGTTGTGGTGAGTTTATCACCTAGAAATCGGGCGTAATTGACCTAACAGTGTAATTTGGCAGCTAGCCATTACTGTCAGCTGTCATCTGGTACACTTTTGATGCCAATCGAAGCTGTACTTTTCCCGGAAAAAATTATAAACGACGATGTACTCTCATCGATTTCATGTCCAGGGTGTTGTGGTAGGTTTATCACCTAGAAATCGGGTGAAATGAACTTGACAGTGTACTTTGACAGCTGGTCACAACTGTCTGCTGTCATTTGATTAACTTTTGTTGCCGATCGGAGCTGTACTTCGCCCGGAAAAAATTATAGAACACGATGTACTCTCATCGATTTCATGTCCAGGGTGTTGTGGTGAGTTTATCACCTAGAAATCGGGCGAAATAGACTTGACAGTGTACTTTGAAAGCTAGCGACTACTGTCAGCTGTCATTTGGTTCCCTTTTGGTGCCGATAGAAGCTGTACTTCGCCCGGAAAAAATTATAGACGACGATGTATTCTCATCGATTTCATGTCCAGGGTGTTGTGGTGAGTTTATCATCTAGAAATCGGGCGAAATGGACTTGACAGTGTACTTTGACAGCTAGTGACTACTGTCAGCTGTCATTTGGTATATTTTTGGTGCCGATAGAAGGTGTACTCCGCCCGGAAAAAATTATAGACGACGATGTACTCTCATCGATTTCATGTCCAGGGTGTTGTGGTGAGTTTATCACCTAGAAATCGGGCGTTATGGACTTGACAGTGTACTTTGACAGCTAGCCATTACTTCCAGCTGTCATCTGGTACACTTTTGATGCCAATCGAAGCTGTACTTTGCCCGGAAAAAATTATAAACGACGATGTACTCTCATCGATTTCATGTCCAGGGTGTTGTGGTAGGTTTATCACCTAGAAATCGGGTGAAATGAACTTGACAGTGTACTTTGACAGCTGGTCACAACTGTCGGCTGTAATTTGATTAACTTTTGATGCCGATCGGAGCTGTACTTCGCCCGGAAAAAATTATAGAACACGATGTACTCTCATCGATTTCATGTCCAGGGTGTTGTGGTGAGTTTATCACCTAGAAATCGGGCGAAATGGACTTGACAGTGTACTTTGGAAGCTAGTGACTACTGTCAGCTGTCATTTGGTACCCTTTTGGTGCCAATCGAAGCTGTACTTTGCCCGGAAAAAATTATAAGCGACGATGTACTCTCATCGATTTCATGTCCAGGGTGTTGTGGTAGATTTATCACCTAGAAATCGGGTGAAATGAACTTGACAGTGTACTTTGACAGCTGGTCACAACTGTCGGCTGTCATTTGATTAACTTTTGATGCCGATCGGAGCTGTACTTCGCCCTGAAAAAATTATAGAACACGATGTACTCTCATCGATTTCATGTCCAGGGTGTTGTGGTGAGTTTATCACCTAGAAATCGGGCGAAATGGACTTGACAGTGTACTTTGACAGCTAGCGACTACTGTTGACTGTCAACTGGTACCCTTTTGGTGCCAATAGAAGCTGTACTTCGCCCGGAAAAAATTATAGACGACGATGTATTCTCATCGATTTCATGTCGAGGGTGTTGTGGTGAGTTTATCACCTAGAAATCGGGCGAAATGGACTTGACAGTGTACTTTGACAGCTAGTGACTACTGTCAGCTGTCGTTTGGTACCCTTTTAGTGCCGATAGAAGCTGTACTTCGCCCGGAAAAAATTATAGACGACGATGTATTCTCATCGATTTCATGTCCAGGGTGTTGTGGTGAGTTTATCACCTAGAAATCGGGCGAAATGGACTAGAGAGTGTACTTTGACAGCTAGTAACTACTGTCAGCTGTCATTTGGTACCCTTTTGGTGCCGATAGAAGCTGTACTTCGCCCGCAAAAAATTATAGACGACGATGTACTCTCATCGATTTCATGTCCAGGGTGTTGTGGTGAGTTTATCACCTAGAAATCGGGCGAAATTGACTTGACAGTGTACTTTGACAGCTACTGACTACTGTCAACTGTCATTTGGTACCCTTTTGGTGCCGATAGAAGCTGTACTTCGCCCGCAAAAAATTATAGACGATGATGTACTCTCATCGATTTCATGTCCAGGGTGTTGTGGTGAGTTTATCACCTAGAAATCGGGCGAAATTGACTTGACAGTGTACTTTGACAGCTACTGACTACTGTCAACTGTCATTTGGTACCCTTTTGGTGCCGATAGAAGCTGTACTTCGCCCGGAAAAAATTATAGACGACGATGTACTCTCATCGATTTCATGTCCAGGGTGTTGTGGTGAGTTTATCACCTAGAAATCGGGCGTAATGGGCTTGACAGTGTACTTTGACAGCTAGTGACTACTGTTGACTGTCAACTGGTACCCTTTTGGTGCCAATAGAAGCTGTACTTTGCCCGGAAAAAATTATAGACGATGATGTATTCTCATCGATTTCATGTCCAGGGTGTTGTGGTGAGTTTATCACCTAGAAATCGGGCGAAATGGACTTGACAGTGTACTTTGGAAGCTAGTGACTACTGTCAGCTGTCATTTGGTACCCTTTTGGTGCCAATCGAAGCTGTACTTTGCCCGGAAAAAATTATAAGCGACGATGTACTCTCATCGATTTCATGTCCAGGGTGTTGTGGTAGATTTATCACCTAGAAATCGGGTGAAATGAACTTGACAGTGTACTTTGACAGCTGGTCACAACTGTCGGCTGTCATTTGATTAACTTTTGATGCCGATCGGAGCCGTACTTCGCCCTGAAAAAATTTTAGAACACGATGTACTCTCATCGATTTCATGTCCAGGGTGTTGTGGTGAGTTTATCACCTAGAAATCGGGCGAAATGGACTTGACAGTGTACTTTGACAGCTAGTGACTACTGTTGACTGTCAACTGGTACCCTTTTGGTGCCAATAGAAGCTGTACTTCGCCCGGAAAAAATTATAGACGACGATGTATTCTCATCGATTTCATGTCGAGGGTGTTGTGGTGAGTTTATCACCTAGAAATCGGGCGAAATGGACTTGACAGTGTACTTTGACAGCTAGTGACTACTGTCAGTTGTCATTTGGTACCCTTTTAGTGCCGATAGAAGCTGTACTTCGCCCGGAAAAAATTATAGACGACGATGTATTCTCATCGATTTCATGTCCAGGGTGTTGTGGTGAGTTTATCACCTAGAAATCGGGCGAAATGGACTAGAGAGTGTACTTTGACAGCTAGTAACTACTGTCAGCTGTCATTTGGTACCCTTTTGGTGCCGATAGAAGCTGTACTTCGCCCGCAAAAAATTATAGACGACGATGTACTCTCATCGATTTCATGTCCAGGGTGTTGTGGTGAGTTTATCACCTAGAAATCGGGCGAAATGGACTTGACAGTGTACTTTGACAGCTAGTGACTACTGTTGACTGTCAACTGGTACCCTTTTGGTGCCAATAGAAGCTGTACTTCGCCCGGAAAAAATTATAGACGACGATGTATTCTCATCGATTTCATGTCGAGGGTGTTGTGGTGAGTTTATCACCTAGAAATCGGGCGAAATGGACTTGACAGTGTACTTTGACAGCTAGTGACTACTGTTAGCTGTCATTTGGTACCCTTTTAGTGCCGATAGAAGCTGTACTTCGCCCGGAAAAAATTATAGACGACGATGTATTCTCATCGATTTCATGTCCAGGGTGTTGTGGTGAGTTTATCACCTAGAAATCGGGCGAAATGGACTAGAGAGTGTACTTTGACAGCTAGTAACTACTGTCAGCTGTCATTTGGTACCCTTTTGGTGCCGATAGAAGCTGTACTTTGCCCGCAAAAAATTATAGACGACGATGTACTCTCATCGATTTCATGTCCAGGGTGTTGTGGTGAGTTTATCACCTAGAAATCGGGCGAAATTGACTTGACAGTGTACTTTGACAGCTAGTGACTACTGTCAGCTGTCATTTGGTACCCTTTTAGTGCCGATAGAAGCTGTACTTCGCCCGGAAAAAATTACAGACGACGATGTATTCTCATCGATTTCATGTCCAGGGTGTTGTGGTGAGTTTATCACCTAGAAATCGGGCGAAATGGACTAGAGAGTGTACTTTGACAGCTAGTAACTACTGTCAGCTGTCATTTGGTTTCCTTTTGGTGCCGATAGAAGCTGTACTTCGCCCGCAAAAAATTATAGACGACGATGTACTCTCATCGATTTCATGTCCAGGGTGTTGTGGTGAGTTTATCACCTAGAAATCGGGCGAAATTGACTTGACAGTGTACTTTGACTGCTAGTGACTACTGTCAACTGTCATTTGGTACCCTTTCGGTGCCGATAGAAGCTGTACTTCGCCCGGAAAAAATTATAGACGACGATGTACTCTCATCGATTTCATGTCCAGGGTGTTGTGGTGAGTTTATCACCTAGAAATCGGGCGTAATGGGCTTGACAGTGTACTTTGACAGCTAGCCATTACTGTCAGCTGTCATCTGGTACACTTTTGGTGCCAATCGAAGCTGTACTTTGCCCGGAAAAAATTATAAACGACGATGTACTCTCATCGATTTCATGTCCAGGGTGTTGTGGTAGGTTTATCACCTAGAAATCGGGTGAAATGAACTTGACAGTGTACTTTGACAGCTGGTCACAACTGTCTGCTGTCATTTGATTACCTTTTAATGCCGATCGGAGCTGTACTTCGCCCGGAAAAAATTATAGAACACGATGTACTCTCATCGATTTCATGTCCAGGGTGTTGTGGTGAGTTTATCAACTAGAAATCGGGCGAAATGGACTTGACAGTGTACTTTGACAGCTAGTGACTACTGTCGACTGTCAACTGGTACACTTTTGGTGCCAATAGAAGCTGTACTTCGCCCGGAAAAAATTATAGACGACGATGTATTCTCATCGATTTCATGTCCAGGGTGTTGTGGTGAGTTTATCACCTAGAAATCGGGCGAAATGGACTTGACAGTGTACTTTGACAGCTAGTGACTACTGTCAGCTGTCATTTGGTGCCCTTTCGGTGCCGATAGAAGCTGTACTTCGCCCGGAAAAAATTATAGAACACGATGTACTCTCATCGATTTCATGTCCAGGGTGTTGTGGTGAGTTTATCACCTATAAATCGGGCGATATGGACTTGACAGTGTACTTTGACAGCTAGTGACTACTGTCAGCTGTCATTTGATACCCTTTTGGTGCCGATAGAAGCTGTACTTCGCCCGGAAAAAATTATAGACGACGATGTACTCTCATCGATTTCATGTCCAGGGTGTTGTGGTGAGTTTATCACCTAGAAATCAGGCGTAATGGACTTGACAGTATACTTTGGCAGCTAGCCATTACTGTCAGCTGTCATTTAGTACACTTTTGATGCCAATCGAAGCTGTACTTTGCCCGGAAAAAATTATAAACGACGATGTACTCTCATCGATCTCATGTCCAGGGTGTTGTGGTAGGTTTATTACCTAGAAATCGGGTGTAACGAACTTGACAGTGTACTTTGACAGCTGGTCACAACTGTCAGCTGTCATTTGATTAACTTTTGATGCCGATCGGAGCTGTACTTCGCCCGGAAAAAAATTATAGAACACGATGTACTCTCATCGATTTCATGTCCAGGGTGTTGTGGTGAGTTTATCACCTAGAAATCGGGCAAAATGTACTTGACAGTGTACTTTGACAGCTAGTGACTACTGTCAGCTGTCATTTGGTATCCATTTGGTGCCGATAAAAGCTGTACTTCGCCCGGAAAAAATTATAGGCGACGATGTACTCTCATCGATTTCATGTCCAGGGTGTTGTGGTGAGTTTATCACCTAGAAATTGGGCGTAATGGACTTGACAGTGTACTTTGACAGCTAGTGACTACTGTCAACTGTCATTTGGTACCCTTTCGGTGCCGATAGAAGCTGTACTTCGCCCGTAAAAAATTATAGACGACGATGTACTCTCATCGATTTCATGTCCAGGGTGTTGTGGTGAGTTTATCACCTAGAAATCGGGCGTTATGGACTTGACAGTGTACTTTGACATCTAGTCATTACTGTCAGCTGTCATCTGGTACACTTTTGATGCCAATCGAAGCTGTACTTTGCCCGGAATAAATTATAAACGACGATGTACTCTCATCGATTTCATGTCCAGGGTGTTGTGGTAGGTTTATCACCTAGAAATCGGGTGAAATGAACTTGACAGTGTACTTTGACAGCTGGTCACAACTGTCGGCTGTCATTTGATTAAATTTTGATGCCGATCGGAGCTGTACTTCGCCCGGAAAAAATTATAGAACACGATGTACTCTCATCGATTTCATGTCCAGGGTGTTGTGGTGAGTTTATCACCTAGAAATCGGGCGAAATGAACTTGACAGTGTAATTTGGAAGCTAGTGACTACTGTCAGCTGTCATTTGGTACCCTTTTGGTGCCAATCGAAGCTGTACTTTGCCCGGAAAAAATTATAAGCGACGATGTACTCTCATCGATTTCATGTCCAGGGTGTTGTGGTAGATTTATCACCTAGAAATCGGGTGAAATGAACTTGACAGTGTACTTTGACAGCTGGTCACAGCTGTCGGCTGTCATTTGATTAACTTTTGATGCCAATCGGAGCTGTACTTCGCCCTGAAAAAATTATAGAACACGATGTACTCTCATCGATTTCATGTCCAGGGTGTTGTGGTGAGTTTATCACCTAGAAATCGGGCGAAATGGACTTGACAGTGTACTTTGACAGCTAGTGACTACTGTCAGCTGTCATTTGGTACCCTTTTGGTGCCGATAGAAGCTGTACTTCGCCCGGAAAAAATTATAGACGACGATGTACTCTCATCGATTCCATGTCCAGGGTGTTGTGGTGAGTTTATCACCTAGAAATCGGGCGAAATGGACTTGACAGTGTACTTTGGCAGCTAGTGACTACTGTCAGCTGTCATTTGGTATATTTTTGGTGCCGATAGAAGCTGTACTCCGCCCGGAAAAAATTATAGACGACGATGTACTCTCATCGATTTCATGTCCAGGGTGTTGTGGTGAGTTTATCACCTAGAAATCGGGCGTAATGGACTTGACAGTGTACTTTGACAGCTAGCCATTACTTTCAGCTGTCATCTGGTACACTTTTGATGCCAATCGAAGCTGTATGTTGTCCGGAAAAAATTATAAACGACGATGTACTCTCATCGATTTCATGTCCAGGGTGTTGTGGTAGGTTTATCACCTAGAAGTCGGGTGAAATGAACTTGACAGTGTACTTTGGCAGCTGGTCACAACTGTCAGCTGTCATTTGATTAACTTTTGATGCCGATAGAAGCTGTACTTCGCCCGGAAAAAATTATAGACGATGATGTATTCTCATCGATTTCATGTCCAGGGTGTTGTGGTAAGTTTATCAACTAGAAATCGGGCGTAATGGACTTGACAGTGTACTTCGACAGCTAGCCATTACTGTCAGCTGTCATCTGGTACACTTTTGATGCCAATCGAAGCTGTACTTTGCCCGGAAAAAATTATAGACAACGATGTATTCTCATCGATTTCATGTCCAGGGTGTTGTGGTGAGTTTATCACCTAGAAATCGGGCGAAATGGACTTGACAGTGTACTTTGACAGCTAGTGACTACTGTCAGCTGTCATTTGGTACCCTTTTGGTGCCGATAGAAGCTGTACTTCGCCCGGAAAAAATTATAGACGACGATGTACTCTCATCGATTTCATGTCCAGGGTGTTGTGGTGAGTTTATCACCTAGAAATCGGGCGAAATGGACTTGACAGTGTACTTTGACAGCTAGTGACTACTGTCAGTTGTCATTTGGTACCCTTTTGGTGCCGATAGAAGCTGTACTTCGCCCGCAAAAAATTATAGACGACGATGTACTCTCATCGATTTCATGTCCAGGGTGTTGTGGTGAGTTTATCACCTAGAAATCGGGCGAAATTGACTTGACAGTGTACTTTGACAGCTACTGACTACTGTCAACTGTCATTTGGTACCCTTTTGGTGCCGATAGAAGCTGTACTTCGCCCGGAAAAAATTATAGACGACGATGTACTCTCATCGATTTTATGTCCAGGGTGTTGTGGTGAGTTTATCACCTAGAAATCGGGCGTAATTGACTTAACAGTGTAATTTGGCAGCTAGCCATCACTGTCAGCTGTCATCTGGTACACTTTTGATGCCAAGCAAAGCTGTACTTTGCCCGGAAAAAAATTATAAACGACGATGTACTCTCATCGATTTCATGTCCAGGGTGTTGTGGTAGGTTTATCACCTAGAAATCGGGTGGAATGAACTTGACAGTATACTTTGACAGCTGGTCACAACTGTCTGCTGTCATTTGATTAACTTTTGATGCCGATCGGAGCTGTACTTCGCCCGGAAAAAATTATAGAACACGATGTACTCTCATCGATTTCATGTCCAGGGTGTTGTGGTGAGTTTATCACATAGAAATCGGGCGAAAAAGACTTGACAGTGTACTTTGGAAGCTAGCGACTACTATCAGCTGTCATTTGGTTTCCTTTTGGTGCCGATAGAAGCTGTACTTTGCCCGGAAAAAATTATAAGCGACGATGTACTCTCATCGATTTCATGTCCAGGGTGTTCTGGTAGATTTATCACCTAGAAATCGGGTGAAATGAACTTGACAGTGTACTTTGACAGCTGGTCACAACTGTCGGCTGTTATTTGATTAACTTTTGATGCCGATCGGAGCTGTACTTCGCCCTGAAAAAATTATAGAACACGATGTACTCTCATCGATTTCATGTCCAGGGTGTTGTGGTGAGTTTATCACCTAGAAATCGGGCGAAATGGACTTGACAGTGTACTTTAAAAGCTAGTGACTACTGTCAGCTGTCATTTGGTACCCTTTTGGTGCCAATCGAAGCTGTACTTTGCCCGGAAAAAATTATAAGCGACGATGTACTCTCATCGATTTCATGTCCAGGGTGTTCTGGTAGATTTATCACCTAGAAATCGGGTGAAATGAACTTGACAGTGTACTTTGACAGCTGGTCACAACTGTCGGCTGTCATTTGATTAACTTTTGATGCCGATCGGAGCTGTACTTCGCCCTGAAAAAATTATAGAACACGATGTACTCTCATCGATTTCATGTCCAGGGTGTTGTGGTGAGTTTATCACCTAGAAATCGGGCGAAATGGACTTGACAGTGTACTTTGACAGCTAGTGACTACTGTCAGCTGTCATTTGGTACCCTTTTAGTGCCGATAGAAGCTGTACTTCGCCCGGAAAAAATTATAGACGACGATGTATTCTCATCGATTTCATGTCCAGGGTGTTGTGGTGAGTTTATCACCTAGAAATCGGGCGAAATGGACTAGAGAGTGTACTTTGACAGCTAGTAACTACTGCCAGCTGTCATTTGGTACCCTTTTGGTGCCGATAGAAGCTGTACTTCGCCCGCAAAAAATTATAGACGACGATGTACTCTCATCGATTTCATGTCCAGGGTGTTGTGGTGAGTCTATCACCTAGAAATCGGGCGAAATTGACTTGACAGTGTACTTTGACAGCTACTGACTACTGTCAACTGTCATTTGGTACCCTTTTGGTGCCGATAGAAGCTGTACTTCGCCCGGAAAAAATTATAGACGACGATGTACTCTCATCGATTTCATGTCCAGGGTGTTGTGGTGAGTTTATCACCTAGAAATCGGGCGTAATTGACTTAACAGTGTAATTTGGCAGCTAGCCATCACTGTCAGCTGTCATCTGGTACACTTTTGATGCCAAGCAAAGCTGTACTTTGCCCGGAAAAAAATTATAAACGACGATGTACTCTCATCGATTTCATGTCCAGGGTGTTGTGGTAGGTTTATCACCTAGAAATCGGGTGGAATGAACTTGACAGTATACTTTGACAGCTGGTCACAACTGTCTGCTGTCATTTGATTAACTTTTGATGCCGATCGGAGCTGTACTTCGCCCGGAAAAAATTATAGAACACGATGTACTCTCATCGATTTCATGTCCAGGGTGTTGTGGTGAGTTTATCACCTAGAAATCGGGCGAAAAAGACTTGACAGTGTACTTTGGAAGCTAGCGACTACTATCAGCTGTCATTTGGTTTCCTTTTGGTGCCGATAGAAGCTGTACTTCGCCCGGAAAAAATTATAGACGACGATGTATTCTCATCGATTTCATGTCCAGGGTGTTGTGGTGAGTTTATCATCTAGAAATTGGGCGAAATGGACTTGACAGTGTACTTTGGCAGCTAGTGACTACTGTCAGCTGTCATTTGGTATATTTTTGGTGCCGATAGAAGCTGTACTCCGCCCGGAAAAAATTATAGACGACGATGTACTCTCATCGATTTCATGTCCAGGGTGTTGTGGTGAGTTTATCACCTAGAAATCGGGCGTAATGGACTTGACAGTGTACTTTGACAGCTAGCCATTACTTTCAGCTGTCATCTGGTACACTTTTGATGCCAATCGAAGCTGTACGTTGTCCGGAAAAAATTATAAACGACGATGTACTCTCATCGATTTCATGTCCAGGGTGTTGTGGTAGGTTTATCACCTAGAAGTCGGGTGAAATGAACTTGACAGTGTACTTTGGCAGCTGGTCACAACTGTCAGCTGTCATTTGATTAACTTTTGATGCCGATAGAAGCTGTACTTCGCCCGGAAAAAATTATAGACGATGATGTATTCTCATCGATTTCATGTCCAGGGTGTTGTGGTAAGTTTATCAACTAGAAATCGGGCGTAATGGACTTGACAGTGTACTTCGACAGCTAGCCATTACTGTCAGCTGTCATCTGGTACACTTTTGATGCCAATCGAAGCTGTACTTTGCCCGGAAAAAATTATAGACAACGATGTATTCTCATCGATTTCATGTCCAGGGTGTTGTGGTGAGTTTATCACCTAGAAATCGGGCGAAATGGACTTGACAGTGTACTTTGACAGCTAGTGACTACTGTCAGCTGTCATTTGGTACCCTTTTGGTGCCGATAGAAGCTGTACTTCACCCGGAAAAAATTATAGACGACGATGTACTCTCATCGATTTCATGTCCAGGGTGTTGTGGTGAGTTTATCACCTAGAAATCGGGCGAAATGGACTTGACAGTGTACTTTGACAGCTAGTGACTACTGTCAGCTGTCATTTGGTACCCTTTTGGTGCCGATAGAAGCTGTACTTCGCCCGCAAAAAATTATAGACGACGATGTACTCTCATCGATTTCATGTCCAGGGTGTTGTGGTGAGTTTATCACCTAGAAATCGGGCGAAATTGACTTGACAGTGTACTTTGACAGCTACTGACTACTGTCAACTGTCATTTGGTACCCTTTTGGTGCCGATAGAAGCTGTACTTCGCCCGGAAAAAATTATAGACGACGATGTACTCTCATCGATTTTATGTCCAGGGTGTTGTGGTGAGTTTATCACCTAGAAATCGGGCGTAATTGACTTAACAGTGTAATTTGGCAGCTAGCCATCACTGTCAGCTGTCATCTGGTACACTTTTGATGCCAAGCAAAGCTGTACTTTGCCCGGAAAAAAATTATAAACGACGATGTACTCTCATCGATTTCATGTCCAGGGTGTTGTGGTAGGTTTATCACCTAGAAATCGGGTGGAATGAACTTGACAGTATACTTTGACAGCTGGTCACAACTGTCTGCTGTCATTTGATTAACTTTTGATGCCGATCGGAGCTGTACTTCGCCCGGAAAAAATTATAGAACACGATGTACTCTCATCGATTTCATGTCCAGGGTGTTGTGGTGAGTTTATCACATAGAAATCGGGCGAAAAAGACTTGACAGTGTACTTTGGAAGCTAGCGACTACTATCAGCTGTCATTTGGTTTCCTTTTGGTGCCGATAGAAGCTGTACTTCGCCCGGAAAAAATTATAGACGACGATGTATTCTCATCGATTTCATGTCCAGGGTGTTGTGGTGAGTTTATCATCTAGAAATCGGGCGAAATGGACTTGACAGTGTACTTTGGCAGCTAGTGACTACTGTCAGCTGTCATTTGGTATATTTTTGGTGCCGATAGAAGCTGTACTCCGCCCGGAAAAAATTATAGACGACGATGTACTCTCATCGATTTCATGTCCAGGGTGTTGTGGTGAGTTTATCACCTAGAAATCGGGCGTAATGGACTTGACAGTGTACTTTGACAGCTAGGCATTACTTTCAACTGTCACCTGGTACACTTTTGATGCCAATCGAAGCTGTACGTTGTCCGGAAAAAATTATAAACGACGATGTACTCTCATCGATTTCATGTCCAGGGTGTTGTGGTAGGTTTATCACCTAGAAGTCGGGTGAAATGAACTTGACAGTGTACTTTGACAGCTGGTCGCAACTGTCAGCTGTCATTTGATTAACTTTTGATGCCGATAGAAGCTGTACTTCGCCCGGAAAAAATTATAGACGATGATGTATTCTCATCGATTTCATGTCCAGGGTGTTGTGGTAAGTTTATCAACTAGAAATCGGGCGTAATGGACTTGACAGTGTACTTCGACAGCTAGCCATCACTGTCAGCTGTCATCTGGTACACTTTTGATGCCAATCGAAGCTGTACTTTGCCCGGAAAAAATTATAGACAACGATGTATTCTCATCGATTTCATGTCCAGGGTGTTGTGGTGAGTTTATCACCTAGAAATCGGGCGAAATGGACTTGACAGTGTACTTTGACAGCTAGTGACTACTGTCAGCTGTCATTTGGTACCCTTTTGGTGCCGATAGAAGCTGTACTTCGCCCGGAAAAAATTATAGACGACGATGTACTCTCATCGATTTCATGTCCAGGGTGTTGTGGTGAGTTTATCACCTAGAAATCGGGCGTAATGGACTTGACAGTGTACTTTGACAGCTAGCCATCACTTTCAGCTGTCATCTGGTACACTTTTGATGCCAATCGAAGCTGTACTTTGCCCGGAAAAAATTATAAACGACGATGTACTCTCATCGATTTCATGTCCAGGGTGTTGTGGTAGGTTTATCACCTAGAAATCGGGTGAAATGAACTTCACAGTGTACTTTGACAGCTGGTCACAACTGTCAGCTGTCATTTGATTAACTTTTGATGCCAATCGGAGCTGTACTTCGCCCGGAAAAAATTATAGAACACGATGTACTCTCATCGATTTCATGTCCAGGGTGTTGTGGTGAGTTTATCACCTAGAAATCGGGCGTAATGGACTTGAAAGTGAACTTTGAAAGCTAGTGACTATTGTCAGCTGTCATCTGGTACACTTTTGATGCCAATCGAAGCTGTACTTTGCCCGGAAAAAATTATAAACGACGATGTACTCTCATCGATTTCATGTCCAGGGTGTTGTGGTAGGTTTATCACCTAGAAATCGGGTGAAATGAACTTGACAGTGTACTTTGACAGCTGGTCACAACTGTCAGCTGTCATTTGGTACCCTCTTGGTGCCGATAGAAGCTGTACTTCGCCCGAAAAAAATTATAGAACACGATGTACTCTCATCGATTTCATGTCCAGGGTGTTGTGGTGAGTTTATCACCTAGAAATCGGGCGTATTGGACTTGACAGTGTACTTTGGCAGCTAGCCACCACTGTCAGCTGTCATCTGGTACACTTTTGATGCCAATCGAAGCTGTACTTTGCCCGGAAAAAATTATAAACGACGATGTACTCTCATCGATTTCATGTCCAGGGTGTTGTGGTGAGTTTATCACCTAGAAATCGGGTGTAATGAACTTGACAGTGTACTTTGACAGCTAGTCACAACTGTCAGCTGTCATTTGATTAACTTTTGATGCCGATCGAAGCTTTACTTCGCCCGGAAAAAATAATAGAACACGATGTACTCTCATCGATTTCATGTCCAGGGTGTTGTGGTGAGTTTATCACCTAGAAATCGGGCGAAATGGACTTGACAGTGTACTTTGACAGCTAGTGACTACTGTCAGCTGTCATTTGGTACCCTTTTGGTGCCGATAGAAGCTGTACTTCGCCCGGAAAAAATTATAGACGACGATGTATTCTCATCGATTTCATGTCCAGGGTGTTGTGGTAAGTTTATCAACTAGAAATCGGGCGTAATGGACTTGACAGTGTACTTTGACAGCTAGCAATCACTGTCAGCTGTCGTCTGGTACACTTTTGATGCCAATCGAAGCTGTACTTTGCCCGGAAAAAATTATAAACGACGATGTACTCTCATCGATTTCATGTCCAGGGTGTTGTGGTAGGTTTATCACCTAGAAATCGGGTGAAATGAACTTGACAGTGTACTTTGACACCTGGTCACAACTGTCAGCTGTCATTTGATTAACTTTTGGTGCCGATCGGAGCTGTACTTCGCCCGGAAAAAATTATAGAACACGATGTACTCTCATCGATTTCATGTCCAGGGTGTTGTGGTGAGTTTATCACCTATAAATCGGGCGATATGGACTTGACAGTGTACTTTGACAGCTAGTGACTACTGTCAGCTGTCATTTGATATCCTTTTGGTGCCGATAGAAGCTGTACTTCGCCCGGAAAAAATTATAGACGACGATGTACTCTCATCGATTTCATGTCCAGGGTGTTGTGGTGAGTTTATCACCTAG
Organism: Oxycera nigricornis; assembly: GCA_963942545.1. Lineage (NCBI taxonomy): Eukaryota > Metazoa > Arthropoda > Insecta > Diptera > Stratiomyidae > Oxycera > Oxycera nigricornis. The sequence continues at coordinate 18,090,762 of OZ012664.1, read as the reverse complement.
AAATCGGGCGTAATGGACTTGACAGTATACTTTGGCAGCTAGCCATTACTGTCAGCTGTCATTTAGTACACTTTTGATGCCAATCAAAGCTGTACTTTGCCCGGAAAAAATTATAAACGACGATGTACTCTCATCGATTTCATGTCCAGGGTGTTGTGGTAGGTTTATCACCTAGAAATCGGGTGGAACGAACTTGACAGTGTACTTTGACAGCTGGTCACAACTGTCAGCTGTCATTTGATCAACTTTTCTTGCCGATCGGAGCTGTACTACGCCAGGAAAAATTATAGAACACGATGTACTCTCATCGATTTCATGTCCAGGGTGTTGTGGTGAGTTTATCACCTAGAAATCGGGCGAAATGGACTTGACAGTGTACTTTGACAGCTAGTGACTACTGTCAGCTGTCATTTGGTACCCTTTTGGTGCCGATAGAAGCTGTACTTCGCCCGGAAAAAATTATAGACGACGATGTATTCTCATCGATTTCATGTCCAGGGTGTTGTGGTAAGTTTATCAACTAGAAATCGGGCGTAATGGACTTGACAGTGTACTTTGACAGCTAGCAATTACTGTCAGCTGTCGTCTGGTACACTTTTGATGCCAATCGAAGCTGTACTTTGCCCGGAAAAAATTATAAACGACGATGTACTCTCATCGATTTCATGTCCAGGGTGTTGTGGTAGGTTTATCACCTAGAAATCGGGTGAAATGAACTTGACAGTGTACTTTGACACCTGGTCACAACTGTCAGCTGTCATTTGATTAACATTTGGTGCCGATCGGAGCTGTACTTCGCCCGGAAAAAATTATAGAACACGATGTACTCTCATCGATTTCATGTCCAGGGTGTTGTGGTGAGTTTATCACCTATAAATCGGGCGATATGGACTTGACAGTGTACTTTGACAGCTAGTGACTACTGTCAGCTGTCATTTGATATCCTTTTGGTGCCGATAGAAGCTGTACTTCGCCCGGAAAAAATTATAGACGACGATGTACTCTCATCGATTTCATGTCCAGGGTGTTGTGGTGAGTTTATCACCTAGAAATCGGGCGTAATGGACTTGACAGTATACTTTGGCAGCTAGCCATTACTGTCAGCTGTCATTTAGTACACTTTTGATGCCAATCGAAGCTGTACTTTGCCCGGAAAAAATTATAAACGACGATGTACTCTCATCGATTTCATGTCCAGGGTGTTGTGGTAGGTTTATCACCTAGAAATCGGGTGAAACGAACTTGACAGTGTACTTTGACAGCTGGTCACAACTGTCAGCTGTCATTTGATCAACTTTTATTGCCGATCGAAGCTGTACTACGCCCGGAAAAATTATAGAACACGATGTACTCTCATCGATTTCATGTCCAGGGTGTTGTGGTGAGTTTATCACCTAGAAATCGGGCGAAATGGACTTGACAGTGTACTTTGACAGCTAGTGACTACTGTCAGCTGTCATTTGGTACCCTTTTGGTGCCGATAGAAGCTGTACTTCGCCCGGAAAAAATTATAGACGACGATGTATTCTCATCGATTTCATGTCCAGGGTGTTGTGGTAAGTTTATCAACTAGAAATCGGGCGTAATGGACTTGACAGTGTACTTTGACAGCTAGCAATTACTGTCAGCTGTCGTCTGCTACACTTTTGATGCCAATCGAAGCTGTACTTTGCCCGGAAAAAATTATAAACGACGATGTACTCTCATCGATTTCATGTCCAGGGTGTTGTGGTAGGTTTATCACCTAGAAATCGGGTGAAATGAACTTGACAGTGTACTTTGACACCTGGTCACAACTGTCAGCTGTCATTTGATTAACTTTTGGTGCCGATCGGAGCTGTACTTCGCCCGGAAAAAATTATAGAACACGATGTACTCTCATCGATTTCATGTCCAGGGTGTTGTGGTGAGTTTATCACCTATAAATCGGGCGATATGGACTTGACAGTGTACTTTGACAGCTAGTGACTACTGTCAGCTGTCATTTGGTACCCTTTTGGTGCCGATAGAAGCTGTACTTCGCCCGGAAAAAATTATAGACGACGATGTACTCTCATCGATTTCATGTCCAGGGTGTTGTGGTGAGTTTATCACCTAGAAATCGGGCGTAGTGGACTTGACAGTATACTTTGGCAGCTAGCGATTACTGTCAGCTGTCATTTAGTACACTTTTGATGCCAATCGAAGCTGTACTTTGCCCGGAAAAAATTATAAACGACGATGTACTCTCATCGATTTCATGTCCAGGGTGTTGTGGTAGGTTTATCACCTAGAAATCGGGTGAAACGAACTTGACAGTGTACTTTGACAGCTGGTCACAATTGTCAGCTGTCATTTGATCAACTTTTAATGCCGATCGGAGCTGTAGTACGCCCGGAAAAATTATAGAACACGATGTACTCTCATCGATTTCATGTCCAGGGTGTTGTGGTGAGTTTATCACCTAGAAATCGGGCGAAATGGACTTGACAGTGTACTTTGACAGCTAGTGACTACTGTCAGCTGTCATTTGGTATCCTTTTGGTGCCGATAAAAGCTGTAGTTCGCCCGGAAAAAATTATAGGCGACGATGTACTCTCATCGATTTCATGTCCAGGGTGTTGTGGTGAGTTTATCACCTAGAAATTGTGCGTAATGGACTTGACAGTGTACTTTGACAGCTAGTGACTACTGTCAACTGTCATTTGGTACCCTTTTGGTGCCGATAGAAGCTGTACTTCGCCCGGAAAAAATTATAGACGACGATGTACTCTCATCGATTTCATGTCCAGGGTGTTGTGGTGAGTTTATCACCTAAAAATCGGGCGTAATGGACTTGACAGTGTACTTTGACAGCTAGCCATTACTGTCAGCTGTCATCTGTTACACTTTTGATGCCAATCGAAGCTGTACTTTGCCCGCAAAAAATTATAAACGACGATGTACTCTCATCGATTTCATGTCCAGGGTGTTGTGGTAGGTTTATCACCTAGAAATCGGGTGAAATGAACTTGACAGTGTACTTTGACACCTGGTCACAACTGTCAGCTGTCATTTGATTAACTTTTGGTGCCGATCGGAGCTGTACTTCGCCCGGAAAAAATTATAGAACACGATGTACTCTCATCGATTTCATGTCCAGGGTGTTGTGGTGAGTTTATCACCTAGAAATCGGGCGAAATGGACTTGACAGTGTACTTCGACAGCTAGTGACTACTGTCAGCTGTCAACTGGTACACTTTTGATGCCAATCGAAGCTGTACTTTGCCCGGAAAAAATTATAAACGACGATGTACTCTCATCGATTTCATGTCCAGGGTGTTGTGGTAGATTTATCACCTAGAAAGCGGGTGAAATGAACTTGACAGTGTACTTTGACAGCTGGTCACAACTGTCGGCTGTCATTTGATTAACTTTTGATGCCCATCGGAGCTGTACTTCGCCCGGAAAAAATTATAGAACACGATGTACTCTCATCGATTTCATGTCCAGGGTGTTGTGGTGAGTTTATCACCTAGAAATTGGGCGAAATGGACTTGACAGTGTACTTTGAAAGCTAGTGACTACTGTCAGCTGTCATTTGGTACCCTTTTGGTGCCAATCGAAGCTGTACTTTGCCCGGAAAAAATTATAAACGACGATGTACTCTCATCGATTTCATGTCCAGGGTGTTGTGGTAGATCTATCACCTAGAAATCGGGTGAAATGAACTTGACAGTGTACTTTGACAGCTGGTCACAACTGTCGGCTGTCATTTGATTAACTTTTGATGCCCATCGGAGCTGTACTTCGCCCGGAAAAAATTATAGAACACGATGTACTCTCATCGATTTCATGTCCAGGGTGTTGTGGTGAGTTTATCACCTAGAAATCGGGCGAAATGGACTTGACAGTGTACTTTGAAAGCTAGTGACTACTGTCGGCTGTCAACTGGTACACTTTTGGTGCCAATAGAAGCTGTACTTCGCCCGGAAAAAATTATAGACGACGATGTATTCTCATCGATTTCATGTCCAGGGTGTTGTGGTGAGTTTATCACCTAGAAATCGGGCGAAAGGGACTTGACAGTGTACTTTGACAGCTAGTGACTACTATCAGCTGTCATTTGGTACACTTTTGGTGCCGATAGAAGCTGTACTTCGCCCGGAAAAAATTATAGACGACGATGTATTCTCATCGATTTCATGTCCAGGGTGTTGTGGTGAGTTTATCACCTAGAAATCGGGCGAAATGGACTAGAGAGTGTACTTTGACAGCTAGTAACTACTGTCAGCTGTCATTTGGTACCCTTTTGGTGCCGATATAAGCTGTACTTCGCCCGCAAAAAATTATAGACGACGATGTACTCTCATCGATTTCATGTCCAGGGTGTTGTGGTGAGTTTATCACCTAGAAATCGGGCGAAATGGACTTGACAGTGTACTTTGGCAGCTACTGACTACTGTCAACTGTCATTTGGTACCCTTTTGGTGCCGATAGAAGCTGTACTTCACCCGGAAAAAATTATAGACGACGATGTACTCTCATCGATTTCATGTCCAGGGTGTTGTGGTGAGTTTATCACCTAGAAATCGGGCGTAATTGACTTAACAGTGTACTTTGACAGCTGGTCACAACTGTCAGCTGTCATCTGGTACACTTTTGATGCCAATCGAAGCTGTACTTTGCCCGGAAAAAATTATAAACGACGATGTACTCTCATCGATTTCATGTCCAGGGTGTTGTGGAAGGTTTATCACCTAGAAATCGGGTGAAATGAACTTGACAGTGTACTTTGACAGCTGGTCACAACTGTCGGCTGTCATTTGATTAGCTTTTGATGCCGATCGGAGCTGTACTTCGCCCGGAAAAAATTATAGAACACGATGTACTCTCATCGATTTCATGTCCAGGGTGTTGTGGTGAGTTTATCACCTAGAAATCGGGCGAAATGGATTTGACAGTGTACTTGAACAGCTAGTGACTACTGTCGTCTGTCAACTGGTACACTTTTGATGCCAATCGAAGCTGTACTTTGCCCGGAAAAAATTATAAACGACGATGTACTCTCATCGATTTCATGTCCAGGGTGTTGTGGTAGATTTATCACCTAGAAATCGGGTGAAATGAACTTGACAGTGTATTCTGACAGCTGGTCACAACTTTCGGCTGTCATTTGATTAACTTTTGATGCCGATCGGAGCTGTACTTCGCCCGGAAAAAATTATAGAACACGATGTACTCTCATCGATTTCATGTCCAGGGTGTTGTGGTGAGTTTATCACCTAGAAATCGGGCGAAATGGACTTGACAGTGTACTTTGGAAGCTAGTGACTAATGTCAGCTGTCATTTGGTACCCTTTTGGTGCCAATCGAAGCTGTACTTTGCCCGGAAAAAATTATAAACGACGATGTACTCTCATCGATTTCATGTCCAGGGTGTTGTGGTAGATCTATCACCTAGAAATCGGGTGAAATGAACTTGACAGTGTACTTTGACAGCTGGTCACAACTGTCGGCTGTCATTTGATTAACTTTTGATGCCCATCGGAGCTGTACTTCGCCCGGAAAAAATTATAGAACACGATGTACTCTCATCGATTTCATGTCCAGGGTGTTGTGGTGAGTTTATCACCTAGAAATCGGGCGAAATGGACTTGACAGTGTACTTTGAAAGCTAGTGACTACTGTCGGCTGTCAACTGGTACACTTTTGGTGCCAATAGAAGCTGTACTTCGCCCGGAAAAAATTATAGACGACGATGTATTCTCATCGATTTCATGTCCAGGGTGTTGTGGTGAGTTTATCACCTAGAAATCGGGCGAAAGGGACTTGACAGTGTACTTTGACAGCTAGTGACTACTATCAGCTGTCATTTGGTACACTTTTGGTGCCGATAGAAGCTGTACTTCGCCCGGAAAAAATTATAGACGACGATGTATTCTCATCGATTTCATGTCCAGGGTGTTGTGGTGAGTTTATCACCTAGAAATCGGGCGAAATGGACTAGAGAGTGTACTTTGACAGCTAGTAACTACTGTCAGCTGTCATTTGGTACCCTTTTGGTGCCGATATAAGCTGTACTTCGCCCGCAAAAAATTATAGACGACGATGTACTCTCATCGATTTCATGTCCAGGGTGTTGTGGTGAGTTTATCACCTAGAAATCGGGCGAAATGGACTTGACAGTGTACTTTGGCAGCTACTGACTACTGTCAACTGTCATTTGGTACCCTTTTGATGCCAATCAAAGCTGTACTTTGCCCGGAAAAAATTATAAACGACGATGTACTCTCATCGATTTCATGTCCAGGGTGTTGTGGAAGGTTTATCACCTAGAAATCGGGTGAAATGAACTTGACAGTGTACTTTGACAGCTGGTCACAACTGTCGGCTGTCATTTGATTAGCTTTTGATGCCGATCGGAGCTGTACTTCGCCCGGAAAAAATTATAGAACACGATGTACTCTCATCGATTTCATGTCCAGGGTGTTGTGGTGAGTTTATCACCTAGAAATCGGGCGAAATGGATTTGACAGTGTACTTTAACAGATAGTGACTACTGTCGTCTGTCAACTGGTACACTTTTGATGCCAATCGAATCTGTACTTTGCCCGGAAAAAATTATAAACGACGATGTACTCTCATCGATTTCATGTCCAGGGTGTTGTGGTAGATTTATCACCTAGAAATCGGGTGAAATGAACTTGACAGTGTATTCTGACAGCTGGTCACAACTTTCGGCTGTCATTTGATTAACTTTTGATGCCGATCGGAGCTGTACTTCGCCCGGAAAAAATTATAGAACACGATGTACTCTCATCGATTTCATGTCCAGGGTGTTGTGGTGAGTTTATCACCTAGAAATCGGGCGAAATGGACTTGACAGTGTACTTTGGAAGCTAGTGACTACTGTCAGCTGTCATTTGGTACCCTTTTGGTGCCAATCGAAGCTGTACTTTGCCCGGAAAAAATTATAAACGACGATGTACTCTCATCGATTTCATGTCCAGGGTGTTGTGGTAGATCTATCACCTAGAAATCGGGTGAAATGAACTTGACAGTGTACTTTGACAGCTGGTCACAACTGTCGGCTGTCATTTGATTAACTTTTGATGCCCATCGGAGCTGTACTTCGCCCGGAAAAAATTATAGAACACGATGTACTCTCATCGATTTCATGTCCAGGGTGTTGTGGTGAGTTTATCACCTAGAAATCGGGCGAAATGGACTTGACAGTGTACTTTGAAAGCTAGTGACTACTGTCGGCTGTCAACTGGTACACTTTTGGTGCCAATAGAAGCTGTACTTCGCCCGGAAAAAATTATAGACGACGATGTATTCTCATCGATTTCATGTCCAGGGTGTTGTGGTGAGTTTATCACCTAGAAATCGGGCGAAAGGGACTTGACAGTGTACTTTGACAGCTAGTGACTACTATCAGCTGTCATTTGGTACACTTTTGGTGCCGATAGAAGCTGTACTTCGCCCGGAAAAAATTATAGACGACGATGTATTCTCATCGATTTCATGTCCAGGGTGTTGTGGTGAGTTTATCACCTAGAAATCGGGCGAAATGGACTAGAGAGTGTACTTTGACAGCTAGTAACTACTGTCAGCTGTCATTTGGTACCCTTTTGGTGCCGATATAAGCTGTACTTCGCCCGCAAAAAATTATAGACGACGATGTACTCTCATCGATTTCATGTCCAGGGTGTTGTGGTGAGTTTATCACCTAGAAATCGGGCGAAATGGACTTGACAGTGTACTTTGGCAGCTACTGACTACTGTCAACTGTCATTTGGTACCCTTTTGATGCCAATCGAAGCTGTACTTTGCCCGGAAAAAATTATAAACGACGATGTACTCTCATCGATTTCATGTCCAGGGTGTTGTGGAAGGTTTATCACCTAGAAATCGGGTGAAATGAACTTGACAGTGTACTTTGACAGCTGGTCACAACTGTCGGCTGTCATTTGATTAGCTTTTGATGCCGATCGGAGCTGTACTTCGCCCGGAAAAAATTATAGAACACGATGTACTCTCATCGATTTCATGTCCAGGGTGTTGTGGTGAGTTTATCACCTAGAAATCGGGCGAAATGGATTTGACAGTGTACTTGAACAGCTAGTGACTACTGTCGTCTGTCAACTGGTACACTTTTGATGCCAATCGAAGCTGTACTTTGCCCGGAAAAAATTATAAACGACGATGTACTCTCATCGATTTCATGTCCAGGGTGTTGTGGTAGATTTATCACCTAGAAATCGGGTGAAATGAACTTGACAGTGTATTCTGACAGCTGGTCACAACTTTCGGCTGTCATTTGATTAACTTTTGATGCCGATCGGAGCTGTACTTCGCCCGGAAAAAATTATAGAACACGATGTACTCTCATCGATTTCATGTCCAGGGTGTTGTGGTGAGTTTATCACCTAGAAATCGGGCGAAATGGACTTGACAGTGTACTTTGGAAGCTAGTGACTACTGTCAGCTGTCATTTGGTACCCTTTTGGTGCCAATCGAAGCTGTACTTTGCCCGGAAAAAATTATAAACGACGATGTACTCTCATCGATTTCATGTCCAGGGTGTTGTGGTAGATTTATCACCTAGAAATCGGGTGAAATGAACTTGACAGTGTACTTTGACAGCTGGTCACAACTGTCGGCTGTCATTTGATTAACTTTTGATGCCCATCGGAGCTGTACTTCGCCCGGAAAAAATTATAGAACACGATGTACTCTCATCGATTTCATGTCCAGGGTGTTGTGGTGAGTTTATCACCTAGAAATCGGGCGAAATGGACTTGACAGTGTACTTTGACAGCTAGTGACTACTGTCAGCTGTCATTTGGTATCCTTTTGGTGCCGATAAAAGCTGTACTTCGCCCGGAAAAAATTATAGGCGACGATGTACTCTCATCGATTTCATGTCCAGGGTGTTGTGGTGAGTTTATCACCTAGAAATTGTGCGTAATGGACTTGACAGTGTACTTTGACAGCTAGTGACTACTGTCAACTGTCATTTGGTACCCTTTTGGTGCCGATAGAAGCTGTACTTCGCCCGGAAAAAATTATAGACGACGATGTACTCTCATCGATTTCATGTCCAGGGTGTTGTGGTGAGTTTATCACCTAAAAATCGGGCGTAATGGACTTGACAGTGTACTTTGACAGCTAGCCATTACTGTCAGCTGTCATCTGTTACACTTTTGATGCCAATCGAAGCTGTACTTTGCCCGCAAAAAATTATAAACGACGATGTACTCTCATCGATTTCATGTCCAGGGTGTTGTGGTAGGTTTATCACCTAGAAATCGGGTGAAATGAACTTGACAGTGTACTTTGACACCTGGTCACAACTGTCAGCTGTCATTTGATTAACTTTTGGTGCCGATCGGAGCTGTACTTCGCCCGGAAAAAATTATAGAACACGATGTACTCTCATCGATTTCATGTCCAGGGTGTTGTGGTGAGTTTATCACCTAGAAATCGGGCGAAATGGACTTGACAGTGTACTTCGACAGCTAGTGACTACTGTCGGCTGTCAACTGGTACACTTTTGATGCCAATCGAAGCTGTACTTTGCCCGGAAAAAATTATAAACGACGATGTACTCTCATCGATTTCATGTCCAGGGTGTTGTGGTAGATTTATCACCTAGAAAGCGGGTGAAATGAACTTGACAGTGTACTTTGACAGCTGGTCACAACTGTCGGCTGTCATTTGATTAACTTTTGATGCCCATCGGAGCTGTACTTCGCCCGGAAAAAATTATAGAACACGATGTACTCTCATCGATTTCATGTCCAGGGTGTTGTGGTGAGTTTATCACCTAGAAATTGGGCGAAATGGACTTGACAGTGTACTTTGAAAGCTAGTGACTACTGTCAGCTGTCATTTGGTACCCTTTTGGTGCCAATCGAAGCTGTACTTTGCCCGGAAAAAATTATAAACGACGATGTACTCTCATCGATTTCATGTCCAGGGTGTTGTGGTAGATTTATCACCTAGAAATCGGGTGAAATGAACTTGACAGTGTACTTTGACAGCTGGTCACAACTGTCGGCTGTCATTTGATTAACTTTTGATGCCCATCGGAGCTGTACTTCGCCCGGAAAAAATTATAGAACACGATGTACTCTCATCGATTTCATGTCCAGGGTGTTGTGGTGAGTTTATCACCTAGAAATCGGGCGAAATGGACTTGACAGTGTACTTTGAAAGCTAGTGACTACTGTCGGCTGTCAACTGGTACACTTTTGGTGCCAATAGAAGCTGTACTCCGCCCGGAAAAAATTATAGACGACGATGTATTCTCATCGATTTCATGTCCAGGGTGTTGTGGTGAGTTTATCACCTAGAAATCGGGCGAAAGGGACTTGAAAGTGTACTTTGACAGCTAGTGACTACTATCAGCTGTCATTTGGTACACTTTTGGTGCCGATAGAAGCTGTACTTCGCCCGGAAAAAATTATAGACGACGATGTATTCTCATCGATTTCATGTCCAGGGTGTTGTGGTGAGTTTATCACCTAGAAATCGGGCGAAATGGACTAGAGAGTGTACTTTGACAGCTAGTAACTACTGTCAGCTGTCATTTGGTACCCTTTTGGTGCCGATATAAGCTGTACTTCGCCCGCAAAAAATTATAGACGACGATGTACTCTCATCGATTTCATGTCCAGGGTGTTGTGGTGAGTTTATCACCTAGAAATCGGGCGAAATGGACTTGACAGTGTACTTTGGCAGCTACTGACTACTGTCAACTGTCATTTGGTACCCTTTTGGTGCCGATAGAAGCTGTACTTCACCCGGAAAAAATTATAGACGACGATGTACTCTCATCGATTTCATGTCCAGGGTGTTGTGGTGAGTTTATCACCTAGAAATCGGGCGTAATTGACTTAACAGTGTAATTTGACAGCTAGCCATTACTGTCAGCTGTCATCTGGTACACTTTTGATGCCAATCGAAGCTGTACTTTGCCCGGAAAAAATTATAAACGACGATGTACTCTCATCGATTTCATGTCCAGGGTGTTGTGGAAGGTTTATCACCTAGAAATCGGGTGAAATGAACTTGACAGTGTACTTTGACAGCTGGTCACAACTGTCGGCTGTCATTTGATTAGCTTTTGATGCCGATCGGAGCTGTACTTCGCCCGGAAAAAATTATAGAACACGATGTACTCTCACCGATTTCATGTCCAGGGTGTTGTGGTGAGTTTATCACCTAGAAATCGGGCGAAATGGATTTGACAGTGTACTTGAACAGCTAGTGACTACTGTCGTCTGTCAACTGGTACACTTTTGATGCCAATCGAAGCTGTACTTTGCCCGGAAAAAATTATAAACGACGATGTACTCTCATCGATTTCATGTCCAGGGTGTTGTGGTAGATTTATCACCTAGAAATCGGGTGAAATGAACTTGACAGTGTATTCTGACAGCTGGTCACAACTTTCGGCTGTCATTTGATTAACTTTTGATGCCGATCGGAGCTGTACTTCGCCCGGAAAAAATTATAGAACACGATGTACTCTCATCGATTTCATGTCCAGGGTGTTGTGGTGAGTTTATCACCTAGAAATCGGGCGAAATGGACTTGACAGTGTACTTTGGAAGCTAGTGACCACTGTCAGCTGTCATTTGGTACCCTTTTGGTGCCAATCGAAGCTGTACTTTGCCCGGAAAAAATTATAAACGACTATGTACTCTCATCGATTTCATGTCCAGGGTGTTGTGGTAGATTTATCACCTAGAAATCGGGTGAAATGAACTTGACAGTGTACTTTGACAGCTGGTCACAACTGTCGGCTGTCATTTGATTAACTTTTAATGCCGATCGGAGCTGTACTTCGCCCGGAAAAAATTATAGAACACGATGTACTCTCATCGATTTCATGTCCAGGGTGTTGTGGTGAGTTTATCACCTAGAAATCGGGCGGAATGGACTTGACAGTGTACTTTGACAGCTAGTGACTACTGTCAGCTGTCGTTTGGTACCCTTTTGGTGCATATAGAAGCTGTACTTCGCCCGGAAAAAATTATAGACGACGATGTATTCTCATCGATTTCATGTCCAGGGTGTTGTGGTGAGTTTATCACCTAGAAATCGGGCGAAATGGACTTGACAGTGTACTTTGACAGCTACTGACTACAGTCAACTGTCATTTGGTACCCTTTTGGTGCCGATAGAAGCTGTACTTCGCCCGCAAAAAATTATAGACGACGATGTATTCTCATCGATTTCATGTCCAGGGTGTTGTGGTAGATTTATCACCTAGAAATCGGGTGAAATGAACTTGACAGTGTACTTTGACAGCTGGTCACAACTGTCGGCTGTCATTTGATTAACTTTTGATGCCCATCGGAGCTGTACTTCGCCCGGAAAAAATTATAGAACACGATGTACTCTCATCGATTTCATGTCCAGGGTGTTGTGGTGAGTTTATCACCTAGAAATCGGGTGAAATGAACTTGACAGTGTACTTTGACAGCTGGTCACAACTGTCGGCTGTCATTTGATTAGCTTTTGATGCCGATCGGAGCTGTACTTCGCCCGGAAAAAATTATAGAACACGATGTACTCTCACCGATTTCATGTCCAGGGTGTTGTGGTGAGTTTATCACCTAGAAATCGGGCGAAATGGATTTGACAGTGTACTTGAACAGCTATTGACTACTGTCGGCTGTCAACTGGTACACTTTTGGTGCCAATCGAAGCTGTACTTTGCCCGGAAAAAATTATAAACGACGATGTACTCTCATCGATTTCATGTCCAGGGTGTTGTGGTAGATTTATCACCTAGAAAGCGGGTGAAATGAACTTGACAGTGTACTTTGACAGCTGGTCACAACTGTCGGCTGTCATTTGATTAACTTTTGATGCCCATCGGAGCTGTACTTCGCCCGGAAAAAATTATAGAACACGATGTACTCTCATCGATTTCATGTCCAGGGTGTTGTGGTGAGTTTATCACCTAGAAATTGGGCGAAATGGACTTGACAGTGTACTTTGAAAGCTAGTGACTACTGTCAGCTGTCATTTGGTACCCTTTTGGTGCCAATCGAAGCTGTACTTTGCCCGGAAAAAATTATAAACGACGATGTACTCTCATCGATTTCATGTCCAGGGTGTTGTGGTAGATTTATCACCTAGAAATCGGGTGAAATGAACTTGACAGTGTACTTTGACAGCTGGTCACAACTGTCGGCTGTCATTTGATTAACTTTTGATGCCCATCGGAGCTGTACTTCGCCCAGAAAAAATTATAGAACACGATGTACTCTCATCGATTTCATGTCCAGGGTGTTGTGGTGAGTTTATCACCTAGAAATCGGGCGAAATGGACTTGACAGTGTACTTTGAAAGCTAGTGACTACTGTCGGCTGTCAACTGGTACACTTTTGGTGCCAATAGAAGCTGTACTCCGCCCGGAAAAAATTATAGACGACGATGTATTCTCATCGATTTCATGTCCAGGGTGTTGTGGTGAGTTTATCACCTAGAAATCGGGCGAAAGGGACTTGAAAGTGTACTTTGACAGCTAGTGACTACTATCAGCTGTCATTTGGTACACTTTTGGTGCCGATAGAAGCTGTACTTCGCCCGGAAAAAATTATAGACGACGATGTATTCTCATCGATTTCATGTCCAGGGTGTTGTGGTGAGTTTATCACCTAGAAATCGGGCGAAATGGACTAGAGAGTGTACTTTGACAGCTAGTAACTACTGTCAGCTGTCATTTGGTACCCTTTTGGTGCCGATATAAGCTGTACTTCGCCCGCAAAAAATTATAGACGACGATGTACTCTCATCGATTTCATGTCCAGGGTGTTGTGGTGAGTTTATCACCTAGAAATCGGGCGAAATGGACTTGACAGTGTACTTTGGCAGCTACTGACTACTGTCAACTGTCATTTGGTACCCTTTTGGTGCCGATAGAAGCTGTACTTCACCCGGAAAAAATTATAGACGACGATGTACTCTCATCGATTTCATGTCCAGGGTGTTGTGGTGAGTTTATCACCTAGAAATCGGGCGTAATTGACTTAACAGTGTAATTTGACAGCTAGCCATTACTGTCAGCTGTCATCTGGTACACTTTTGATGCCAATCGAAGCTGTACTTTGCCCGGAAAAAATTATAAACGACGATGTACTCTCATCGATTTCATGTCCAGGGTGTTGTGGAAGGTTTATCACCTAGAAATCGGGTGAAATGAACTTGACAGTGTACTTTGACAGCTGGTCACAACTGTCGGCTGTCATTTGATTAGCTTTTGATGCCGATCGGAGCTGTACTTCGCCCGGAAAAAATTATAGAACACGATGTACTCTCACCGATTTCATGTCCAGGGTGTTGTGGTGAGTTTATCACCTAGAAATCGGGCGAAATGGATTTGACAGTGTACTTGAACAGCTAGTGACTACTGTCGTCTGTCAACTGGTACACTTTTGATGCCAATCGAAGCTGTACTTTGCCCGGAAAAAATTATAAACGACGATGTACTCTCATCGATTTCATGTCCAGGGTGTTGTGGTAGATTTATCACCTAGAAATCGGGTGAAATGAACTTGACAGTGTATTCTGACAGCTGGTCACAACTTTCGGCTGTCATTTGATTAACTTTTGATGCCGATCGGAGGTGTACTTCGCCCGGAAAAAATTATAGAACACGATGTACTCTCATCGATTTCATGTCCAGGGTGTTGTGGTGAGTTTATCACCTAGAAATCGGGCGAAATGGACTTGACAGTGTACTTTGGAAGCTAGTGACTACTGTCAGCTGTCATTTGGTACCCTTTTGGTGCCAATCGAAGCTGTACTTTGCCCGGAAAAAATTATAAACGACGATGTACTCTCATCGATTTCATGTCCAGGGTGTTGTGGTAGATTTATCACCTAGAAATCGGGTGAAATGAACTTGACAGTGTACTTTGACAGCTGGTCACAACTGTCGGCTGTCATTTGATTAACTTTTGATGCCGATCGGAGCTGTACTTCGCCCGGAAAAAATTATAGAACACGATGTACTCTCATCGATTTCATGTCCAGGGTGTTGTGGTGAGTTTATCACCTAGAAATCGGGCGGAATGGACTTGACAGTGTACTTTGACAGCTAGTGACTACTGTCAGCTGTCATTTGGTACCCTTTTGGTGCATATAGAAGCTGTACTTCGCCCGGAAAAAATTATAGACGACGATGTATTCTCATCGATTTCATGTCCAGGGTGTTGTGGTGAGTTTATCACCTAGAAATCGGGCGAAATGGACTAGAGAGAGTACTTTGACAGCTAGTAACTTTTTGTCAGCTGTCATTTGGTACCCTTTTGGTGCCGATAGAAGCTGTACTTCGCCCGCAAAAAATTATAGACGACGATGTACTCTCATCGATTTCATGTCCAGGGTGTTGTGGTGAGTTTATCACCTAGAAATCGGGCGAAATGGACTTGACAGTGTACTTTGACAGCTACTGACTACTGTAAACTGTCATTTGGTACCCTTTTGGTGCCGATAGAAGCTGTACTTCGCCCGGAAAAAATTATAGACGACGATGTACTCTCATCGATTTCATGTCCAGGGTGTTGTGGCGAGTTTATCACCTAGAAATCGGGCGTAATTGACTTAACAGTGTAATTTGGCAGCTAGCCATTACTGTCAGCTGTCATCTGGTACACTTTTGATGCCAATTGAAGCTGTCCTTTTTCAGGAAAAAATTATAAACGACGATGTACTCTCATCGATTTCATGTCCAGGGTAATGTGGTAGGTTTATCACCTAGAAATCGGGTGAAATGAACTTGACAGTGTACTTTGACAGCTGGTCACAACTGTCTGCTGTCATTTGATTACCTTTTGATGCCGATCGGAGCTGTACTTCGCCCGGAAAAAATTATAGAACACGATGTATTCTCATCGATTTCATGTCCAGGGTGTTGTGGTGAGTTTATCACCTAAAAATCGGGCGAAATGGACTTGACAGTGTACTTTGACAGCTAGTGACTACTGTCAGCTGTCATTTGGTACCCTTTTGGTGCCGATAGAAGCTGTACTTCGCCCGGAAAAAATTATAGACGACGATGTACTCTCATCGATTTCATGTCCAGGGTGTTGTGGTGAGTTTATCACCTAGAAATCGGGCGTAATGGACTTGGCAGTGTACTTTGACAGCTAGCCATTACTTACAGCTGTCATCTGGTACACTTTTGATGCCAATCGAAGCTGTACTTTGCCCGGAAAAAATTATAATCGACGATGTTCTCTCATCGATTTCATGTCCAGGGTGTTGTGGTAGGTTTATCACCTAAAAATCGGGCGAAATGAACTTGACAGTGTACTTTGACAGCTGGTCACAACTGTCGGCTGTCATTTGATTAACTTTTGATGCCGATCGGAGCTGTACTTGGCCTGGAAAAAATTATAGAACACGATGTACTCTCATCGATTTCATGTCCAGGGTGTTGTGGTGAGTTTATCACCTAGAAATCGGGCGAAATGGACTAGAGAGTGTACTTTGACAGCTAGTAACTACTGTCAGCTGTCATTTGGTACCCTTTTGGTGCCGATAGAAGCTGTACTTCGCCCGCAAAAAATTATAGACGACGATGTACTCTCATCGATTTCATGTCCAGGGTGTTGTGGTAGGTTTATCACCTAAAAATCGGGCGAAATGAACTTGACAGTGTACTTTGACAGCTGGCCACAACTGTCGGCTGTCATTTGATTAACTTTTGATGCCGATCGGAGCTGTACTTCGCCTGGAAAAAATTATAGAACACGATGTACTCTCATCGATTTCATGTCCAGGGTGTTGTGGTGAGTTTATCACCTAAAAATCGGGCGAAATGGACTAGAGAGTGTACTTTGACAGCTAGTAACTACTGTCAGCTGTCATTTGGTACCCTTTTGGTGCCGATAGAAGCTGTACTTCGCCCGGAAAAAATTATAGACGACGATGTATTCTCATCGATTTCATGTCCAGGGTGTTGTGGTGAGTTTATCACCTAAAAATCGGGCGAAATGGACTTGACAGTGTACTTTGACAGCTAGTGACTACTGTCAGCTGTCATTTGATACCCTTTTGGTGCCGATAGAAGCTGTACTTCGCCCGGAAAAAATTATAGACGACGATGTACTCTCATCGATTTCATGTCCAGGGTGTTGTGGTGAGTTTATCACCTAGAAATCGGGCGTAATGGACTTGACAGTGTACTTTGACAGCAAGCCATTACTTTCAGCTGTCATCTGGTACACTTTTGATGCCAATCGAAGCTGTACTTTGCCCGGAAAAAATTATAAACGACGATGTACTCTCATCGATTTCATGTCCAGGGTGTTGTGGTAGTTTTATCACCTAAAAATCGGGCGAAATGAACTTGACAGTGTACTTTGACAGCTGGTCACAACTGTCGGCTGTCATTTGATTAACTTTTGATGCCGATCGGAGCTGTACTTCGCCTGGAAAAAATTATAGAACACGATGTACTCTCATCGATTTCATGTCCAGGGTGTTGTGGTGAGTTTATCACCTAGAAATCGGGCGAAATGGACTAGAGAGTGTACTTTGACAGCTAGTAACTACTGTCGTCTGTCAACTGGTACACTTTTGATGCCAATCGAAGCTGTACTTTGCCCGGAAAAAATTATAAACGACGATGTACTCTCATCGATTTCATGTCCAGGGTGTTGTGGTAGATTTATCACCTAGAAATCGGGTGAAATGAACTTGACAGTGTATTCTGACAGCTGGTCACAACTTTCGGCTGTCATTTGATTAACTTTTGATGCCGATCGGAGCTGTACTTCGCCCGGAAAAAATTATAGAACACGATGTACTCTCATCGATTTCATGTCCAGGGTGTTGTGGTGAGTTTATCACCTAGAAATCGGGCGAAATGGACTTGACAGTGTACTTTGGAAGCTAGTGACTACTGTCAGCTGTCATTTGGTACCCTTTTGGTGCCAATCGAAGCTGTACTTTGCCCGGAAAAAATTATAAACGACGGTGTACTCTCATCGATTTCATGTCCAGGGTGTTGTGGTAGATTTATCACCTAGAAATCGGGTGAAATGAACTTGACAGTGTACTTTGACAGCTGGTCACAGATGTCGGCTGTCATTTGATTAACTTTTGATGCCGATCGGAGCTGTACTTCGCCCGGAAAAAATTATAGAACACGATGTACTCTCATCGATTTCATGTCCAGGGTGTTGTGGTGAGTTTATCACCTAGAAATCGGGCGAAATGGACTAGAGAGTGTACTTTGACAGCTAGTAACTACTGTCGTCTGTCAACTGGTACACTTTTGATGCCAATCGAAGCTGTACTTTGCCCGGAAAAAATTATAAACGACGATGTACTCTCATCGATTTCATGTCCAGGGTGTTGTGGTAGATTTATCACCTAGAAATCGGGTGAAATGAACTTGACAGTGTATTCTGACAGCTGGTCACAACTTTCGGCTGTCATCTGATTAACTTTTGATGCCGATCGGAGCTGTACTTCGCCCGGAAAAAATTATAGAACACGATGTACTCTCATCGATTTCATGTCCAGGGTGTTGTGGTGAGTTTATCACCTAGAAATCGGGCGAAATGGACTTGACAGTGTACTTTGGCAGCTACTGACTACTGTCAACTGTCATTTGGTACCCTTTTGGTGCCGATAGAAGCTGTACTTCGCCCGGAAAAAATTATAGACGTCGATGTACTCTCATCGATTTCATGTCCAGGGTGTTGTGGTGAGTTTATCACCTAGAAATCGGGCGTAATTGACTTAACAGTGTAACTTGACAGCTAGCCATAACTGTCAGCTGTCATCTGGTACACTTTTGATGCCAATCGAAGCTGTACTTTGCCCGGAAAAAATTATAAACGACGATGTACTCTCATCGATTTCATGTCCAGGGTGTTGTGGAAGGTTTATCACCTAGAAATCGGGTGAAATGAACTTGACAGTGTACTTTGACAGCTGGTCACAACTATCGGCTGTCATTTGATTAGCTTTTGATTCCGATCGGAGCTGTACTTCGCCCGGAAAAAATTATAGAACACGATGTACTCTCATCGATTTCATGTCCAGGGTGTTGTGGTGAGTTTATCACCTAGAAATCGGGTGAAATGGACTTGACAGTGTACTTGAACAGCTAGTGACTACTGTCGTCTGTCAACTGGTACACTTTTGATGCCAATCGAAGCTGTACTTTGCCCGGAAAAAATTATAAACGACGATGTACTCTCATCGATTTCATGTCCAGGGTGTTGTGGTAGATTTATCACCTAGAAATCGGGTGAAATGAACTTGACAGTGTATTCTGACAGCTGGTCACAACTTTCGGCTGTCATTTGATTAACTTTTGATGCCGATCGGAGCTGTACTTCGCCCGGAAAAAATTATAGAACACGATGTACTCTCATCGATTTCATGTCCAGGGTGTTGTGGTGAGTTTATCACCTAGAAATCGGGCGAAATCGACTTGATAGTGTACTTTGGAAGCTAGTGACTACTGTCAGCTGTCATTTGGTACCCTTTTGGTGCCAATCGAAGCTGTACTTTGCCCGGAAAAAATTATAAACGACGATGTACTCTCATCGATTTCATGTCCAGGGTGTTGTGGTAGATTTATCACCTAGAAATCGGGTGAAATGAACTTGACAGTGTACTTTGACAGCTGGTCACAGATGTCGGCTGTCATTTGATTAACTTTTGATGCCGATCGAAGCTGTACTTCGCCCGGAAAAAATTATAGAACACGATGTACTCTCATCGATTTCATGTCCAGGGTGTTGTGGTGAGTTTATCACCTAGAAATCGGGCAAAATGGACTTGACAGTGTACTTTGACAGCTAGTGACTACTGTCGGCTGTCAACTGGTACACTTTTGGTGGCAATAGAAGCTGTACTTCGCCCGGAAAAAATTATAGACGACGATGTATTCTCATCGATTTCATGTCCAGGGTGTTGTGGTGAGTTTATCACCTAGAAATCGGGCGAAATGGACTTGACAGTGTACTTTGACAGCTAGTGACTACTGTCAGCTGTCATTTGGTACCCTTTTGGTGCCAATAGAAGCTGTACTTCGCCCGGAAAAAATTATAGACGACGATGTATTCTCATCGATTTCATGTCCAGGGTGTTGTGGTGAGTTTATCACCTAGAAATCGGGCGAAATGGACTAGAGAGTGTACTTTGACAGCTAGTAACTACTGTCAGCTGTCATTTGGTACCCTTTTGGTGCCGATAGAAGCTGTACTTCGCCCGCAAAAAATTATAGACGACGATGTACTCTCATCGATTTCATGTCCAGGGTGTTGTGGTGAGTTTATCACCTAGAAATCGGGCGAAATGGACTTGACAGTGTACTTTGACAGCTACTGACTACAGTCAACTGTCATTTGGTACCCTTTTGGTGCCGATAGAAGCTGTACTTCGCCCGGAAAAAATTATAGACGACGATGTACTCTCATCGATTTCATGTCCAGGGTGTTGTGGCGAGTTTATCACCTAGAAATCGGGCGTAATTGACTCAACAGTGTAATTTGGCAGCTAGCCATTACTGTCAGCTGTCATCTGGTACAATTTTGATGCCAATTGAAGCTGTACTTTTTCCGGAAAAAATTATAAACGACGATGTACTCTCATCGATTTCATGTCCAGGGTGTTGTGGTAGGTTTATCACCTAGAAATCGGGTGAAATGAACTTGACAGTGTACTTTGACAGCTGGTCACAACTGTCTGCTGTCATTTGATTACCTTTTGATGCCGATCGGAGCTGTACTTCGCCCGGAAAAAATTATAGAACTTGATGTATTCTCATCGATTTCATGTCCAGGGTGTTGTGGTGAGTTTATCAACTAGAAATCGGACTTGACAGTGTACTTTGGAAGCTAGTGACTACTGTCAACTGTCATTTGGTACCCTTTTGGTGCCGATAGAAGCTGTACTTCGCCCGGAAAAAATTATAGACGACGATGTATTCTCATCGATTTCATGTCCAGGGTGTTGTGGTGAGTTTATCACCTAAAAATCGGGCGAAATGGACTTGACAGTGTACTTTGGCAGCTAGTGACTACTGTCAGCTGTCATTTGGTACCCTTTTGGTGCCGATAGAAGCTGTACTTCGCCCGGAAAAAATTATAGACGACGATGTACTCTCATCGATTTCATGTCCAGGGTGTTGTGGTGAGTTTATCACCTAGAAATCGGGCGTAATGGACTTGACAGTGTACTTTGACAGCTAGCCATTACTTTCAGCTGTCATCTGGTACACTTTTGATGCCAATCGAAGCTGTACTTTGCCCGGAAAAAATTATAAACGACGATGTACTCTCATCGATTTCATGTCCAGGGTGTTGTGGTAGGTTTATCACCTAAAAATCGGGCGAAATGAACTTGACAGTGTACTTTGACAGCTGGTCACAACTGTCGGCTGTCATTTGATTAACTTTTGATGCCGATCGGAGCTGTACTTCGCCCGGAAAAAATTATAGAACACGATGTACTCTCATCGATTTCATGTCCAGGGTGTTTTGGTGAGTTTATCACCTAGAAATCGGGCAAAATGGACTTGACAGTGTACTTTGACAGCTAGTGACTACTGTCGACTGTCAACTGGTACACTTTTGGTGCCAATAGAAGCTGTACTTCGCCCGGAAAAAATTATAGACGACGATGTATTCTCATCGATTTCATGTCCAGGGTGTTGTGGTGAGTTTATCACCTAGAAATCGGGCGAAATGGACATGACAGTGTACTTTGACAGCTAGTGACTCCTGTCAGCTGTCATTTGGTACCCTTTTGGTGCCGATAGAAGCTGTACTTCGCCCGGAAAAAATTATAGACGACGATGTATTCTCATCGATTTCATGTCCAGGGTGTTGTGGTGAGTTTATCACCTAGAAATCGGGCGAAATGGACTAGAGAGTGTACTTTGACAGCTAGTAACTACTGTCAGCTGTCATTTGGTACCCTTTTGGTGCCGATAGAAGCTGTACTTCGCCCGCAAAAAATTATAGACGACGATGTACTCTCATCGATTTCATGTCCAGGGTGTTGTGGTGAGTTTATCACCTAGAAATCGGGCGAAATGGACTTGACAGTGTACTTTGACAGCTACTGACTACTGTCAACTGTCATTTGGTAACCTTTTGGTGCCGATAGAAGCTGTACTTCGCCCGGAAAAAATTATAGACGACGATGTACTCTCATCGATTTCATGTCCAGGGTGTTGTGGCGAGTTTATCACCTAGAAATCGGGCGTAATTGACTTAACAGTGTAATTTGGCAGCTAGCCATTACTGTCAGCTGTCATTTGGTACACTTTTGATGCCAATTGAAGCTGTACTTTTTCCGGAAAAAATTATAAACGACGATGTACTCTCATCGATTTCATGTCCAGGGTGTTGTGGTAGGTTTATCACCTAGAAATCGGGTGAAATGAACTTGACAGTGTACTTTGACAGCTGGTCACAACTGTCTGCTGTCATTTGATCACCTTTTAATGCCGATCGGAGCTGTACTTCGCCCGGAAAAAATTATAGAACACGATGTACTCTCATCGATTTCATGTCCAGGGTGTTGTGGTGAGTTTATCACCTAGAAATCGGGCAAAATGGACTTGACAGTGTACTTTGACAGCTAGTGACTACTGTCGGCTGTCAACTGGTACACTTTTGGTGGCAATAGAAGCTGTACTTCGCCCGGAAAAAATTATAGACGACGATGTATTCTCATCGATTTCATGTCCAGGGTGTTGTGGTGAGTTTATCACCTAGAAATCGGGCGAAATGGACTTGACAGTGTACTTTGACAGCTAGTGACTACTGTCAGCTGTCATTTGGTACCCTTTTGGTGCCAATAGAAGCTGTACTTCGCCCGGAAAAAATTATAGACGACGATGTATTCTCATCGATTTCATGTCCAGGGTGTTGTGGTGAGTTTATCACCTAGAAATCGGGCGAAATGGACTAGAGAGTGTACTTTGACAGCTAGTAACTACTGTCAGCTGTCATTTGGTACCCTTTTGGTGCCGATAGAAGCTGTACTTCGCCCGCAAAAAATTATAGACGACGATGTACTCTCATCGATTTCATGTCCAGGGTGTTGTGGTGAGTTTATCACCTAGAAATCGGGCGAAATGGACTTGACAGTGTACTTTGACAGCTACTGACTACAGTCAGCTGTCATTTGGTACCCTTTTGGTGCCGATAGAAGCTGTACTTCGCCCGGAAAAAATTATAGACGACGATGTACTCTCATCGATTTCATGTCCAGGGTGTTGTGGCGAGTTTATCACCTAGAAATCGGGCGTAATTGACTCAACAGTGTAATTTGGCAGCTAGCCATTACTGTCAGCTGTCATCTGGTACAATTTTGATGCCAATTGAAGCTGTACTTTTTCCGGAAAAAATTATAAACGACGATGTACTCTCATCGATTTCATGTCCAGGGTGTTGTGGTAGGTTTATCACCTAGAAATCGGGTGAAATGAACTTGACAGTGTACTTTGACAGCTGGTCACAACTGTCTGCTGTCATTTGATTACCTTTTGATGCCGATCGGAGCTGTACTTCGCCCGGAAAAAATTATAGAACTTGATGTATTCTCATCGATTTCATGTCCAGGGTGTTGTGGTGAGTTTATCAACTAGAAATCGGACTTGACAGTGTACTTTGGAAGCTAGTGACTACTGTCAACTGTCATTTGGTACCCTTTTGATGCCGATAGAAGCTGTACTTCGCCCGGAAAAAATTATAGACGACGATGTATTCTCATCGATTTCATGTCCAGGGTGTTGTGGTGAGTTTATCACCTAAAAATCGGGCGAAATGGACTTGACAGTGTACTTTGGCAGCTAGTGACTACTGTCAGCTGTCATTTGGTACCCTTTTGGTGACGATAGAAGCTGTACTTCGCCCGGAAAAAATTATAGACGACGATGTACTCTCATCGATTTCATGTCCAGGGTGTTGTGGTGAGTTTATCACCTAGAAATCGGGCGTAATGGACTTGACAGTGTACTTTGACAGCTAGCCATTACTTTCAGCTGTCATCTGGTACACTTTTGATGCCAATCGAAGCTGTACTTTGCCCGGAAAAAATTATAAACGACGATGTACTCTCATCGATTTCATGTCCAGGGTGTTGTGGTAGGTTTATCACCTAAAAATCGGGCGAAATGAACTTGACAGTGTACTTTGACAGCTGGTCACAACTGTCGGCTGTCATTTGATTAACTTTTGATGCCGATCGGAGCTGTACTTCGCCCGGAAAAAATTATAGAACACGATGTACTCTCATCGATTTCATGTCCAGGGTGTTGTGGTGAGTTTATCACCTAGAAATCGGGCAAAATGGACTTGACAGTGTACTTTGACAGCTAGTGACTACTGTCGACTGTCAACTGGTACACTTTTGGTGCCAATAGAAGCTGTACTTCGCCCGGAAAAAATTATAGACGACGATGTATTCTCATCGATTTCATGTCCAGGGTGTTGTGGTGAGTTTATCACCTAGAAATCGGGCGAAATGGACATGACAGTGTACTTTGACAGCTAGTGACTCCTGTCAGCTGTCATTTGGTACCCTTTTGGTGCCGATAGAAGCTGTACTTCGCCCGGAAAAAATTATAGACGACGATGTATTCTCATCGATTTCATGTCCAGGGTGTTGTGGTGAGTTTATCACCTAGAAATCGGGCGAAATGGACTAGAGAGTGTACTTTGACAGCTAGTAACTACTGTCAGCTGTCATTTGGTACCCTTTTGGTGCCGATAGAAGCTGTACTTCGCCCGCAAAAAATTATAGACGACGATGTACTCTCATCGATTTCATGTCCAGGGTGTTGTGGTGAGTTTATCACCTAGAAATCGGGCGAAATGGACTTGACAGTGTACTTTGACAGCTACTGACTACTGTCAACTGTCATTTGGTAACCTTTTGGTGCCGATAGAAGCTGTACTTCGCCCGGAAAAAATTATAGACGACGATGTACTCTCATCGATTTCATGTCCAGGGTGTTGTGGCGAGTTTATCACCTAGAAATCGGGCGTAATTGACTAAACAGTGTAATTTGGCAGCTAGCCATTACTGTCAGCTGTCATTTGGTACACTTTTGATGCCAATTGAAGCTGTACTTTTTCCGGAAAAAATTATAAACGACGATGTACTCTCATCGATTTCATGTCCAGGGTGTTGTGGTAGGTTTATCACCTAGAAATCGGGTGAAATGAACTTGACAGTGTACTTTGACAGCTGGTCACAACTGCCTGCTGTCATTTGATCACCTTTTAATGCCGATCGGAGCTGTACTTCGCCCGGAAAAAATTATAGAACACGATGTACTCTCATCGATTTCATGTCCAGGGTGTTGTGGTGAGTTTATCAACTAGAAATCGGGCGAAATGGACTTGACAGTGTACTTTGGCAGCTAGTGACTACTGTCAGCTGTCATTTGGTACCCTTTTGGTGCCGATAGAAGCTGTACTTCGCCCGGAAAAAATTATAGACGACGATGTATTCTCATCGATTTCATGTCCAGGGTGTTGTGGTGAGTTTATCACCTAAAAATCGGGCGAAATGGACTTGACAGTGTACTTTGACAGCTAGTGACTACTGTCAGCTGTCATTTGGTACCCTTTTGGTGCCGATAGAAGCTGTACTTCGCCCGGAAAAAATTATAGACGACGATGTACTCTCATCGATTTCATGTCCAGGGTGTTGTGGTGAGTTTATCACCTAGAAATCGGGCGTAATGGACTTGACAGTGTACTTTGACAGCTAGCCATTACTTTCAGCTGTCATCTGGTACACTTTTGATGCCAATCGAAGCTGTAC
This sequence comes from Oxycera nigricornis, assembly GCA_963942545.1. Lineage (NCBI taxonomy): Eukaryota > Metazoa > Arthropoda > Insecta > Diptera > Stratiomyidae > Oxycera > Oxycera nigricornis. The sequence continues at coordinate 18,064,962 of OZ012664.1, read as the reverse complement.
TTTGCCCGGAAAAAAATAATAAACGACGATGTACTCTCATCGATTTCATGTCCAGGGTGTTGTGGTAGGTTTATCACCTAAAAATCGGGCGAAATGAACTTGACAGTGTACTTTGACAGCTGGTCACAACTGTCGGCTGTCATTTGATTAACTTTTGATGCCGATCGGAGCTGTACTTCGCCCGGAAAAAATTATAGAACACGATGTACTCTCATCGATTTCATGTCCAGGGTGTTGTGGTGAGTTTATCACCTAGAAATCGGGCAAAATGGACTTGACAGTGTACTTTGACAGCTAGTGACTACTGTCGGCTGTCAACTGGTACACTTTTGGTGCCAATAGAAGCTGTACTTCGCCCGGAAAAATTTATAGACGACGATGTATTCTCATCGATTTCATGTCCAGGGTGTTGTGGTGAGTTTATCACCTAGAAATCGGGCGAAATGGACTTGACAGTGTACTTTGACAGCTAGTGACTACTGTCAGCTGTCATTTGGTACCCTTTTGGTGCCGATAGAAGCTGTACTTCGCCCGGAAAAAATTATAGACGACGATGTATTCTCATCGATTTCATGTCCAGGGTGTTGTGGTGAGTTTATCACCTAGAAATCGGGCGAAATGGACTAGAGAGTGTACTTTGACAGCTAGAAACTACTGTCAGCTGTCATTTGGTACCCTTTTGGTGCCGATAGAAGCTGTACTTCGCCCGCAAAAAATTATAGACGACGATGTACTCTCATCGATTTCATGTCCAGGGTGTTGTGGTGAGTTTATCACCTAGAAATCGGGCGAAATGGACTTGACAGTGTACTTTGACAGCTACTGACTACTGTCAACTGTCATTTGGTACCCTTTTGGTGCCGATAGAAGCTGTACTTCGCCCGGAAAAAATTATAGACGACGATGTACTCTCATCGATTTTATGTCCAGGGTGTTGTGGCGAGTTTATCACCTAGAAATCGGGCGTAATCGACTTAACAGTGTATTTTGGCAGCTAGTCATTACTGTCAGCTGTCATCTGGTACACTTTTAATGCCAATTGAAGCTGTACTTTTTCCGGAAAAAATTATAAACGACGATGTACTCTCATCGATTTCATGTCCAGGGTGTTGTGGTAGGTTTATCACCTAGAAATCGGGTGAAATGAACTTGACAGTGTACTTTGACAGCTGGTCACAATTGTCTGCTGTCATTTGATTACCTTTTGATGCCGATCGGAGCTGTACTTCGCCCGGAAAAAATTATAGAACACGATGTACTCTCATCGATTTCATGTCCAGGGTGTTGTGGTGAGTTTATCAACTAGAAATCGGGCGTAATGGACTTGACAGTGTACTTTGGAAGCTAGTGACTACTGTCAACTGTCATTTGGTACCCTTTTGGTGCCAATAGAAGCTGTACTTCGCCCGGAAAAAATTATAGACGACGATGTATTCTCATCGATTTCATGTCCAGGGTGTTGTGGTGAGTTCATCACCTAAAAATCGGGCGAAATGGACTTGACAGTGTACTTTGACAGCTAGTGACTACTGTCAGCTGTCATTTGGTACCCTTTTGGTGCCAATAGAAGCTGTACTTCGCCCGGAAAAAATTATAGACGACGATGTACTCTCATCGATTTCATGTCCAGGGTGTTGTGGTGAGTTTATCACCTAGAAATCGGGTGAAATGAACTTGACAGTGTACTTTGACAGCTGGTCACAACTGTCAGCTGTCATTTGATTAACTTTTGATGCCGATCGGAGCTGTACTACGCCCGGAAAAAATTATAGAACACGATGTACTCTCATCGATTTCATGTCCAGGGTGTTGTGGTGAGTTTATCACCTAGAAATCGGGCGTAATGGACTTGACGGTGTACTTTGACAGCTAGCCATTACTGTCAGCTGTCACGTGGTATACTTTTGAAGCCAATCGAAGCTGTACTTTGCCCGGAAAAAATTATAAACGACGATGTACTCTCATCGATTTCATGTCCAGGGTGTTGTGGTGAGTTTATCACCTAGAAATCGGGCGTAACGGACTTGACAGTGTACTTTGGAAGCTAGTGACTACTGTCAGCTGTCATTTGATTAACTTTTAATGCCGATCGGAGCTGTACTTCGCCCGGAAAAAATTATAGACGACGATGTATTCTCATCGATTTCATGTCCAGGGTGTTGTGGTGAGTTTATCACCTAGAAATCGGGCAAAATGGACTTAACAGTGTACTTTGACAGCTAGTGACTACTGTCAGCTGTCATTTTGTACCCTTTCGGTGCCGATAGAAGCTGTACTTCGCCCGGAAAAAATTATAGACGACGATGTACTCTCATCGATTTCATGTCCAGGGTGTTGTGGTGAGTTTATCACCTAGAAATCGGGCGTAATGGACTTGACAGTGTACTTTGACAGCTAGCCATCACTTTCAGCTGTCATCTGGTACACTTTTGATGCCAATCCAAGCTGTACTTTGCCCGGAAAAAATTATAAACGACGATGTACTCTCATCGATTTCATGTCCAGGGTGTTGTGGTAGGTTTATCACCTAGAAATCGGGTGAAATGAACTTGACAGTTAACTTTGACAGCTGGTCACAACTGTCGGCTGTTATTTGATTAACTTTTGATGCCGATCGGAGCTGTACTTCGCCTGGAAAAAATTATAGACGACGATGTACTCTCATCGATTTCATGTCCAGGGTGTTGTGGTGAGTTTATCACCTAGAAATTGGGCGTAATGGACTTGACAGTGTACTTTGAAAGCTAGTGACTACTGTCAACTGTCATTTGGTACACTTTTGATGCCAATCGAAGCTGTACTTTGCCCGGAAAAAATTATAAACGACGATGTACTCTCATCGATTTCATGTCCAGGGTGTTGTGGTAGGTTTATCACCTAGAAATCGGGTCAAATGAACTTGACAGTGTACTTTGACAGCTGGTCACAACTGTCAGCTGTCATTTGATTAACTTTTGATGCCGATCGGAGCTTTACTACGCCCGGAAAAAATTATAGAACACGATGTACTATCATCGATTTCATGTCCAGGGTGTTGTGGTGAGTTTATCACCTAGAAATCGGGCGTAATGGACTTGACAGTGTACTTTGACAGCTAGCCATTACTGTCAGCTGTCATCTGGTACACTTTTGATGCCAATCGGAGATGTACTTCGCCCGGAAAAAATTATAGACGACGATGTACTCTCATCGATTTCATGTCCAGGGTGTTGTGGTGAGTTTATCACCTAGAAATCGGGCGTAATGGACTTGACAGTGTACTTTGACAGCCAGCCATTACTTTAAGCTGTCATTTGCTACACTTTTGATGCCGATCGGAGCTGTACTTCGCCCGGAAAAAATTATAGAACACGATGTACTCTCATCGATTTCATGTCCAGGGTGTTGTGGTGAGTTTATCACCTAGAAATCGGGCGTAATGGACTTGACAGTGTACTTTGACAGCTAGTGATTACTGTCAGCTGTCATTTGGTACACTTTTGATGCCAATCGAAGCTGTACTTTGCCCGGAAAAAATTATAAACGACGATGTACTCTCATCGATTTCATGTCCAGGGTGTTGTGGTAGGTTTATCACCTAGAAATCGGGTGAACTGAACTTGACAGTGTACTTTTGCAGCTGGTCACAACTGTCGACTGTCATTTGATTAACTTTTGATGCCGATCGGAGCTGTACTTCGCCCGGAAAAAATTATAGAACACGATGTACTCTCATCGATTTCATGTCCAGGGTGTTGTGGTGAGTTTATCACCTAGAAATCGGGCGTAATGGACTTGACGGTGTACTTTGGCAGCTAGCCATTACTGTCAGCTGTCATCTGGTATACTTTTGATGCCAATCGGAGCTGTACTTTGCCCGGAAAAAATTATAGACGACGATGTACTCTCATCGATTTCATTACCAGGCTGTTGTGGTGAGTTTATCACCTAGAAATCGGGCGTAATGGATTTGACAGTGTACTTTGACAGCTAGCAATTACTTTCAGCTGTCATTTGGTACACTTTTGATGCCAATCGAAGCTGTACTTTGCCCGGAAAAAATTATAAACGACGATGTACTCTCATCGATTTCATGTCCAGGGTGTTGTGGTGAGTTTATCACCTAGAAATCGGGCGTAATGGAGTTGACAGTGTAATTTGACAGCTAGCCATTACTGTCGGCTGTCAACTGGTACACTTTTGGTGCCAATAGAAGCTGTACTTCGCCCGGAAAAATTTATAGACGACGATGTATTCTCATCGATTTCATGTCCAGGGTGTTGTGGTGAGTTTATCACCTAGAAATCGGGCGAAATGGACTTGACAGTGTACTTTGACAGCTAGTGACTACTGTCAGCTGTCATTTGGTACCCTTTTGGTGCCGATAGAAGCTGTACTTCGCCCGGAAAAAATTATAGACGACGATGTATTCTCATCGATTTCATGTCCAGGGTGTTGTGGTGAGTTTATCACCTAGAAATCGGGCGAAATGGACTAGAGAGTGTACTTTGACAGCTAGAAACTACTGTCAGCTGTCATTTGGTACCCTTTTGGTGCCGATAGAAGCTGTACTTCGCCCGCAAAAAATTATAGACGACGATGTACTCTCATCGATTTCATGTCCAGGGTGTTGTGGTGAGTTTATCACCTAGAAATCGGGCGAAATGGACTTGACAGTGTACTTTGACAGCTACTGACTACTGTCAACTGTCATTTGGTACCCTTTTGGTGCCGATAGAAGCTGTACTTCGCCCGGAAAAAATTATAGACGACGATGTACTCTCATCGATTTTATGTCCAGGGTGTTGTGGCGAGTTTATCACCTAGAAATCGGGCGTAATCGACTTAACAGTGTATTTTGGCAGCTAGTCATTACTGTCAGCTGTCATCTGGTACACTTTTAATGCCAATTGAAGCTGTACTTTTTCCGGAAAAAATTATAAACGACGATGTACTCTCATCGATTTCATGTCCAGGGTGTTGTGGTAGGTTTATCACCTAGAAATCGGGTGAAATGAACTTGACAGTGTACTTTGACAGCTGGTCACAATTGTCTGCTGTCATTTGATTACCTTTTGATGCCGATCGGAGCTGTACTTCGCCCGGAAAAAATTATAGAACACGATGTACTCTCATCGATTTCATGTCCAGGGTGTTGTGGTGAGTTTATCAACTAGAAATCGGGCGTAATGGACTTGACAGTGTACTTTGGAAGCTAGTGACTACTGTCAACTGTCATTTGGTACCCTTTTGGTGCCAATAGAAGCTGTACTTCGCCCGGAAAAAATTATAGACGACGATGTATTCTCATCGATTTCATGTCCAGGGTGTTGTGGTGAGTTTATCACCTAAAAATCGGGCGAAATGGACTTGACAGTGTACTTTGACAGCTAGTGACTACTGTCAGCTGTCATTTGGTACGCTTTTGGTGCCAATAGAAGCTGTACTTCGCCCGGAAAAAATTATAGACGACGATGTACTCTCATCGATTTCATGTCCAGGGTGTTGTGGTGAGTTTATCACCTAGAAATCGGGTGAAATGAACTTGACAGTGTACTTTGACAGCTGGTCACAACTGTCAGCTGTCATTTGATTAACTTTTGATGCCGATCGGAGCTGTACTACGCCCGGAAAAAATTATAGAACACGATGTACTCTCATCGATTTCATGTCCAGGGTGTTGTGGTGAGTTTATCACCTAGAAATCGGGCGTAATGGACTTGACGGTGTACTTTGACAGCTAGCCATTACTGTCAGCTGTCACGTGGTATACTTTTGAAGCCAATCGAAGCTGTACTTTGCCCGGAAAAAATTATAAACGACGATGTACTCTCATCGATTTCATGTCCAGGGTGTTGTGGTGAGTTTATCACCTAGAAATCGGGCGTAACGGACTTGACAGTGTACTTTGGAAGCTAGTGACTACTGTCAGCTGTCATTTGATTAACTTTTAATGCCGATCGGAGCTGTACTTCGCCCGGAAAAAATTATAGACGACGATGTATTCTCATCGATTTCATGTCCAGGGTGTTGTGGTGAGTTTATCACCTAGAAATCGGGCAAAATGGACTTAACAGTGTACTTTGACAGCTAGTGACTACTGTCAGCTGTCATTTTGTACCCTTTCGGTGCCGATAGAAGCTGTACTTCGCCCGGAAAAAATTATAGACGACGATGTACTCTCATCGATTTCATGTCCAGGGTGTTGTGGTGAGTTTATCACCTAGAAATCGGGCGTAATGGACTTGACAGTGTACTTTGACAGCTAGCCATCACTTTCAGCTGTCATCTGGTACACTTTTGATGCCAATCCAAGCTGTACTTTGCCCGGAAAAAATTATAAACGACGATGTACTCTCATCGATTTCATGTCCAGGGTGTTGTGGTAGGTTTATCACCTAGAAATCGGGTGAAATGAACTTGACAGTTAACTTTGACAGCTGGTCACAACTGTCGGCTGTTATTTGATTAACTTTTGATGCCGATCGGAGCTGTACTTCGCCTGGAAAAAATTATAGACGACGATGTACTCTCATCGATTTCATGTCCAGGGTGTTGTGGTGAGTTTATCACCTAGAAATTGGGCGTAATGGACTTGACAGTGTACTTTGAAAGCTAGTGACTACTGTCAACTGTCATTTGGTACACTTTTGATGCCAATCGAAGCTGTACTTTGCCCGGAAAAAATTATAAACGACGATGTACTCTCATCGATTTCATGTCCAGGGTGTTGTGGTAGGTTTATCACCTAGAAATCGGGTCAAATGAACTTGACAGTGTACTTTGACAGCTGGTCACAACTGTCAGCTGTCATTTGATTAAATTTTGATGCCGATCGGAGCTTTACTACGCCCGGAAAAAATTATAGAACACGATGTACTATCATCGATTTCATGTCCAGGGTGTTGTGGTGAGTTTATCACCTAGAAATCGGGCGTAATGGACTTGACAGTGTACTTTGACAGCTAGCCATTACTGTCAGCTGTCATCTGGTACACTTTTGATGCCAATCGGAGATGTACTTCGCCCGGAAAAAATTATAGACGACGATGTACTCTCATCGATTTCATGTCCAGGGTGTTGTGGTGAGTTTATCACCTAGAAATCGGGCGTAATGGACTTGACAGTGTACTTTGACAGCCAGCCATTACTTTAAGCTGTCATTTGCTACACTTTTGATGCCGATCGGAGCTGTACTTCGCCCGGAAAAAATTATAGAACACGATGTACTCTCATCGATTTCATGTCCAGGGTGTTGTGGTGAGTTTATCACCTAGAAATCGGGCGTAATGGACTTGACAGTGTACTTTGACAGCTAGTGATTACTGTCAGCTGTCATTTGGTACACTTTTGATGCCAATCGAAGCTGTACTTTGCCCGGAAAAAATTATAAACGACGATGTACTCTCATCGATTTCATGTCCAGGGTGTTGTGGTAGGTTTATCACCTAGAAATCGGGTGAACTGAACTTGACAGTGTACTTTTGCAGCTGGTCACAACTGTCGACTGTCATTTGATTAACTTTTGATGCCGATCGGAGCTGTACTTCGCCCGGAAAAAATTATAGAACACGATGTACTCTCATCGATTTCATGTCCAGGGTGTTGTGGTGAGTTTATCACCTAGAAATCGGGCGTAATGGACTTGACGGTGTACTTTGGCAGCTAGCCATTACTGTCAGCTGTCATCTGGTACACTTTTGATGCCAATCGGAGCTGTACTTTGCCCGGAAAAAATTATAGACGACGATGTACTCTCATCGATTTCATTACCAGGCTGTTGTGGTGAGTTTATCACCTAGAAATCGGGCGTAATGGATTTGACAGTGTACTTTGACAGCTAGCAATTACTTTCAGCTGTCATTTGGTACACTTTTGATGCCAATCGAAGCTGTACTTTGCCCGGAAAAAATTATAAACGACGATGTACTCTCATCGATTTCATGTCCAGGGTGTTGTGGTGAGTTTATCACCTAGAAATCGGGCGTAATGGAGTTGACAGTGTAATTTGACAGCTAGCCATTACTGTCAGCTGTCATCTTGTACACTTTTGATGCCAATCGAAGCTGTACTTTGCCCGGAAAAAATTATAAACGACGATGTACTCTCATCGATTTCATGTCCAGGGTGTTGTGGTGAGTTTATCACCTAGAAATCGGGTGAAATAATCTTTAAAGTGTACTTTGACAGCTGGTCACAACTGGCAGCTGTCATTTGATTAACTTTTGAAGCCGATCGGAGCTGTACTTCGCCCGGAAAAAATTATAGAACACGATGTACTCTCATCGATTTCATGTCCAGGGTGTTGTGGTGAGTTTATCACCTAGAAATCGGGCGTAATGGACTTGACAGTGTACTTTGACAGCTAGTCATTACTGTCAGCTGTCATATGGTATACTTTTGATGCCAATCAAAGCTGTACTTTGCCCGGAAAAAATTATAAACCACGATGTACTCTCATCGATTTCATGTCCAGGGTGTTGTGGTAGGTTTATCACCTAGAAATCGGATGAAATGAACTTGACAGTGTACTTTGACAGCTGGTCACAACTGTCAGCTGTCATTTGATTAACTTTTGATGCCGATCGAAGCTGTACTTCGCCCGGAAAAAATTATAGAACACGATGTACTCTCATCGATTTCATGTCCAGGGTGTTGTGGTGAGTTTATCACCTAGAAATCGGGCGTAATGGACTTGACAGTGTACTTTGGCAGCTAGCCATTACTGTCAGCTGTCATCTGGTACACTTTTGATGCCAATCGAAGCTGTACTTTGCCCGGAAAAAATTTTTTCATCATTTTTTTTCATCGATTTCATGTCCAGGGTGTTGTGGTAGGTTTATCACCTAGAAATCGGGTGAAATGAACTTAACAGTGTACTTTGACAGCTGGTCACAACTGTCAGCTGTCATTTGATTAACTTTTGATGCCGATCGGAGCTGTACTTCGCCCGGAAAAAATTATAGAACACGATGTACTCTCATCGATTTTATGTCCAGGGTGTTGTGGTGAGTTGATCACCTAGAAATCGGGCGTAATGGACTTGACAGTGTACTTTGACAGCTAGTCATTACTGTCAGCTGTCATTTGGTATACTTTTGATGCCAATCGAAGCTGTACTTTGCCCGGAAAAAATTATAAACGACGATGTACTCTCATCGATTTCATGTCCAGGGTGTTGACGTAGGTTTATCACCTAGAAATCGGGTGAAATGAACTTGACAGTGTACTTTGACAGCTGGTCACAACTGTCAGCTGTCATTTGATTAACTTTTGATGCCGATCGGAGCTGTACTTCGCCCGGAAAAAATTATAGAACACGATGTACTCTCATCGATTTCATGTCCAGGGTGTTGTGGTGAGTTTATCACCTAGAAATCGGGCGAAATGGACTTGACAGTGTACTTTGAAAGCTGGTCACAACTGTCAGCTGTCATTTGATACCCTTTTGGTGCCGATAAAAGCTGTACTTCGCCCGGAAAAAATTATAGACGATGATGTTTTCTCATCGATTTCATGTCCAGGGTGTTGTGGTAAGTTTATCAACTAGAAATCGGGCGTAATGGACTTGACAGTGTACTTTGACAGCTATTCATTACTGTCAGCTGTCATTTGGTACACTTTTGATGCCAATCGAAGCTGTACTTTGCCCGGAAAAAATTATAAACGACGATGTACTCTCATCGATTTCATGTCCAGGGTGTTGTGGTAGGTTTATCACCTAGAAATCGGGTGAACTGAACTTGACAGTGTACTTTTGCAGCTGGTCACAACTGTCGACTGTCATTTTATTAAATTTTGATGCCGATCGGAGCTGTACTTCGCCCGGAAAAAATTATAGAACACGATGTACTCTCATCGATTTCATGTCCAGGGTGTTGTGGTGAGTTTATCACCTAGAAATCGGGCGTAATGGACTTGACGGTGTACTTTGGCAGCTAGCCATCACTGTCAGCTGTCATCTTGTACACTTTTAATGCCAATCGGAGCTGTATTCCACCCGGAAAAAATTATAGACGACGATGTACTCTCATCGATTTCATGTCCAGGGTGTTGTGGTGAGTTTATCACCTAGAAATCGGGCGTAATGTACTTGACAGTGTATTTTGACAGCTAGCAATTACTTTTAGCTGTCATCTGGTACACTTTTGATGCCAATCGAAGCTGTACTTTGCCCGGAAAAAATTATAAACGACGATGTACTCTCATCGATTTCATGTCCAGGGTGTTGTGGTGAGTTTATCACCTAGAAATCGGGCGTAATGGACTTGACAGTGTACTTTGACAGCTAGCCATTTTTGTCAGCTGTCATCTGGTATACTTTTGATGCCAATCGAAGCTGCACTTTGCCCGGAAAAAAATATAAACGACGATGTACTCTCATCGATTTCATGTCCAGGGTGTTGTGGTAGGTTTATCACCTAGAAATCGGGTGAAATGAACTTGACAGTGTACTTTGACAGCTGGTCACAACTGTCAGCTGTCATTTGATTAACTTTTAATGCCGATCGGAGCTGTACTTCGCCCGGAAAAAATTATAGAACACGATGTACTCTCATCGATTTCATGTCCAGGGTGTTGTGGTGAGTTTATCACCTAGAAATCGGGCGTAATGGACTTGACAGTGTACTTTGACAGCTAGTCATTACTTTCAGCTGTCATCTGGTACACTTTTAATGCCAATCGAAGCTGTAATTTGCCCGGAAAAAACTATAAACGACGATGTACTCTCATCGATTTCATGTCCAGGGTGTTGTGGTAGGTTTATCACCTAGAAATCGGGTGAAATGAACTTGACAGTGTACTTTGACAGCTGGTCACAACTTTCAGCTGTCATTTGATTAACTTTCGATGCCGATCAGAGCTGTACTACGCCCGGAAAAAATTATAGAACACGATGTACTCTCATCGATTTCATGTCCAGGGTGTTGTGGTGAGTTTATCACCTAGAAATCGGGCGTAATGGACTTGACGGTGTACTTTGACAGCTAGATATTACTGTCAGCTGTCACGTGGTACACCTTTGATGCCAATCGAAGCTGTACTTTGCCCGGAAAAAATTATAAACGACGATGTACTCTCATCGATTTCATGTCCAGGGTGTTGTGGTGAGTTTATCACCTAGAAATCGGGCGTAATGGACTTGACAGTGTACTTTGACAGCTAGCCATTACTGTCAGCTGTCATCTGGTTTACTTTTGATGCCAATCGAAGCTGTACTTTGCCCGGAAAAAATTATAAACGACGATGTACTCTCATCGATTTCATGTCCAGGGTGTTGTGGTAGGTTTATCACCTAGAAATCGGGTGAACTGAACTTGACAGTGTACTTTTACAGCTGGTCAGAACTGTCGACTGTCATTTGATTAACTTTTGATGCCGATCGGAGCTGTATTCCGCCCGAAAAAAATTATAGAACACGATGTACTCTCATCAATTTCATGTCCAGGGTGTTGTGGTGAGTTTATCATCTAGAAATCGGGCGAAATGGACTTGAAGTGTACTTTGAATGCTAGTGACTTTTGTCAGCTGTCATTTGGTACCCTTTTGGTGCCGATAGAAGCTGTACTTTGCCCGGAAAAAATTATAGACGATGATGTATTCTCATCGATTTCATGTCCAGGGTGTTGTGGTAAGTTTATCAACTAGAAATCGGGCGTAATGGACTTGACAGTGTACTTTGACAGCTAGTCATTACTGTCAGCTGTCATCTGGTATACTTTTGATGCCAATCGAAGCTGTACTTTGCCCGGAAAAAATTATAAACGACGATGTACTCTCATCGATTTCATGTCCAGGGTGTTGTGGTAGGTTTATCACCTAGAAATCGGGTGAACTGAACTTGACAGTGTACTTTTGCAGCTGGTCACAACTGTCGACTGTCATTTGATTAACTTTTGATGCCGATCGGAGCTGTACTTCGCCCGGAAAAAATTATAGAACACGATGTACTCTCATCGATTTCATGTCCAGGGTGTTGTGGTGAGTTTATCACCTAGAAATCGGGCGTAATGGACTTGACAGTGTACTTTGACAGCTAGCAATTACTTTCAGCTGTCATCTGGTACACTTTTGATGCCAATCGAAGCTGTACTTTGCCCGGAAAAAAATTATAAACGACGATGTACTCTCATCGATTTCATGTCCAGGGTGTTGTGGTGAGTTTATCACCTAGAAATCGGGCGTAATGGACTTGACAGTGTACTTTGGCAGCTGGCCATCACTGTCAGCTGTCATTTGGTACACTTTTGATGCCAATCGAAGCTGTACTTCGCCCGGAAAAAATTATAGAACACGATGTACTCTCATCGATTTCATGTCCAGGGTGTTGTGGTGAGTTTATCACCTAGAAATCGGGCGAAATGGACTTGACAGTGTACTTTGAAAGCTAGTGACTACTGTCAGCTGTCATTTGGTACCCTTTTGGTGCCGATAGAAGCTGTACTTCGCCCGGAAAAAATTATAGACGATGATGTATTCTCATCGATTTCATGTCCAGGGTGTTGTGGTAAGTTTATCAACTAGAAATCGGGCGTAATGGACTTGACAGTGTACTTTGACAGCTAGCCATTACTGTCAGCTGTCATCTGGTTTACTTTTGATGCCAATCGAAGCTGTACTTTGCCCGGAAAAAATTATAAACGACGATGTACTCTCATCGATTTCATGTCCAGGGTGTTGTGGTAGGTTTATCACCTAGAAATCGGGTGAACTGAACTTGACAGTGTACTTTTCCAGCTGGTCACAACTGTCGACTGTCATTTGATTAACTTTTGATGCCGATCGGAGCTGTACTTCGCCCGGAAAAATTTATAGAACACGATGTACTCTCATCGATTTCATGTCCAGGGTGTTGTGGTGAGTTTATCACCTAGAAATCGGGCGTAATGGACTTGACGGTGTACTTTGACAGCTAGCCATTACTGTCAGCTGTCATCTTGTACACTTTTAATGCCAATCGGAGCTGTACTTCACCCGGAAAAAATTATAGACGACGATGTACTCTCATCGATTTCATGTCCAGGGTGTTGTGGTGAGTTTATCACCTAGAAATCGGGCGTAATGGACTTGACAGTGTATTTTGACAGCTAGCAATTACCTTTAGCTGTCATTTGGTACACTTTTGATGCCAATCGAAGCTGTACTTTGCCCGGAAAAAATTATAAACGACGATGTACTCTCATCGATTTCATGTCCAGGGTGTTGTGGTGAGTTTATCACCTAGAAATCGGGCGTAATGGACTTGACATTGTACTTTGACAGCTAGCCATTACTGTCAGCTGTCATCTGGTATACTTTTGATGCCAATCGAAGCTGTACTTTGCCCGGAAAAAAATATAAACGACGATGTACTCTCATCGATTTCATGTCCAGGGTGTTGTGGTAGGTTTATCACCTAGAAATCGGGTGAAATGAACTTGACAGTGTACTTTGACAGCTGGTCACAACTGTCAGCTGTCATTTGATTAACTTTTGATGCCGATCGGAGCTGTACTTCGCCCGGAAAAAATTATAGAACACGATGTACTCTCATCGATTTCATGTCCAGGGTGTTGTGGTGAGTTTATCACCTAGAAATCGGGCGTAATGGACTTGACAGTGTACTTTGACAGCTAGCCATTACTTTCAGCTGTCATCTGGTACACTTTTGATGCCAATCGAAGCTGTACTTTGCCCGGAAAAAACTATAAACGACGATGTACTCTCATCAATTTCATGTCCAGGGTGTTGTGGTAGGTTTATCACCTAGAAATCGGGTGAAATGAACTTGACAGTGTACTTTGACAGCTGGTCACAACTTTCAGCTGTCATTTGATTAACTTTTGATGCCGATCGGAGCTGTACTACGCCCGGAAAAAATTATAGAACACGATGTACTCTCATCGATTTCATGTCCAGGGTGTTGTGGTGAGTTTATCACCTAGAAATCGGGCGTAATGGACTTGACGGTGTACTTTGACAGCTAGCCATTACTGTCAGCTGTCACGTGGTATACTTTTAATGCCAATCGAAGCTGTACTTTGCCCGGAAAAAATTATAAACGACGATGTACTCTCATCGATTTCATGTCCAGGGTGTTGTGGTGAGTTTATCACCTAAAAATCGGGCGTAATGGACTTGACAGTGTACTTTGGCAGCTAGCCATTACTGTCAGCTGTCATCTGGTTTACTTTTGATGCCAATCGAAGCTGTACTTTGCCCGGAAAAAATTATAAACGACGATGTACTCTCATCGATTTCACGTCCAGGGTGTTGTGGTAGGTTTATCACCTAGAAATCGGGTGAACTGAACTTGACAGTGTACTTTTACAGCTGGTCACAACTGTCGACTGTCATTGGATTAACTTTTGATGCCGATCGGAGCTGTACTTCGCCCGGAAAAAATTATAGAACACGATGTACTCTCATCAATTTCATGTCCAGGGTGTTGTGGTGAGTTTATCACCTAGAAATCGGGCGAAATGGACTTGACAGTGTACTTTGGAAGCTAGTGACTACTGTCAGCTGTCATTTGGTACCCTCTTGGTGCCGATAGAAGCTGTACTTTGCCCGGAAAAAATTATAGACGATGATGTATTCTCATCGATTTCATTTCCAGGGTGTTGTGGTAAGTTTATCAACTAGAAATCGGGCGTAATGGACTTGACAGTGTACTTTGACAGCTAGCCATTACTTTCAGCTGTCATCTGGTTTACTTTTGATGCCAATCGAAGCTGTACTTTGCCCGGAAAAAATTATAAACGACGATGTACTCTCATCGATTTCATGTCCAGGGTGTTGTGGTAGGTTTATCACCTAGAAATCGGGTGAACTGAACTTGACAGTGTACTTTTACAGCTGGTCACAACTGTCGACTGTCATTTGATTAACTTTTGATGCCGATCGGAGCTGTACTTCGCCCGGAAAAAATTATAGAACACGATGTACTCTCATCGATTTCATGTCCAGGGTGTTGTGGTGAGTTTATCACCTAGAAATCGGGCGAAATGGACTTGACAGTGTACTTTGGAAGCTAGTGACTACTGTCAGCTGTCATTTGGTACCCTTTTGGTGCCGATAGAAGCTGTACTTCGCCCGGAAAAAATTATAGACGATGATGTATTCTCATCGATTTCATTTCCAGGGTGTTGTGGTAAGTTTATCAACTAGAAATCGGGCGTAATGGACTTGACAGTGTACTTTGACAGCTAGCCATTACTTTCAGCTGTCATCTGGTTTACTTTTGATGCCAATCGAAGCTGTACTTTGCCCGGAAAAAATTATAAACGACGATGTACTCTCATCGATTTCATGTCCAGGGTGTTGTGGTAGGTTTATCACCTAGAAATCGGGTGAACTGAACTTGACAGTGTACTTTTGCAGCTGGTCACAACTGTCGACTGTCATTTGATTAACTTTTGATGCCGATCGGAGCTGTACTTCGCCCGGAAAAAATTATAGAACACGATGTACTCTCATCGATTTCATGTCCAGGGTGTTGTGGTGAGTTTATCACCTAGAAATCGGGCGTAATGGACTTGACGGTGTACTTTGGCAGCTAGCCATTACTGTCAGCTGTCATTTGAAACACTTTTGATGCCAATCGGAGCTGTACTTCACCCGGAAAAAATTATAGACGACGATGTACTCTCATCGATTTCATGTCCAGGGTGTTGTGGTGAGTTTATCACCTAGAAATCGGGCGTAATGGACTTGACAGTGTACTTTGACAGCTAGCAATTATTTTCAGCTGTCATTTGGTACACTTTTGATGCCAATCGGAACTGTACTTTGCCCGGAAAAAATTATAAACGACGATGTACTCTCATCGATTTCATGTCCAGGGTGTTGTGGTGAGTTTATCACCTAGAAATCGGGCGTAATGGACTTGACAGTGTACTTTGGCAGCTAGCCATCACTTTCAGCTGTCATTTGGTACACTTTTTATGCCAATCGAAGCTGTACTTTGCCCGGAAAAAATTATAAACGACGATGTACTCTCATCGATTTCATGTCCAGGGTGTTGTGGTAGGTTTATCACCTAGAAATCGGGTGAAATGAACTTGACAGTGTACTTTGACAGCTAGTGACTACTGTCAGCTGTCATTTGATTAACTTTTGATGCCGATCGGAGCTGTACTACGCCCGGAAAAAATTATAGAACACGATGTACTCTCATCGATTTCATGTCCAGGGTGTTGTGGTGAGTTTATCACCTAGAAATCGGGCGTAATGGACTTGACGGTGTACTTTGACAGCTAGCCATTACTGTCAGCTGTCACGTGGTATACTTTTAATGCCAATCGAAGCTGTACTTTGCCCGGAAAAAATTATAAACGACGATGTACTCTCATCGATTTCATGTCCAGGGTGTTGTGGTGAGTTTATCACCTTAAAATCGGGCGTAATGGACTTGACAGTGTACTTTGGCAGCTAGCCATTACTGTCAGCTGTCAGCTGGTTTACTTTTGATGCCAATCGAAGCTGTACTTTGCCCGGAAAAAATTATAAACGACGATGTACTCTCATCGATTTCATGTCCAGGGTGTTGTGGTAGGTTTATCACCTAGAAATCGGGTGAACTGAACTTGACAGTGTACTTTTACAGCTGGTCACAACTGTCGACTGTCATTTGATTAACTTTTGATGCCGATCGGAGCTGTACTTCGCCCGGAAAAAATTATAGAACACGATGTACTCTCATCAATTTCATGTCCAGGGTGTTGTGGTGAGTTTATCACCTAGAAATCGGGCGAAATGGACTTGACAGTGTACTTTGGAAGCTAGTGACTACTGTCAGCTGTCATTTGGTACCCTTTTGGTGCCGATAGAAGCTGTACTTTGCCCGGAAAAAATTATAGACGATGATGTATTCTCATCGATTTCATTTCCAGGGTGTTGTGGTAAGTTTATCAACTAGAAATCGGGCGTAATGGACTTGACAGTGTACTTTGAAAGCTAGCCATCACTTTCAGCTGTCATCTGGTTTACTTTTGATGCCAATCGAAGCTGTACTTTGCCCGGAAAAAATTATAAACGACGATGTACTCTCATCGATTTCATGTCCAGGGTGTTGTGGTAGGTTTATCACCTAGAAATCGGGTGAACTGAACTTGACAGTGTACTTTCACAGCTGGTCACAACTGTTGACTGTCATTTGATTAACTTTTGATGCCGATCGGAGCTGTACTTCGCCCGGAAAAAATTATAGAACACGATGTACTCTCATCGATTTCATGTCCAGGGTGTTGTGGTGAGTTTATCACCTAGAAATCGGGCGAAATGGACTTGACAGTGTACTTTGGAAGCTAGTGACTACTGTCAGCTGTCATTTGGTACCCTTTTGGTGCCGATAGAAGCTGTACTTTGCCCGGAAAAAATTATAGACGATGATGTATTCTCATCGATTTCATTTCCAGGATGTTGTGGTAAGTTTATCAACTAGAAATCGGGCGTAATGGACTTGACAGTGTACTTTGGCAGCTAGCCATTACTTTCAGCTGTCATCTGGTTTACTTTTGATGCCAATCGAAGCTGTACTTTGCCCGGAAAAAATTATAAACGACGATGTACTCTCATCGATTTCATGTCCAGGGTGTTGTGGTAGGTTTATCACCTAGAAATCGGGTGAACTGAACTTGACAGTGTACTTTTACAGCTGGTCACAACTGTCGACTGTCATTTGATTAACTTTTGATGCCGATCGGAGCTGTACTTCGCCCGGAAAAAATTATAGAACACGATGTACTCTCATCGATTTCATGTCCAGGGTGTTGTGGTGAGTTTATCACCTAGAAATCGGGCGTAATGGACTTGGCGGTGTACTTTGGCAGCTAGCCATTACTGTCAGCTGTCATTTGAAACACTTTTGATGCCAATCGGAGCTGTACTTCACCCGGAAAAAATTATAGACGACGATGTACTCTCATCGATTTCATGTCCAGGGTGTTGTGGTGAGTTTATCACCTAGAAATCGGGCGTAATGGACTTGACAGTGTACTTTGACAGCTAGCAATTATTTTTAGCTGTCATTTGGTACACTTTTGATGCCAATCGGAACTGTACTTTGCCCGGAAAAAATTATAAACGACGATGTACTCTCATCGATTTCATGTCCAGGGTGTTGTGGTGAGTTCATCACCTAGAAATCGGGCGTAATGGACTTGACAGTGTACTTTGGCAGCTAGCCATCACTTTCAGCTGTCATTTGGTACACTTTTTATGCCAATCGAAGCTGTACTTTGCCCGGAAAAAATTATAAACGACGATGTACTCTCATCGATTTCATGTCCAGGGTGTTGTGGTAGGTTTATCACCTAGAAATCGGGTGAAATGAACTTGACAGTGTACTTTGACAGCTGGTCACAACTTTCAGCTGTCATTTGATTAACTTTTGATGCCGATCGGAGCTGTACTACGCCCGGAAAAAATTATAGAACACGATGTACTCTCATCGATTTCATGTCCAGGGTGTTGTGGTGAGTTTATCACCTAGAAATCGGGCGTAATGGACTTGACGGTGTACTTTGGCAGCTAGCCATTACTGTCAGCTGTCACGTGGTATACTTTTAATGCCAATCGAAGCTGTACTTTGCCCGGAAAAAATTATAAACGACGATGTACTCTCATCGATTTCATGTCCAGGGTGTTGTGGTGAGTTTATCACCTAAAAATCGGGCGTAATGGACTTGACAGTGTACTTTGACAGCTAGCCATTACTGTCAGCTGTCATCTGGTTTACTTTTGATGCCAATCGAAGCTGTACTTTGCCCGGAAAAAATTATAAACGACGATGTACTCTCATCGATTTCATGTCCAGGGTGTTGTGGTAGGTTTATCACCTAGAAATCGGGTGAACTGAACTTGACAGTGTACTTTTACAGCTGGTCACAACTGTCGACTGTCATTTGATTAACTTTTGATGCCGATCGGAGCTGTACTTCGCCCGGAAAAAATTATAGAACACGATGTACTCTCATCAATTTCATGTCCAGGGTGTTGTGGTGAGTTTATCACCTAGAAATTGGGCGAAATGGACTTGACAGTGTACTTTAAAAGCTAGTGACTACTGTCAGCTGTCATTTGGTACCCTTTTGGTGCCGATAGAAGCTGTACTTTGCCCGGAAAAAATTATAGACGATGATGTATTCTCATCGATTTCATTTCCAGGGTGTTGTGGTAAGTTTATCAACTAGAAATCGGGCGTAATGGACTTGACAGTGTACTTTGACAGCTAGCCATTACTTTCAGCTGTCATCTGGTTTACTTTTGATGCCAATCGAAGCTGTACTTTGCCCGGAAAAAATTATAAACGACGATGTACTCTCATCGATTTCATGTCCAGGGTGTTGTGGTAGGTTTATCACCTAGAAATCGGGTGAACTGAACTTGACAGTGTACTTTTACAGCTGGTCACAACTGTCGACTGTCATTTGATTAACTTTTGATGCCGATCGGAGCTGTACTTCGCCCGGAAAAAATTATAGAACACGATGTACTCTCATCGATTTCATGTCCAGGGTGTTGTGGTGAGTTTATCACCTAGAAATCGGGCGTAATGGACTTGACGGTGTACTTTGGCAGCTAGCCATTACTGTCAGCTATCATTTGAAACACTTTTGATGCCAATCGGAGCTGTACTTCACCCGGAAAAAATTAAAGACGACCATGTACTCTCATCGATTTCATGTCCAGGGTGTTGTGGTGAGTTTATCACCTAGAAATCGGGCGTAATGGACTTGACAGTGTACTTTGACAGCTAGCAATTATTTTCATCTGTCATTTGGTACACTTTTGATGCCAATCGAAGCTGTACTTTGCCCGGAAAAAATTATAAACGACGATGTACTCTCATCGATTTCATGTCCAGGGTGTTGTGGTGAGTTTATCACCTAGAAATCGGGCGTAATGGACTTGACAGTGTACTTTGGCAGCTAGCCATTACTTTCAGCTGTCATTTGGTACACTTTTTATGCCAATCGAAGCTGTACTTTGCCCGGAAAAATTTATAAACGACGATGTACTCTCATCGATTTCATGTCCAGGGTGTTGTGGTAGGTTTATCACCTAGAAATCGGGTGAAATGAACTTGACAGTGTACTTTGACAGCTGGTCACAACTGTCAGCTGTCATTTGATTAACTTTTGATGCCGATCGGAGCTGTACTACGCCCGGAAAAAATTATAGAACACGATGTACTCTCATCGATTTCATGTCCAGGGTGTTGTGGTGAGTTTATCACCTAGAAATCGGGCGTAATGGACTTGACAGTGTACTTTGACAGCTAGCCATTACTTTCAGCTGTCATCTGGTACACTTTTGATGCCACTCGAAGCTGTACTTTGCCCGGAAAAAATTATAAACGACGATGTACTCTCATCGATTTCATGTCCAGGGTGTTGTGGTAGGTTTATCACCTAGAAATCGGGTGAGATGAACTTGACAGTTCATTTTGACAGCTGGTCACAACTGTCAGCTGTCATTTGATTAACTTTTGATGCCGATCGGAGCTGTACTTCGCCCGGAAAAAATTATAGAACACGATGTACTCTCATCGATTTCATGTCCAGGGTGTTGTGGTGTGTTTATCACCTAGAAATCGGGCGAAATGGACTTGACAGTGTACTTTGTCAGCTAGTGACTACTGTCAGCTGTCATTTGGTACCCTTTTGGTGCCGATAGAAGCTGTACTTCGCCCGGAAAAAATTATAGACGACGATGTACTCTCATCGATTTCATGTCCAGGGTGTTGTGGTGAGTTTATCACCTAGAAATCGGGCGTAATGGACTTGACAGTGTACTTTGGCAGCTGGTCACAACTGTCAACTGTCATTTGATTAACTTTTAATGCCGATCGGAGCTGTACTTCGCCCGGAAAAAATTATAGAACACGATGTACTCTCATCGATCTCATGTCCAGGGTGTTGTGGTGAGTTTATCAACTAGAAATCGGGCGTAATGGACTTGACAGTGTACTTCGACAGCTAGCCATTACTGTCAGCTGTCATTTGGTACCCTTTTGGTGCCGATAGAAGCTGTACTTCGCCCGGAAAAAATTATAGACGACGATGTACTCTCATCAATTTCATGTCCAGGGTGTTGTGGTGAGTTTATCACCTAGAAATCGGGCGTAATGGACTTGACAGTGTACTTTGACAGCTAACCATTACTGTCAGCTGTCATCTGGTACACTTTTGATGCCAATCAAAGCTGTACTTTGCCCGGAAAAAATATTTTCATCATTTTTTTTCATCGATTTCATGTCCAGGGTGTTGTGGTAGGTTTATCACCTAGAAATCGGGTGAAATGAACTTGACAGTGTACTTTGACAGCTGGTCACAACTGTCAGCTGTCATTTGATTAACTTTTGATGCCGATCGGAGCTGTACTTCGCCCGGAAAAAATTATAGAACACGATGTACTCTCATCGATTTCATGTTCAGGGTGTTGTGGTGAGTTTATCACCTAGAAATCGGGCGTGATGGACTTGACAGTGTACTTTGACAGCTAGCCATTACTGTCAGCTGTCATCTGGTACACTTTTGATGCCAATCGAAGCTGTACTTTGCCCGGAAAAAATTATAAACGACGATGTACTCTCATCGATTTCATGTCCAGGGTGTTGACGTAGGTTTATCACCTAGAAATCGGGTGAAATGAACTTGACAGTGTACTTTGACAGCTGGTCACATTTGTCAGCTGTCATTTGAATAACTTTTGATGCCGATCGGAGCTGTACTTCGCCCGGAAAAAATTATAGAACACGATGTACTCTCATCGATTTCATGTCCAGGGTGTTGTGGTGAGTTTATCACCTAGAAATCGGGCGAAATACACTTGACAGTGTACTTTGGAAGCTAGTGACTACTGTCAGCTGTCATTTGATACCCTTTTGATGCCGACAGAAGCTTTACTTCGCCCGGAAAAAATTATAGACGATGATGTATTCTCATCGATTTCATGTCCAGGGTGTTGTGGTAAGTTTATCAACTAGAAATCGGACGTAATGGACTTGACAGTGTACTTTGACAGCTAGCCATTACTGTCAGCTGTCATGTGGTTTACTTTTGATGCCAATCGAAGCTGTACTTTGCCCGGAAAAAATTATAAACGACGATGTACTCTCATCGATTTCATGTCCAGGGTGTTGTGGTAGGTTTATCACCTAGAAATCGGGTGAAATGAACTTGACAGTGTACTTTGACAGCTGGTCACAACTGTCAGCTGTCATTTGATTAACTTTTGATGCCAATCGAAGCTGTACTTCGCCCGGAAAAAATTATAGAACACGATGTACTCTCATCGATTTCATGTCCAGGGTGTTGTGGTGAGTTTATCACCTAGAAATCGGGCGAAATGGATTTGACAGTGTACTTTGGAAGCTAGTGACTACTGTCAGCTGTTATTTGGTACCCTTTTGGTGCCGACAGAAGCTGTACTTCGCCCGGAAAAAATTATAGACGACGATGTATTCTCATCGATTTCATGTCCAGGGTGTTGTGGTAAGTTCATCACCTAGAAATCGGTCGTAATGGACTTGACAGTGTAATTTCACAGCTAGCCATAACTGTCAGCTGTCATTTGGTATACTTTTGATGGCAATCGAAGCTGTAGTTTGCCCGGAAAAAAATATAAACGACGATGTACTCTCATCGATTTCATGTCCAGGGTGTTGTGGTAGGTTTATCACCTAGAAATCGGGTGAAGAGAACTTGACAGTGTACTTTGACAGTTGGTCACAGCTGTCAGCTGTTATTTGATTAACTTTTGATGCCGATCGGAGCTGTACTTCGCCCGGAAAAAATTATAGAACACGATGTACTCTCATCGATTTCATGTCCAGGGTGTTGTGGTGTGTTTATCACCTAGAAATCGGGCGAAATGGACTTGACAGTGTACTTTGTCAGCTAGTGACTACTGTCAGCTGTCATTTGGTACCCTTTTGGTGCCGATAGAAGCTGTACTTCGCCCGGAAAAAATTATAGACGACGATGTACTCTCATCGATTTCATGTCCAGGGTGTTGTGGTGAGTTTACCACCTAGAAATCGGGCGTAATGGACTTGACAATGTACTTTGGCAGCTGGTCACAACTGTCAACTGTCATTTGATTAACTTTTAATGCCGATCGGAGCTGTACTTCGCCCGGAAAAAATTATAGAACACGATGTACTCTCATCGATCTCATGTCCAGGGTGTTGTGGTGAGTTTATCAACTAGAAATCGGGCGTAATGGACTTGACAGTGTACTTCGACAGCTAGCCATTACTGTCAGCTGTCATTTGGTACCCTTTTGGTGCCGATAGAAGCTGTACTTCGCCCGGAAAAAATTATAGACGACGATGTACTCTCATCAATTTCATGTCCAGGGTGTTGTGGTGAGTTTATCACCTAGAAATCGGGCGTAATGGACTTGACAGTGTACTTTGACAGCTAACCATTACTGTCAGCTGTCATCTGGTACACTTTTGATGCCAATCAAAGCTGTACTTTGCCCGGAAAAAATATTTTCATCATTTTTTTTCATCGATTTCATGTCCAGGGTGTTGTGGTAGGTTTATCACCTAGAAATCGGGTGAAATGAACTTGACAGTGTACTTTGACAGCTGGTCACAACTGTCAGCTGTCATTTGATTAACTTTTGATGCCGATCGGAGCTGTACTTCGCCCGGAAAAAATTATAGAACACGATGTACTCTCATCGATTTCATGTTCAGGGTGTTGTGGTGAGTTTATCACCTAGAAATCGGGCGTAATGGACTTGACAGTGTACTTTGACAGCTAGCCATTACTGTCAGCTGTCATCTGGTACACTTTTGATGCCAATCGAAGCTGTACTTTGCCCGGAAAAAATTATAAACGACGATGTACTCTCATCGATTTCATGTCCAGGGTGTTGACGTAGGTTTATCACCTAGAAATCGGGTGAAATGAACTTGACAGTGTACTTTGACAGCTGGTCACATTTGTCAGCTGTCATTTGAATAACTTTTGATGCCGATCGGAGCTGTACTTCGCCCGGAAAAAATTATAGAACACGATGTACTCTCATCGATTTCATGTCCAGGGTGTTGTGGTGAGTTTATCACCTAGAAATCGGGCGAAATACACTTGACAGTGTACTTTGGAAGCTAGTGACTACTGTCAGCTGTCATTTGGTACCCTTTTGATGCCGACAGAAGCTGTACTTCGCCCGGAAAAAATTATAGACGATGATGTATTCTCATCGATTTCATGTCCAGGGTGTTGTGGTAAGTTTATCAACTAGAAATCGGACGTAATGGACTTGACAGTGTACTTTGACAGCTAGTCATTACTGTCAGCTGTCATGTGGTTTACTTTTGATGCCAATCGAAGCTGTACTTTGCCCGGAAAAAATTATAAACGACGATGTACTCTCATCGATTTCATGTCCAGGGTGTTGTGGTAGGTTTATCACCTAGAAATCGGGTGAAATGAACTTGACAGTGTACTTTGACAGCTGGTCACAACTGTCAGCTGTCATTTGATTAACTTTTGATGCCAATCGAAGCTGTACTTCGCCCGGAAAAAATTATAGAACACGATGTACTCTCATCGATTTCATGTCCAGGGTGTTGTGGTGAGTTTATCACCTAGAAATCGGGCGAAATGGATTTGACAGTGTACTTTGGAAGCTAGTGACTACTGTCAGCTGTTATTTGGTACCCTTTTGCTGCCGACAGAAGCTGTACTTCGCCCGGAAAAAATTATAGACGACGATGTATTCTCATCGATTTCATGTCCAGGGTGTTGTGGTAAGTTCATCACCTAGAAATCGGTCGTAATGGACTTGACAGTGTAATTTCACAGCTAGCCATAACTGTCAGCTGTCATTTGGTATACTTTTGATGGCAATCGAAGCTGTAGTTTGCCCGGAAAAAAATATAAACGACGATGTACTCTCATCGATTTCATGTCCAGGGTGTTGTGGTAGGTTTATCACCTAGAAATCGGGTGAAGAGAACTTGACAGTGTACTTTGACAGCTGGTCACAGCTGTCAGCATTCATTTGATTAACTTTTGATGCCGATCGGAGCTGTACTTCGCCCGGAAAAAATTATAGAACACGATGTACTCTCATCGATTTCATGTCCAGGGTGTTGTGGTGTGTTTATCACCTAGAAATCGGGCGAAATGGACTTGACAGTGTACTTTGGCAGCTAGACATTACTGTCAGCTGTCATCTGGTACACTTTTGATGCCAATCGAAGCTGTACTTTGCCCGGAAAAAATTATAAACGACGATGTACTCTCATCGATTTCATGTCCAGGGTGTTGTGGTAGGTTTATCACCTAGAAATCGGGTGAAATGAACTTAACAGTGTACTTTGATAGCTGGTCACAACTGTCAGCTGTCATTTGATAAACTTTTGATGCCGATCGGAGCTGTACTTCGCCCGGAAAAAATTATAGAACACGATGTACTCTCATCGATTTCATGTCCAGGGTGTTGTGGTGAGTTTATCACCTAGAAATCGGGCGTAATGGACTTAACAGTGTACTTTGACAGCTAGCCATTACTGTCAGCTGTCATCTGGTATACTTTTGATGCCAATCAAAGCTGTACTTTGCCCGGAAAAAATTATAAACGGCGATGTACTCTCATCGATTTCATGTCCAGGGTGTTGACGTAGGTTTATCACCTAGAAATCGGGTGAAATGAACTTGACAGTGTACTTTGACAGCTGGTCACAACTGCCAGCTGTCATTTGATTAACTTTTGATGCTGATCGAAGCTGTACTTCGCCCGGAAAAAATTATAGAACACGATGTACTCTCATGGATTTCATGTCCAGGGTGTTGTGGTGAGTTTATCACCTAGAAATCGGGCGAAATGGACTTGACAGTGTACTTTGGAAGCTAGCCAAAACTGTCAGCTGTCATTTGGTACACTTTTGATGCCAATCGAAGCTGTACTTTGCCCGGAAAAAATTATAAACGACGATGTACTCTCATCGATTTCATGTCCAGGGTGTTGTGGTAGGTTTATCACCTAGAAATCGGGTGAAATGAAATTAACAGTGTACTTTGATAGCTGGTCACAACTGTCAGCTGTCATTTGATTAACTTTTGATGCCAATCGGAGCTGTACTTCACCCGGAAAAAATTATAGAACACGATGTACTCTCATCGATTTCATGTCCAGGGTGTTGTGGTGAGTTTATCACCTAGAAATCGGGCGTAATGGACTTAACAGTGTACTTTGACAGCTAGCCATTACTGTCAGCTGTCATCTGGTATACTTTTGATGCCAATCAAAGCTGTACTTTGCCCGGAAAAAATTATAAACGGCGATGTACTCTCATCGATTTCATGTCCAGGGTGTTGCCGTAGGTTTATCACCTAGAAATCGGGTGAAATGAACTTGACAGTGTACTTTGACAGCTGGTCACAACTGCCAGCTGTCATTTGATTAACTTTTGATGCTGATCGGAGCTGTACTTCGCCCGGAAAAAATTATAGAACACGATGTACTCTCATCGATTTCATGTCCAGGGTGTTGTGGTGAGTTTATCACCTAGAAATCGGGCGTAATGGACTTAACAGTGTACTTTGACAGCTAGCCATTACTGTCAGCTGTCATCTGGTACACTTTTGATGCCAATCGAAGCTGTACTTTGCCCGGAAAAAATTATAAACGGCGATGTACTCTCATCGATTTCATGTCCAGTGTGTTGACGTAGGTTTATCACCTAGAAATCGGGTGAAATGAACTTGACAGTGTACTTTGACAGCTGTTCACAACTGCCAGCTGTCATTTGAATAACTTTTGATGCTGATCGGAGCTGTACTTTGCCCGGAAAAAATTATAGAACACGATGTACTCTCATCGATTTCATGTCCAGGGTGTTGTGGTGAGTTTATCACCTAGAAATCGGGCGTAATGGACTTAACAGTGTACTTTGACAGCTAGCCATTACTGTCAGCTGTCATCTGGTACACTTTTGATGCCAATCGAAGCTGTACTTTGGCCGGAAAAAATTATAAACGGCGATGTACTCTCATCGATTTCATGTCCAGGGTGTTGACGTAGGTTTATCACCTAGAAATCGGGTGAAATGAACTTAAAAGTGTACTTTGGCAGCTGGTCACAACTGCCAGCTGTCATTTGGTACCCTTTTGATGCCGATAGAAGCTGTACTTCGCCCGGAAAAAATTATAGACGACGATGTATTCTCATCGATTTCATGTCCAGGGTGTTGTGGTAAGTTTATCACCTAGAAGTCGGGCGTAATGGACTTAACAGTGTACTTTGGAAGCTAGCCAAAACTGTCAGCTGTCATTTGGTACACTTTTGATGCCAATCTAAGCTGTACTTTGCCCGGAAAAAATTATAAACGACGATGTACTCTCATCGATTTCATGTCCAGGGTGTTGTGGTAGGTTTATCACCTAGAAATCGGGTGAAATGAACTTAACAGTGTACTTTGATAGCTGGTCACAACTTTCAGCTGTCATTTGATTAACTTTTGATGCCGATCGAAGCTGTTCTTCGCCCGGAAAAAATTATAGAACACGATGTACTCTCATCGATTTCATGTCCAGGGTGTTGTGGTGAGTTTATCACCTAGAAATCGGGCGTAATGGACTTAACAGTGTACTTCGACAGCTAGCCATTACTGTCAGCTGTCATCTGGTACACTTTTAATGCCAATCGAAGCTGTTTTTTGCCCGGAAAAAATTATAAACGGCGATGTACTCTCATCGATTTCATGTCCAGGGTGTTGACGTAGGTTTATCACCTAGAAATCGGGTGAAATGAACTTGACAGTGTACTTTGACAGCTGGTCACAACTGCCAGCTGTCATTTGATTAACTTTTGATGCTGATCGGAGCTGTACTTTGCCCGGAAAAAATTATAGAACACGATGTACTCTCATCGATTTCATGTCCAGGGTGTTGTGGTGAGTTTATCACCTAGAAATCGGGCGAAATGGACTTGACAGTGTACTTTGGAAGCTAGTGACTATTGTCAGCTGTCATTTGGTACCCTTTTGATGCCGATAGAAGCTGTACTTCGCCCGGAAAAAATTATAGACGACGATGTATTCTCATCGATTTCATGTCCAGGGTGTTGTGGTAAGTTTATCACCTAGAAATCGGGCGTAATGGACTTAACAGTGTACTTTGACAGCTAGTCAAAACTGTCAGCTGTCATTTGGTACACTTTTGATGCCAATCGAAGCTGTACTTTGCCCGAAAAAAATTATAAACGACGATGTACTCTCATCGATTTCATGTCCAGGGTGTTGACGTAGGTTTATCACCTAGAAATCGGGTGAAATGAACTTGACAGTGTACTTTGACAGCTGGTCACAACTACCAGCTGTCATTTGATTAACTTTTAATGCTGATCGGAGCTGTACTTCGCCCGGAAAAAATTATAGAACACGATGTACTCTCATCGATTTCATGTCCAGGGTGTTGTGGTGAGTTTATCACCTAGAAATCGGGCGTAATGGACTTAACAGTGTACTTTGACAGCTAGCCATTACTGTCAGCTGTCATCTGGTACACTTTTGATGCCAATCGAAGCTGTACTTTGCCCGGAAAAAATTATAAACGACGATGTATTCTCATCGATTTCATGTCAAGGGTGTTGTGGTAGGTTTATCACCTAGAAATCGGGTGAAATGAACTTAGCAGTGTACTTTGATAGCTGGTCACAACTGTCAGCTGTCATTTGATTAACTTTTGATGCCAATCGGAGCTGTACTTCGCCCGGAAAAAATTATAGAACACGATGTACTCTCATCGATTTCATGTCCAGGGTGTTGTGGTGAGTTTATCACCTAGAAATCGGGCGTAATGGACTTAACAGTGTACTTTGACAGCTAGCCATTACTGTCAGCTGTCATTTGGTACACTTTTGATGCCAATCTAAGCTGTACTTTGCCCGGAAAAAATTATAAACGACGATGTACTCTCATCGATTTCATGTCCAGGGTGTTGTGGTAGGTTTATCACCTAGAAATCGGGTGAAATGAACTTAACAGTGTACTTTGATAGCTGGTAACAACTGTCAGCTGTCGTTTGATTAACTTTTGATGCTGATCGGAGCTGTACTTCGCCCGGAAAAAATTATAGAACACGATGTACTCTCATCGATTTCATGTCCAGGGTGTTGTGGTGAGTTTATCACCTAGAAATCGGGCGAAATGGACTTGACAGTGTACTTTGGAAGCTAGTGACTACTGTCAGCTGTCATTTGGTACCCTTTTGATGCCGATAGAAGCTGTACTTCGCCCGGAAAAAATTATAGACGACGATGTATTCTCATCGATTTCATGTCCAGGGTGTTGTGGTAAGTTTATCACCTAGAAATCGGGCGTAATGGACTTAACAGTGTACTTTGACAGCTAGTCAAAACTGTCAGCTGTCATTTGGTACCCTTTTGATGCCGATAGAAGCTGTACTTTGCCCGGAAAAAATTATAAACGACGATGTATTCTCATCGATTTCATGTCAAGGGTGTTGTGGTAGGTTTATCACCTAGAAATCGGGTGAAATGAACTTAGCAGTGTACTTTGATAGCTGGTCACAACTGTCAGCTGTCATTTGATTAACTTTTGATGCCAATCGGAGCTGTACTTCGCCCGGAAAAAATTATAGAACACGATGTACTCTCATCGATTTCATGTCCAGGGTGTTGTGGTGAGTTTATCACCTAGAAATCGGGCGTAATGGACTTAAGAGTGTACTTCGACAGCTAGCCATTACTGTCAGCTGTCATCTGGTACACTTTTAATGCCAATCGAAGCTGTTTTTTGCCCGGAAAAAATTATAAACGGCGATGTACTCTCATCGATTTCATGTCCAGGGTGTTGACGTAGGTTTATCACCTAGAAATCGGGTGAAATGAACTTGACAGTGTACTTTGACAGCTGGTCACAACTGCCAGCTGTCATTTGATTAACTTTTGATGCTGATCGGAGCTGTACTTTGCCCGGAAAAAATTATAGAACACGATGTACTCTCATCGATTTCATGTCCAGGGTGTTGTGGTGAGTTTATCACCTAGAAATCGGGCGAAATGGACTTGACAGTGTACTTTGGAAGCTAGTGACTATTGTCAGCTGTCATTTGGTACCCTTTTGATGCCGATAGAAGCTGTACTTCGCCCGGAAAAAATTATAGACGACGATGTATTCTCATCGATTTCATGTCCAGGGTGTTGTGGTAAGTTTATCACCTAGAAATCGGGCGTAATGGACTTAACAGTGTACTTTGACAGCTAGTCAAAACTGTCAGCTGTCATTTGGTACACTTTTGATGCCAATCGAAGCTGTACTTTGCCCGAAAAAAATTATAAACGACGATGTACTCTCATCGATTTCATGTCCAGGGTGTTGACGTAGGTTTATCACCTAGAAATCGGGTGAAATGAACTTGACAGTGTACTTTGACAGCTGGTCACAACTACCAGCTGTCATTTGATTAACTTTTAATGCTGATCGGAGCTGTACTTCGCCCGGAAAAAATTATAGAACACGATGTACTCTCATCGATTTCATGTCCAGGGTGTTGTGGTGAGTTTATCACCTAGAAATCGGGCGTAATGGACTTAACAGTGTACTTTGACAGCTAGCCATTACTGTCAGCTGTCATCTGGTACACTTTTGATGCCAATCGAAGCTGTACTTTGCCCGGAAAAAATTATAAACTGCGATGTACTCTCATCGATTTCATGTCCAGGGTGTTGACGTAGGTTTTTCACCTAGAAATCGGGTGAAATGAACTTGACAGTGTACTTTGACAACTAGTCACTACTGTCAGCTGTCATTGGATACCCTTTTATTGCCGATAGAAGCTGTACTTCTACCGTAAAAAATTATAGAACACGATGTACTCTTATCGATTTCATGTCCAGGGTGTTGTGGTGAGTTTATCACCTAGAAATCGGGCGTAATGGACTTGAAGGTGTACTTTGGCAGCTAGCCATTACTGTCAACTGTCATTTGGTACACTTTTGATGCCAATCGAAGCTGTACTTTGCCCGGAAAAAATTATAAACGGCGATGTACTCTCATCGATTTCATGTCCAGGGTGTTGACGTAGGTTTATCACCTGGAAATCGGGTGAAATGAACTTGACAGTGTACTTTGACAGCTGGTCACAACTGCCAGCTGTCATTTGGTTTCCTCTTGATGCCGATAGAAGCTGTACTTCGCCCGGAAAAAATTATAGACGACGATGTATTCTCATCGATTTCATGTCCAAGGTGTTGTGGTAAGTTTATCACCTAGAAGTCGGTCGTAATGGACTTAACAGTGTACTTTGACAGCTAGCCAAAACTGTCAGCTGTCATTTGGTACACTTTTGATGCCAATCTAAGCTGTACTTTGCCCGGAAAAAATTATAAACGACGATGTACTCTCATCGATTTCATGTCCAGGGTGTTGTGGTAGGTTTATCACCTAGAAATCGGGTGAAATGAACTTAACAGTGTACTTTGATAGCTGGTAACAACTGTCAGCTGTCGTTTGATTAACTTTTGATGCCGATCGGAGCTGTTCTTCGCCCGGAAAAAATTATAGAACACGATGTACTCTCATCGATTTCATGTCCAGGGTGTTGTGGTGAGTTTATCACCTAGAAATCGGGCGTAATGGACTTAACAGTGTACTTCGACAGCTAGCCATTACTGTCAGCTGTCAGCTGGTACACTTTTGATGCCAATCGAAGCTGTACTTTGCCCGGAAAAAATTATAAACGGCGATGTACTCTCATCGATTTCATGTCCAGGGTGTTGTGGTGAGTTTATCACCTAGAAATCGGGCGAAATGGACTTGACAGTGTACTTTGGAAGCTAGTGACTATTGTCAGCTGTCATTTGGTACCCTTTTGATGCCGATAGAAGCTGTACTTCGCCCGGAAAAAATTATAGACGACGATGTATTCTCATCGATTTCATGTCCAGGGTGTTGTGGTAAGTTTATCACCTAGAAATCGGGCGTAATGGACTAAACATTGTACTTTGACAGCTAGTCAAAACTGTCAGCTGTCATTTGGTACACTTTTGATGCCAATCGAAGCTGTACTTTGCCCGGAAAAAATTATAAACGACGATGTACTCTCATCGATTTCATGTCCAGGGTGTGGACGTAGGTTTATCACCTAGAAATCGGGTGAAATGAACTTGACAGTGTACTTTGACAGCTGGTCACAACTACCAGCTGTCATTTGATTAACTTTTAATGCTGATCGGAGCTGTACTTCGCCCGGAAAAAATTATAGAACACGATGTACTCTCATCGATTTCATGTCCAGGGTGTTGTGGTGAGTTTATCACCTAGAAATCGGGCGTAATGGACTTAACAGTGTACTTTGACAGCTAGCCATTACTGTCAGCTGTCATCTGGTACACTTTTGATGCCAATCGAAGCTGTACTTTGCCCGGAAAAAATTATAAACGACGATGTACTCTCATCGATTTCATGTCAAGGGTGTTGTGGTAGGTTTATCACCTAGAAATCGGGTGAAATGAACTTAACAGTGTACTTTGACAGCTGGTCACAACTGTCAGCTGTCATTTGATTAACTTTTGATGCCGATCGGAGCTGTACTTCGCCCGGAAAAAATTATAGAACACGATGTACTCTCATCGATTTCATGTCCAGGGTGTTGTGGTGAGTTTATCACCTAGAAATCGGGCGTAATGGACTTAACAGTGTACTTTGACAGCTAGCCATTACTGTCAGCTGTCATCTGGTACACTTTTGATGCCAATCGAAGCTGTACTTTGCCCGGAAAAAATTATAAACGGCGATGTACTCTCATCGATTTCATGTCCAGGGTGTTGACGTAGGTTTATCACCTAGAAATCGGGTGAAATGAACTTGACAGTGTACTTTGACAACTAGCCACTACTGTCAGCTGTCATTGGATACCCTTTTATTGCCGATAGAAGCTGTACTTCTACCGTAAAAAATTATAGAACACGATGTACTCTTATCGATTTCATGTCCAGGGTGTTGTGGTGAGTTTATCACCTAGAAATCGGGCGTAATGGACTTGAAGGTGTACTTTGGCAGCTAGCCATTACTGTCAGCTGTCATCTGGTACACTTTTGATGCCAATCGAAGCTGTACTTTGCCCGGAAAAAATTATAAACGGCGATGTACTCTCATCGATTTCATGTCCAGGGTGTTGACGTAGGTTTATCACCTGGAAATCGGGTGAAATGAACTTGACAGTGTACTTTGACAGCTGGTCACAACTGCCAGCTGTCATTTGGTACCCTCTTGATGCCGATAGAAGCTGTACTTCGCCCGGAAAAAATTATAGACGACGATGTATTCTCATCGATTTCATGTCCAGGGTGTTGTGGTAAGTTTATCACCTAGAAGTCGGGCGTAATGGACTTAACAGTGTACTTTGACAGCTAGCCAAAACTGTCAGCTGTCATTTGGTACACTTTTGATGCCAATCTAAGCTGTACTTTGCCCGGAAAAAATTATAAACGACGATGTACTCTCATCGATTTCATGTCCAGGGTGTTGTGGTAGGTTTATCATCTAGAAATCGGGTGAAATGAACTTAACAGTGTACTTTGATAGCTGGTTACAACTGTCAGCTGTCATTTGATTAACTTTTGATGCCGATCGGAGCTGTTCTTCGCCCGGAAAAAATTATAGAACACGATGTACTCTCATCGATTTCATGTCCAGGGTGTTGTGGTGAGTTTATCACCTAGAAATCGGGCGTAATGGACTTAACAGTGTACTTCGACAGCTAGCCATTACTGTCAGCTGTCATCTGGTACACTTTTGATGCCAATGGAAGCTGTACTTTGCCCGGAAAAAATTATAAACGGCGATGTACTCTCATCGATTTCATGTCCAGGGTGTTGACGTAGGTTTATCACCTAGAAATCGGGTGAAATGAACTTGACAGTGTACTTTGACAGCTGGTCACAACTGCCAGCTGTCATTTGATTAACTTTTGATGCTGATCGGAGCTGTACTTCGCCCGGAAAAAATTATAGAACACGATGTACTCTCATCGATTTCATGTCCAGGGTGTTGTGGTGAGTTTATCACCTAGAAATCGGGCGAAATGGACTTGACAGTGTACTTTGGAAGCTAGTGACTACTGTCAGCTGTCATTTGGTACCCTTTTGATGCCGATAGAAGCTGTACTTCGCCCGGAAAAAATTATAGACGACGATGTATTCTCATCGATTTCATGTCCAGGGTGTTGTGGTAAGTTTATCACCTAGAAATCGGGCGTAATGGACTTAACAGTGTACTTTGACAGCTAGTCAAAACTGTCAGCTGTCATTTGGTACACTTTTGATGCCAATCGAAGCTGTACTTTGCCCGGAAAAAATTATAAACGACGATGTACTCTCATCGATTTCATGTCCAGGGTGTTGTGGTAGGTTTATCACCTAGAAATCGGGTGAAATGAACTTAACAGTGTACTTTGACAGCTGGTCACAACTGTCAGCTGTCATTTGATTAACTTTTGATGCCGATCGGAGCTGTACTTCGCCCGGAAAAAATTATAGAACACGATGTACTCTCATCGATTTCATGTCCAGGGTGTTGTGGTGAGTTTATCACCTAGAAATCGGGCGTAATGGACTTGACAGTGTACTTTGACAGCTAGCCATTACTGCCAGCTGTCATTTGGTACCCTTTTGATGCCGATAGAAGCTGTACTTCGCCCGGAAAAAATTATAGACGACGATGTATTCTCATCGATTTCATCTCCAGGGTGTTGTGGTAAGTTTATCACCTAGAAGTCGGGCGTAATGGACTTAACAGTGTACTTTGACAGCTAGCCAAAACTGTCATCTGTCATTTGGTACACTTTTGATGCCAATCTAAGCTGTACTTTGCCCGGAAAAAATTATAAACGACGATGTACTCTCATCGATTTCATGTCCAGGGTGTTGTGGTAGGTTTATCACCTAGAAATCGGGTGAAATGAACTTAGCAGTGTACTTTGATAGCTGGTCACAACTGTGAGCTGTCATTTGATTAACTTTTGATGCCGATCGGAGCTGTACTTCGCCCGGAAAAAATTATAGAACACGATGTACTCTCATCGATTTCATGTCCAGGGTGTTGTGGTGAGTTTATCACCTAGAAATCGGGCGTAATGGACTTGACAGTGTACTTTGACAGCTGGTCACAACTGCCAGCTGTCATTTGATTAACTTTTGATGCTGATCGGAGCTGTACTTCGCCCGGAAAAAATTATAGAACACGATGTACTCTCATCGATTTCATGTCCAGGGTGTTGTGGTGAGTTTATCACCTAGAAATCGGGCGAAATGGACTTGACAGTGTACTTTGGAAGCTAGTGACTATTGTCAGCTGTCATTTGGTACCCTTTTGATGCCGATAGAAGCTGTACTTCGCCCGGAAAAAATTATAGACGACGATGTATTCTCATCGATTTCATGTCCAGGGTGTTGTGGTAAGTTTATCACCTAGAAATCGGGCGTAATGGACTTAACAGTGTACTTTGACAGCTAGCCAAAACTGTCAGCTGTCATTTGGTACACTTTTGATGCCAATCGAAGCTGTACTTTGCCCGGAAAAAATTATAAACGACGATGTACTCTCATCGATTTCATGTCCAGGGTGTTGACGTAGGTTTATCACCTAGAAATCGGGTGAAATGAACTTGACAGTGTACTTTGACAGCTGGTCACAACTACCAGCTGTCATTTGATTAACTTTTAATGCTGATCGGAGCTGTACTTCGCCCGGAAAAAATTATAGAACACGATGTACTCTCATCGATTTCATGTCCAGGGTGTTGTGGTGAGTTTATCACCTAAAAATCGGGCGTAATGGACTTAACAGTGTACTTTGACAGCTAGCCATTACTGTCAGCTGTCATCAAGTACACTTTTGATGCCAATCGAAGATGCACTTTGCCCGGAAAAAATTATAAACGACGATGTACTCTCATCGATTTCATGTCCAGGGTGTTGTGGTAGGTTTATCACCTAGAAATCGGGTGAAATGAACTTAGCAGTGTACTTTGATAGCTGGTCACAACTGTCAGCTGTCATTTGATTAACTTTTGATGCCGATCGGAGCTGTACTTCGCCCGGAAAAAATTATAGAACACGATGTACTCTCATCGATTTCATGTCCAGGGTGTTGTGGTGAGTTTATCACCTAGAAATCGGGCGTAATGGACTTGACAGTGTACTTTGACAGCTAGCCATTACTGCCAGCTGTCATTTGGTACCCTTTTGATGCCGATAGAAGCTGTACTTCGCCCGGAAAAAATTATAGACGACGATGTATTCTCATCGATTTCATCTCCAGGGTGTTGTGGTAAGTTTATCACCTAGAAGTCGGGCGTAATAGACTTAACAGTGTACTTTGACAGCTAGCCAAAACTGTCAGCTGTCATTTGGTACACTTTTGATGCCAATCTAAGCTGTACTTTGCCCGGAAAAAAGTATAAACGACGATGTACTCTCATCGATTTCATGTCCAGGGTGTTGTGGTAGGTTTATCACCTAGAAATCGGGTGAAATGAACTTAGCAGTGTACTTTGATAGCTGGTCACAACTGTCAGCTGTCATTTGATTAACTTTTCATGCCGATCGGAGCTGTACTTCGCCCGGAAAAAATTATAGAACACGATGTACTCTCATCGATTTCATGTCCAGGGTGTTGTGGTGAGTTTATCACCTAGAAATCGGGCGTAATGGACTTGACAGTGTACTTTGACAGCTGGTCACAACTGCCAGCTGTCATTTGATTAACTTTTGATGCTGATCGGAGCTGTACTTCGCCCGGAAAAAATTATAGAACACGATGTACTCTCATCGATTTCATGTCCAGGGTGTTGTGGTGAGTTTATCACCTAGAAATCGGGCGAAATGGACTTGACAGTGTACTTTGGAAGCTAGTGACTATTGTCAGCTGTCATTTGGTACCCTTTTGATGCCGATAGAAGCTGTACTTCGCCCGGAAAAAAATTATAGACGACGATGTATTCTCATCGATTTCATGTCCAGGGTGTTGTGGTAAGTTTATCACCTAGAAATCGGGCGTAATGGACTTAACAGTGTACTTTGGCAGCTAGTCAAAACTGTCAGCTGTCATTTGGTACACTTTTGATGCCAATCGAAGCTGTACTTTGCCCGGAAAAAATTATAAACGACGATGTACTCTCATCGATTTCATGTCCAGGGTGTTGACGTAGGTTTATCACCTAGAAATCGGGTGAAATGAACTTGACAGTGTACTTTGACAGCTGGTCACAACTACCAGCTGTCATTTGATTAACTTTTAATGCTGATCGGAGCTGTACTTCGCCCGGAAAAAATTATAGAACACGATGTACTCTCATCGATTTCATGTCCAGGGTGTTGTGGTGAGTTTATCACCTAAAAATCGGGCGTAATGGACTTAACAGTGTACTTTGACAGCTAGCCATTACTGTCAGCTGTCATTTGGTACACTTTTGATGCCAATCGAAGCTGTACTTTGCCCGGAAAAAATTATAAAGGACGATGTACTCTCATCGATTTCATGTCAAGGGTGTTGTGGTAGGTTTATCACCTAGAAATCGGGTGAAATGAACTTAGCAGTGTACTTTGATAGCTGGTCACAACTGTCAGCTGTCATTTGATTAACTTTTGATGCCGATCGGAGCTGTCCTTCGCCCGGAAAAAATTATAAAACACGATGTACTCTCATCGATTTCATGTCCAGGGTGTTGTGGTGAGTTTATCACCTAGAAATCGGGCGTAATGGACTTAACAGTGTACTTTGACAGCTAGCAATTACTGTCAGCTGTCATCTGGTACACTTTTGATGCCAATCGAAGCTGTACTTTGCCCGGAAAAAATTATAAACGGCGATGTACTCTCATCGATTTCATGTCCAGGGTGTTGACGTAGGTTTATCACCTAGAAATCGGGTGAAATGAACTTGACAGTGTACTTTGACAACTAGCCACTACTGTCAGCTGTCATTGGATACCCTTTTATTGCCGATAGAAGCTGTACTTCTACCGTAAAAAATTATAGAACACGATGTACTCTTATCGATTTCATGTCCAGGGTGTTGTGGTGAGTTTATCACCTAGAAATCGGGCGTAATGGACTTGAAGGTGTACTTTGGCAGCTAGCCATTACTGTCAGCTGTCATCTGGTACACTTTTGATGCCAATCGAAGCTGTACTTTGCCCGGAAAAAATTATAAACGGCGATGTACTCTCATCGATTTCATGTCCAGGGTGTTGACGTAGGTTTATCACCTGGAAATCGGGTGAAATGAACTTGACAGTGTACTTTGACAGCTGGTCACAACTGCCAGCTGTCATTTGGTACCCTCTTGATGCCGATAGAAGCAGTACTTCGCCCGGAAAAAATTATAGACGACGATGTATTCTCATCGATTTCATGTCCAGGGTGTTGTGGTAAGTTTATCACCTAGAAGTCTGGCGAAATGGACTTAACAGTGTACTTTGACAGCTAGCCAAAACTGCCAGCTGTCATTTGGTACACTTTTGATGCCAATCTAAGCTGTACTTTGCCCGGAAAAAATTATAAAGGACGATGTACTCTCATCGATTTCATGTCAAGGGTGTTGTGGTAGGTTTATCACCTAGAAATCGGGTGAAATGAACTTAGCAGTGTACTTTGATAGCTGGTCACAACTGTCAGCTGTCATTTGATTAACTTTTGATGCCGATCGGAGCTGTCCTTCGCCCGGAAAAAATTATAGAACACGATGTACTCTCATCGATTTCATGTCCAGGGTGTTGTGGTGAGTTTATCACCTAGAAATCGGGCGTAATGGACTTAACAGTGTACTTTGACAGCTAGCAATTACTGTCAGCTGTCATCTGGTACACTTTTGATGCCAATCGAAGCTGTACTTTGCCCGGAAAAAATTATAAACGGCGATGTACTCTCATCGATTTCATGTCCAGGGTGTTGACGTAGGTTTATCACCTAGAAATCGGGTGAAATGAACTTGACAGTGTACTTTGACAACTAGCCACTACTGTCAGCTGTCATTGGATACCCTTTTATTGCCGATAGAAGCTGTACTTCTACCGTAAAAAATTATAGAACACGATGTACTCTTATCGATTTCATGTCCAGGGTGTTGTGGTGAGTTTATCACCTAGAAATCGGGCGTAATGGACTTGAAGGTGTACTTTGGCAGCTAGCCATTACTGTCAGCTGTCATCTGGTACACTTTTGATGCCAATCGAAGCTGTACTTTGCCCGGAAAAAATTATAAACGGCGATGTACTCTCATCGATTTCATGTCCAGGGTGTTGACGTAGGTTTATCACCTGGAAATCGGGTGAAATGAACTTGACAGTGTACTTTGACAGCTGGTCACAACTGCCAGCTGTCATTTGGTACCCTCTTGATGCCGATAGAAGCAGTACTTCGCCCGGAAAAAATTATAGACGACGATGTATTCTCATCGATTTCATGTCCAGGGTGTTGTGGTAAGTTTATCACCTAGAAGTCTGGCGAAATGGACTTAACAGTGTACTTTGACAGCTAGCCAAAACTGCCAGCTGTCATTTGGTACACTTTTGATGCCAATCGAAGCTGTACTTTGCCCGGAAAAAATTATAAAGGACGATGTACTCTCATCGATTTCATGTCAAGGGTGTTGTGGTAGGTTTATCACCTAGAAATCGGGTGAAATGAACTTAGCAGTGTACTTTGATAGCTGGTCACAACTGTCAGCTGTCATTTGATTAACTTTTGATGCCGATCGGAGCTGTCCTTCGCCCGGAAAAAATTATAGAACACGATGTACTCTCATCGATTTCATGTCCAGGGTGTTGTGGTGAGTTTATCACCTAGAAATCGGGCGTAATGGACTTAACAGTGTACTTTGACAGCTAGCAATTACTGTCAGCTGTCATCTGGTACACTTTTGATGCCAATCGAAGCTGTACTTTGCCCGGAAAAAATTATAAACGGCGATGTACTCTCATCGATTTCATGTCCAGGGTGTTGACGTAGGTTTATCACCTAGAAATCGGGTGAAATGAACTTGACAGTGTACTTTGACAACTAGCCACTACTGTCAGCTGTCATTGGATACCCTTTTATTGCCGATAGAAGCTGTACTTCTACCGTAAAAAATTATAGAACACGATGTACTCTTATCGATTTCATGTCCAGGGTGTTGTGGTGAGTTTATCACCTAGAAATCGGGCGTAATGGACTTGAAGGTGTACTTTGGCAGCTAGCCATTACTGTCAGCTGTCATCTGGTACACTTTTGATGCCAATCGAAGCTGTACTTTGCCCGGAAAAAATTATAAACGGCGATGTACTCTCATCGATTTCATGTCCAGGGTGTTGACGTAGGTTTATCACCTGGAAATCGGGTGAAATGAACTTGACAGTGTACTTTGACAGCTGGTCACAACTGCCAGCTGTCATTTGGTACCCTCTTGATGCCGATAGAAGCAGTACTTCGCCCGGAAAAAATTATAGACGACGATGTATTCTCATCGATTTCATGTCCAGGGTGTTGTGGTAAGTTTATCACCTAGAAGTCTGGCGAAATGGACTTAACAGTGTACTTTGACAGCTAGCCAAAACTGCCAGCTGTCATTTGGTACACTTTTGATGCCAATCTAAGCTGTACTTTGCCCGGAAAAAATTATAAACGACGATGTACTCTCATCGATTTCATGTCCAGGGTGTTGTGGTAGGTTTATCATCTAGAAATCGGGTGAAATGAACTTAACAGTGTACTTTGATAGCTGGTAACAACTGTCAGCTGTCATTTGATTAACTTTTGATGCCGATCGGAGCTGTTCTTCGCCCGGAAAAAATTATAGAACACGATGTACTCTCATCGATTTCATGTCCAGGGTGTTGTGGTGAGTTTATCACCTAGAAATCGGGCGTAATGGACTTGACAGTGTACTTTGACAGCTGGTCACAACTGCCAGCTGTCATTTGATTAACTTTTGATGCTGATCGGAGCTGTACTTCGCCCGGAAAAAATTATAGAACACGATGTACTCTCATCGATTTCATGTCCAGGGTGTTGTGGTGAGTTTATCACCTAGAAATCGGGCGAAATGGACTTGACAGTGTACTTTGAAAGCTAGTGACTATTGTCAGCTGTCATTTGGTACCCTTTTGATGCCGATAGAAGCTGTACTTCGCCCGGAAAAAATTATAGACGACGATGTATTCTCATCGATTTCATGTCCAGGGTGTTGTGGTAAGTTTATCACCTAGAAATCGGGCGTAATGGACTTAACAGTGTACTTTGACAGCTAGTCAAAACTGTCAGCTGTCATTTGGTACACTTTTGATGCCAATCGAAGCTGTACTTTGCCCGGAAAAAATTATAAACGACGATGTACTCTCATCGATTTCATGTCCAGGGTGTTGACGTAGGTTTATCACCTAGAAATCGGGTGAAATGAACTTGACAGTGTACTTTGACAGCTGGTCACAACTACCAGCTGTCATTTGATTAACTTTTAATGCTGATCGGAGCTGTACTTCGCCCGGAAAAAATTATAGAACACGATGTACTCTCATCGATTTCATGTCCAGGGTGTTGTGGTGAGTTTATCACCTAAAAATCGGGCGTAATGGACTTAACAGTGTACTTTGACAGCTAGCCATTACTGTCAGCTGTCATCTGGTACACTTTTGATGCCAATCGAAGCTGTACTTTGCCCGGAAAAAATTATAAACGACGATGTACTCTCATCGATTTCATGTCAAGGGTGTTGTGGTAGGTTTATCACCTAGAAATCGGGTGAAATGAACTTAGCAGTGTACTTTGATAGCTGGTCACAACTGTCAGCTGTCATTTGATTAACTTTTGATGCCAATCGGAGCTGTACTTCGCCCGGAAAAAATTATAGAACACGATGTACTCTCATCGATTTCATGTCCAGGGTGTTGTGGTGAGTTTATCACCTAGAAATCGGGCGTAATGGACTTAACAGTGTACTTTGACAGCTAGCAATTACTGTCAGCTGTCATCTGGTACACTTTTGATGCCAATCGAAGCTGTACTTTGCCCGGAAAAAATTATAAACGGCGATGTACTCTCATCGATTTCATGTCCAGGGTGTTGACGTAGGTTTATCACCTAGAAATCGGGTGAAATGAACTTGACAGTGTACTTTGACAACTAGCCACTACTGTCAGCTGTCATTGGATACCCTTTTATTGCCGATAGAAGCTGTACTTCTACCGTAAAAAATTATAGAACACGATGTACTCTTATCGATTTCATGTCCAGGGTGTTGTGGTGAGTTTATCACCTAGAAATCGGGCGTAATGGACTTTAAGGTGTACTTTGGCAGCTAGCCATTACTGTCAGCTGTCATCTGGTACACTTTTGATGCCAATCGAAGCTGTACTTTGCCCGGAAAAAATTATAAACGGCGATGTACTCTCATCGATTTCATGTCCAGGGTGTTGACGTAGGTTTATCACCTGGAAATCGGGTGAAATGAACTTGACAGTGTACTTTGACAGCTGGTCACAACTGCCAGCTGTCATTTGGTACCCTCTTGATGCCGATAGAAGCTGTACTTCGCCCGGAAAAAATTATAGCAACGATGTATTCTCATCGATTTCATGTCCAGGGTGTTGTGGTAAGTTTATCACCTAGAAGTCTGGCGTAATGGACTTAACAGTGTACTTTGACAGCTAGCCAAAACTGTCAGCTGTCATTTGGTACACTTTTGATGCCAATCTAAGCTGTACTTTGCCCGGAAAAAATTATAAACGACGATGTACTCTCATCGATTTCATGTCCAGGGTGTTGACGTAGGTTTATCACCTAGAAATCGGGTGAAATGAACTTGACAGTGTACTTTGACAGCTGGTCACAACTGCCAGCTGTCTTTTGATTAACTTTTGATGCTGATCGGAGCTGTACTTCGCCCGGAAAAAATTATAGAACACGATGTACTCTCATCGATTTCATGTCCAGGGTGTTGTGGTGAGTTTATCACCTAGAAATCGGGCGAAATGGACTTGACAGTGTACTTTGGAAGCTAGTGACTACTGTCAGCTGTCATTTGGTACCCTTTTGATGCCGATAGAAGCTGTACTTCGCCCGGAAAAAATTATAGACGACGATGTATTCTCATCGATTTCATGTCCAGGGTGTTGTGGTAAGTTTATCACCTAGAAATCGGGCGTAATGGACTTAACAGTGTACTTTGACAGCTAGTCAAAACTGTCAGCTGTCATTTGGTACACTTTTGATGCCAATCGAAGCTGTACT
Organism: Oxycera nigricornis; assembly: GCA_963942545.1. NCBI lineage: Eukaryota > Metazoa > Arthropoda > Insecta > Diptera > Stratiomyidae > Oxycera > Oxycera nigricornis. Next base: position 18,021,741 of record OZ012664.1, on the reverse strand, counting down.
TTGCCCGGAAAAAATTATAAACGACGATGTACTCTCATCGATTTCATGTCCAGGGTGTTGTGGTAGGTTTATCACCTAGAAATCGGGTGAAATGAACTTAACAGTGTACTTTGACAGCTGGTCACAACTGTCAGCTGTCATTTGATTAACTTTTGATGCCGATCGGAGCTGTACTTCGCCCGGAAAAAATTATAGAACACGATGTACTCTCATCGATTTCATGTCCAGGGTGTTGTGGTGAGTTTATCACCTAGAAATCGGGCGTAATGGACTTGACAGTGTACTTTGGCAGCTGGTCACAACTGCCAGCTGTCATTTGATTAACTTTTGATGCTGATCGGAGCTGTACTTCGCCCGGAAAAAATTATAGAACACGATGTACTCTCATCGATTTCATGTCCAGGGTGTTGTGGTGAGTTTATCACCTAGAAATCGGGCGAAATGGACTTGACAGTGTACTTTGGAAGCTAGTGACTATTGTCAGCTGTCATTTGGTACCCTTTTGATGCCGATAGAAGCTGTACTTCGCCCGGAAAAAATTATAGACGACGATGTATTCTCATCGACTTCATGTCCAGGGTGTTGTGGTAAGTTTATCACCTAGAAATCGGGCGTAATGGACTTAACAGTGTACTTTGGCAGCTAGTCAAAACTGTCAGCTGTCATTTGGTACACTTTTGATGCCAATCGAAGCTGTACTTTGCCCGGAAAAAATTATAAACGACGATGTACTCTCATCGATTTCATGTCCAGGGTGTTGACGTAGGTTTATCACCTAGAAATCGGGTGAAATGAACTTGACAGTGTACTTTGACAGCTGGTCACAACTACCAGCTGTCATTTGATTAACTTTTAATGCTGATCGGAGCTGTACTTCGCCCGGAAAAAATTATAGAACACGATGTACTCTCATCGATTTCATGTCCAGGGTGTTGTGGTGAGTTTATCACCTAGAAATCGGGCGTAATGGACTTAACAGTGTACTTTGACAGCTAGCCATTACTGTCAGCTGTCATCTGGTACACTTTTGATGGCAATCGAAGCTGTACTTTGCCCGGAAAAAATTATAAACGACGATGTACTCTCATCGATTTCATGTCAAGGGTGTTGTGGTAGGTTTATCACCTAGAAATCGGGTGAAATGAACTTAGCAGTGTACTTTGATAGCTGGTCACAACTGTCAGCTGTCATTTGATTAACTTTTGATGCCGATCGGAGCTGTACTTCGCCCGGAAAAAATTATAGAACTTGATGTACTCTCATCGATTTCATGTCCAGGGTGTTGTGGTGAGTTTATCACCTAGAAATCGGGCGTAATGGACTTAACAGTGTACTTTGACAGCTAGCCATTACTGTCAGCTGTCATCTGGTACACTTTTGTTGCCGATAGAAGCTGTACTTTGCCCGGAAAAAATTATAAACGGCGATGTACTCTCATCGATTTCATGTCCAGGGTGTTGACGTGGGTTTATCACCTAGAAATCGGGTGAAATGAACTTGACAGTGTACTTTGACAACTAGTCACTACTGTCAGCTGTCATTGGATACCCTTTTATTGCCGATAGAAGCTGTACTTCTACCGTAAAAAATTATAGAACACGATGTACTCTTATCGATTTCATGTCCAGGGTGTTGTGGTGAGTTTATCACCTAGAAATCGGGCGTAATGGACTTGAAGGTGTACTTTGGCAGCTAGCCATTACTGTCAGCTGTCATCTGGTACACTTTTGATGCCAATCGAAGCTGTACTTTGCCCGGAAAAAATTATAAACGGCGATGTACTCTCATCGATTTCATGTCCAGGGTGTTGACGTAGGTTTATCACCTGGAAATCGGGTGAAATGAACTTGACAGTGTACTTTGACAGCTGGTCACAACTGCCAGCTGTCATTTGGTACCCTCTTGATGCCGATAGAAGCTGTACTTCGCCCGGAAAAAATTATAGACGACGATGTATTCTCATCGATTTCATGTCCAGGGTGTTGTGGTAAGTTTATCACCTAGAAGTCGGGCGTAATGGACTTAACAGTGTACTTTGACAGCTAGCCAAAACTGTCAGCTGTCATTTGGTACACTTTTGATGCCAATCTAAGCTGTACTTTGCCCGGAAAAAATTATAAACGACGATGTACTCTCATCGATTTCATGTCCAGGGTGTTGTGGTAGGTTTATCATCTAGAAATCGGGTGAAATGAACTTAACAGTGTACTTTGATAGCTGGTAACAACTGTCAGCTGTCATTTGATTAACTTTTGATGCCGATCGGAGCTGTTCTTCGCCCGGAAAAAATTATAGAACACGATGTACTCTCATCGATTTCATGTCCAGGGTGTTGTGGTGAGTTTATCACCTAGAAATCGGGTGAAATGAACTTGACAGTGTACTTTGATAGCTGGTAACAACTGTCAGCTGTCATTTGATTAACTTTTGATGCCGATCGGAGCTGTTCTTCGCCCGGAAAAAATTATAGAACACGATGTACTCTCATCGATTTCATGTCCAGGGTGTTGTGGTGAGTTTATCACCTAGAAATCGGGCGTAATGGACTTAACAGTGTACTTCGACAGCTAGCCATTACTGTCAGCTGTCATCTGGTTACTTTTGATGCCAATCGAAGCTGTACTTTGCCCGGAAAAAATTATAAACGACGATGTACTCTCATCGATTTCATGTCCAGGGTGTTGTGGTAGGTTTATCACCTAGAAATCGGGTGAAATGAACTTAACAGTGTACTTTGACAGCTGGTCACAACTGTCAGCTGTCATTTGATTAACTTTTGATGCCGATCGGAGCTGTACTTCGCCCGGAAAAAATTATAGAACACGATGTACTCTCATCGATTTCATGTCCAGGGTGTTGTGGTGAGTTTATCACCTAGAAATCGGGCGTAATGGACTTGACAGTGTACTTTGACAGCTAGCCATCACTGCCAGCTGTCATTTGATACCCTTTTGATGCCGATAGAAGCTGTACTTCGCCCGGAAAAAATTATAGACGACGATGTATTCTCATCGATTTCATGTCCAGGGTGTTGTGGTAAGTTTATCACCTAGAAGTCGGGCGTAATGGACTTAACAGTGTACTTTGACAGCTAGCCAAAACTGTCAGCTGTCATTTGGTACACTTTTGATGCCAATCTAAGCTGTACTTTGCCCGGAAAAAATTATAAACGACGATGTACTCTCATCGATTTCATGTCCAGGGTGTTGTGGTAGGTTTATCACCTAGAAATCGGGTGAAATGAACTGAACAGTGTACTTTGATAGCTGGTCACAACTGTCAGCTGTCATTTGATTAACTTTTGATGCCGATCGGAGCTGTTCTTCGCCCGGAAAAAATTATAGAACACGATGTACTCTCATCGATTTCATGTCCAGGGTGTTGTGATGAGTTTATCACCTAGAAATCAGGCGTAATGGACTTAACAGTGTACTTCGACAGCTAGCTATTACTGTCAGCTGTCATCTGGTACACTTTTGATGCCAATCGAAGCTGTACTTTGCCCGGAAAAAATTATAAACGGCGATGTACTCTTATCGATTTCATGTCCAGGGTGTTGACGTAGGTTTATCACCTAGAAATCGGGTGAAATGAACTTGACAGTGTACTTTGACAGCTGGTCACAACTGCCAGCTGTCATTTGATTAACTTTTGATGCTGATCGGAGCTGTACTTCGCCCGGAAAAAATTATAGAACACGATGTACTCTCATCGATTTCATGTCCAGGGTGTTGTGGTGAGTTTATCACCTAGAAATCGGGCGAAATGGACTTGAAAGTGTACTTTGGAAGCTAGTGACTACTGTCAGCTGTCATTTGGTACCCTTTTGATGCCGATAGAAGCTGTACTTCGCCCGGAAAAAATTATAGACGACGATGTATTCTCATCGATTTCATGTCCAGGGTGTTGTGGTAAGTTTATCACCTAGAAATCGGGCGTAATGGACTTAACAGTGTACTTTGACAGCTAGTCAAAACTGTCAGCTGTCATTTGGTACACTTTTGATGCCTATCGAAGCTGTACTTTGCCCGGAAAAAATTATAAACGACGATGTACTCTCATCGATTTCATGTCCAGGGTGTTGTGGTAGGTTTATCACCTAGAAATCGGGTGAAATGAACTTAACAGTGTACTTTGACAGCTGGTCACAACTGTCACCTGTCATTTGATTAACTTTTGATGCCGATCGGAGCTGTACTTCGCCCGGAAAAAATTATAGAACACGATGTACTCTCATCGATTTCATGTCCAGGGTGTTGTGGTGAGTTTATCACCTAGAAATCGGGCGTAATGGACTTGACAGTGTACTTTGACAGCTAGCCATTACTGCCAGCTGTCATTTGGTACCCTTTTGATGCCGATAGAAGCTGTACTTCGCCCGGAAAAAATTATAGACGACGATGTATTCTCATCGATTTCATGTCCAGGGTGTTGTGGTAAGTTTATCACCTAGAAGTCGGGCGTAATGGACTTAACAGTGTACTTTGACAGCTAGCCAAAACTGTCAGCTGTCATTTGGTACACTTTTGATGCCAATCTAAGCTGTACTTTGCCCGGAAAAAATTATAAACGACGATGTACTCTCATCGATTTCATGTCCAGGGTGTTGTGGTAGGTTTATCACCTAGAAATCGGGTGAAATGAACTGAACAGTGTACTTTGATAGCTGGTCACAACTGTCAGCTGTCATTTGATTAACTTTTGATGCCGATCGGAGCTGTTCTTCGCCCGGAAAAAATTATAGAACACGATGTACTCTCATCGATTTCATGTCCAGGGTGTTGTGATGAGTTTATCACCTAGAAATCAGGCGTAATGGACTTAACAGTGTACTTCGACAGCTAGCTATTACTGTCAGCTGTCATCTGGTACACTTTTGATGCCAATCGAAGCTGTACTTTGCCCGGAAAAAATTATAAACGGCGATGTACTCTTATCGATTTCATGTCCAGGGTGTTGACGTAGGTTTATCACCTAGAAATCGGGTGAAATGAACTTGACAGTGTACTTTGACAGCTGGTCACAACTGCCAGCTGTCATTTGATTAACTTTTGATGCTGATCGGAGCTGTACTTCGCCCGGAAAAAATTATAGAACACGATGTACTCTCATCGATTTCATGTCCAGGGTGTTGTGGTGAGTTTATCACCTAGAAATCGGGCGAAATGGACTTGAAAGTGTACTTTGGAAGCTAGTGACTACTGTCAGCTGTCATTTGGTACCCTTTTGATGCCGATAGAAGCTGTACTTCGCCCGGAAAAAATTATAGACGACGATGTATTCTCATCGATTTCATGTCCAGGGTGTTGTGGTAAGTTTATCACCTAGAAATCGGGCGTAATGGACTTAACAGTGTACTTTGACAGCTAGTCAAAACTGTCAGCTGTCATTTGGTACACTTTTGATGCCTATCGAAGCTGTACTTTGCCCGGAAAAAATTATAAACGACGATGTACTCTCATCGATTTCATGTCCAGGGTGTTGTGGTAGGTTTATCACCTAGAAATCGGGTGAAATGAACTTAACAGTGTACTTTGACAGCTGGTCACAACTGTCACCTGTCATTTGATTAACTTTTGATGCCGATCGGAGCTGTACTTCGCCCGGAAAAAATTATAGAACACGATGTACTCTCATCGATTTCATGTCCAGGGTGTTGTGGTGAGTTTATCACCTAGAAATCGGGCGTAATGGACTTGACAGTGTACTTTGACAGCTAGCCATTACTGCCAGCTGTCATTTGGTACCCTTTTGATGCCGATAGAAGCTGTACTTCGCCCGGAAAAAATTATAGACGACGATGTATTCTCATCGATTTCATGTCCAGGGTGTTGTGGTAAGTTTATCACCTAGAAGTCGGGCGTAATGGACTTAACAGTGTACTTTGACAGCTAGCCAAAACTGTCAGCTGTCATTTGGTACACTTTTGATGCCAATCGAAGCTGTACTTTGCCCGGAAAAAATTATAAACGACGATGTACTCTCATCGATTTCATGTCCAGGGTGTTGTGGTAGGTTTATCACCTAGAAATCGGGTGAAATGAACTTAACAGTGTACTTTGATAGCTGGTCACAACTGTCAGCTGTCATTTGATTAACTTTTGATGCCGATCGGAGCTGTTCTTGGCCCGGAAAAAATTATAGAACACGATGTACTCTCATCGATTTCATGTCCAGGGTGTTGTGATGAGTTTATCACCTAGAAATCGGGCGTAATGGACTTAACAGTGTACTTCGACAGCTAGCCATTACTGTCAGCTGTCATCTGGTACACTTTTGATGCCAATCAAAGCTGTACTTTGCCCGGAAAAAATTATAAACGGCGATGTACTCTTATCGATTTCATGTCCAGGGTGTTGACGTAGGTTTATCACCTAGAAATCGGGTGAAATGAACTTGACAGTGTACTTTGACAGCTGGTCACAACTGCCAGCTGTCATTTGATTAACTTTTGATGCTGATCGGAGCTGTACTTCGCCCGGAAAAAATTATAGAACACGATGTACTCTCATCGATTTCATGTCCAGGGTGTTGTGGTGAGTTTATCACCTAGAAATCGGGCGAAATGGACTTGACAGTGTACTTTGGAAGCTAGTGACTACTGTCAGCTGTCATTTGGTACCCTTTTGATGCCGATAGAAGCTGTACTTCGCCCGGAAAAAATTATAGACGACGATGTATTCTCATCGATTTCATGTCCAGGGTGTTGTGGTAAGTTTATCACCTAGAAATCGGGCGTAATGGACTTAACAGTGTACTTTGACAGCTAGTCAAAACTGTCAGCTGTCATTTGGTACACTTTTGATGCCAATCGAAGCTTTACTTTGCCCGGAAAAAATTATAAACGACGATGTACTCTCATCGATTTCATGTCCAGGGTGTTGTGGTAGGTTTATCACCTAGAAATCGGGTGAAATGAACTTGACAGTGTACTTTGACAGCTGGTCACAACTGTCAGCTGTCATTTGATTAACTTTTGATGCCGATCGGAGCTGTACTTTGCCCGGAAAAAATTATAGAACACGATGTACTCTCAACGATTTCATGTCCAGGGTGTTGTGGTGAGTTTATTACCTAGAAATCGGGCGAAATGGACTTGACAGTGTACTTTGGAAGCTAGTGACTACTGTCAGCTGTCATTTGGTACCCTTTTGGTGCCGATAGAAGCTGTACTTCGCCCGGAAAAAATTATAGACGACGATGTATTCTCATCGATTTCATGTCCAGGGTGTTGTGGTAAGTTTATAAACTAGAAATCGGACGTAATGGACTTGACAGTATACTTTGACAGCTAGCCATTACTGTCAGCTGTCATATGGTACACTTTTAATGTCAATCGAAGCTATACTTTGCCCGGAAAAAATTATAAACGACGATGTACTCTCATCGATTTCATGTCCAGGGTGTTGTGGTAGGTTTATCACCTAGAAATCGGGTGAAATGAACTTGACAGTGTACCTTGGCAGCTGGTCACAGCTGTCAGCTGTCATTTGATTAACTTTTGATGCCGATCGGAGCTGTACTTCGCCCGGAAAAAATTATAGAACACGATGTACTCTCATCGATTTCATGTCCAGGGTGTTGTGGTAGGTTTATCACCTAGAAATCGGGCGAAATTGACTTGACAGTGTACTTTGGCAGCTAGTTATTACTGTCAGCTGTCATTTGGTACACTTTTGATGCCAATCGAAGATGTACTTTGCCCGGAAAAAATTATAGACGACGATGTATTCTCATCGATTTCATGTCCAGGGTGTTGTGGTAAGTTTATCAACTAGAAATCGGGCGTAATGGACTTGACAGTGTACTTTGACAGCTAGTCATTACTGTCAGCTGTCTTCTGGTACACTTTTGATGCCAATCGAAGCTGTACTTTGCCCGGAAAAAATTTTAAACGACGATGTGCTCTCATCGATTTCATGTCCAGGGTGTTGTGGTAGGTTTATCACCTAGAGATCGGGTGAAATGAACTTGACAGTGTACTTTGACAGCTGGTCACAACTGTCAGCTGTCATTTGATTAACTTTTGATGCCGATCGGAGCTGTACTTCGCCCGGAAAAAATTATAGAACACGATGTACTCTCATCGATTTCACGTCCAGGGTGTTGTGGTGAGTTTATCAACTAGGAACGGGCGAAATGGACTTGACAGTGTACTTTGGCAGCTAGTGACTACTGTCAGCTGTCATTTAGTACCCTTTTGGTGCCGATAAAAACTGTACTTCGCCCAAAAAAAATTATAGACGACGATGTATTCTCATCGATTTCATGTCCAGGGTGTTGTGGTAAGTTTATCACCTAGAAATCGGGCGTAATGGACTTGACAGTGTACTTTGACAGCTAGCCAAAACTGTCAGCTGTCATTTGCTACACTTTTGATGCCAATCGAAGCTGTACTTTGCCCGGAAAAAATTAAAAACGACGATGTACTCTCATCGATTTCATGTCCAGGGTGTTGTGGTAGGTTTATCACCTAGAAATCGGGTGAAATGAACTTGACAGTGTACTTTGACAGCTGGTCACAACTGTCGGCTGACATTTGATTAACTTTTGATGCCGATCGGAGCTGTACTTCGCCCGGAAAAAATTATAGAACATGATGTACTCTCATCGATTTCATGTCCAGGGTGTTGTGGTAGGTTTATCACCTAGAAATCGGGCGAAATTGACTTGACAGTGTACTTTGAAAGCAAGTGACTACTGTCAGCTGTCATTTGGTTTCCTTTTGGTGCCGATAGAAGCTGTACTTCGCCCAGAAAAAATTATAGACGACGATGTATTCTCATCGATTTCATGTCCAGGGTGTTGTGGTAAGTTTATCACCTAGAAATTGGGCGTAATGGACTTGACAGTGTACTTTGGCAGCTAGTTATTACTGTCAGCTGTCATTTGGTACACTTTTGATGCCAATCGAAGATGTACTTTGCCCGGAAAAAATTATAAACGACGATGTACTCTCATTGATTTCATGTCCAAGGTGTTGTGGTAGGTTTATTACCTAGAAATCGTGTGAAATACACTTGACAGTGTACTTTTACAGCTGCTCACAACTGCCAGCTGTCATTTGGTACCCTTTTGATGCCGACAGAAGCTGTACTTCGCCCGGAAAAAATTATAGACGACGATGTATTCTCATCGATTTCATGTCCAGGGTGTTGTGGTAAGTTTATCACCTAGAAGTCGGGCGTAATGGACTTAACAGTGTACTTTGACAGCTAGCCAAAACTGTCAGCTGTCATTTACTACACTTTTGATGCCAATCTAAGCTGTACTTTGCCCGGAAAAAATTATAAACGACGATGTACTCTCATCGATTTCATGTCCAGGGTGTTGTGGTAGGTTTATCACCTAGAAATCGGGTGAAATGAACTTAACAGTGTACTTTGATAGCTGGTCACAACTGTCAGCTGTCATTTGATTAACTTTTGATGCCGATCGGAGCTGTTCTTCGCCCGGAAAAAATTATAGAACACGATGTACTCTCATCGATTTCATGTCCAGGGTGTTGTGGTGAGTTTATCACCTAGAAATCGGGCGAAATGGACTTGACAGTGTACTTTGAAAGCTATTCACTACTGTCAGCTGTCATTTGATACCCTTTTGGTGCCGATAGAAGCTGTACTTTGCCCGGAAAAAATTATAGACGACGATGTATTCTCATCGATTTCATGTCCAGGGTGTTGTGGTAAGTTTATCAACTAGAAATCGGGCGTAATGGACTTGGCAGTGTACTTTGACAGCTAGTCATTACTGTCAGCTGTCATCTGGTACACTTTTGATGCCAATCGAAGCTGTACTTTGCCCGGAAAAAATTATAAACGGCGATGTACTCTCATCGATTTCATGTCCAGGGTGTTGACGTAGGTTTATCACCTAGAAATCGGGTGAAACGAACTTGACAGTGTACTTTGACAGCTGTTCACAACTGCCAGCTGTCATTTGGTACCCTTTTGATGCCGACAGAAGCTGTACTTCGCCCGGAAAAAATTATAGACGACGATGTATTCTCATCGATTTCATGTCCAGGGTGTTGTGGTAAGTTTATCACCTAGAAGTCGGGCGTAATGGACTTAACAGTGTACTTTGACAGCTAGCCAAAACTGTCAGCTGTCATTTACTACACTTTTGATGCCAATCTAAGCTGTACTTTGCCCGGAAAAAATTATAAACGACGATGTACTCTCATCGATTTCATGTCCAGGGTGTTGTGGTAGGTTTATCACCTAGAAATCGGGTGAAATGAACTTAACAGTGTACTTTGATAGCTGGTCACAACTGTCAGCTGTCATTTGATTAACTTTTGATGCCGATCGGAGCTGTTCTTCGCCCGGAAAAAATTATAGAACACGATGTACTCTCATCGATTTCATGTCCAGGGTGTTGTGGTGAGTTTAACACCTAGAAATCGGGCGTAATGGACTTAACAGTGTACTTCGACAGCTAGCCATTACTGTCAGCTGTCATCTGGTACACTTTTGATGCCAATCGAAGCTGTACTTTGCCCGGAAAAAATTATAAACGGCGATGTACTCTCATCGATTTCATGTCCAGGGTGTTGACGTAGGTTTATCACCTAGAAATCGGGTGAAATGAACTTGACAGTGTACTTTGACAGCTGGTCACAACTGCCAGCTGTCATTTGATTAACTTTTGATGCTGATCGGAGCTGTACTTCGCCCGGAAAAAATTATAGAACACGATGTACTCTCATCGATTTCATGTCCAGGGTGTTGTGGTGAGTTTATCACCTAGAAATCGGGCGAAATGGACTTGACAGTGTACTTCGGAAGCTAGTGACTACTGTCAGCTGTCATTTGGTACCCTTTTGATGCCGATAGAAGCTGTACTTCGCCCGGAAAAAATTATAGACGACGATGTATTCTCATCGATTTCATGTCCAGGGTGTTGTGGTAAGTTTATCAACTAGAAATCGGGCGTAATGGACTTGACAGTGTACTTTGACAGCTAGTCATTACTTTCAGCTGTCATCTGGTACACTTTTGATGCCAATCGAAGCTGTACTTTGCCCGGAAAAAATTATAAACGGCGATGTACTCTCATCGATTTCATGTCCAGGGTGTTGACGTAGGTTTATCACCTAGAAATCGGGTGAAATGAACTTGACAGTGTACTTTGACAGCTGGTCACAACTGCCAGCTGTCATTTGGTACCCTTTTGATGCCGACAGAAGCTGTACTTCGCCCGGAAAAAATTATAGACGACGATGTATTCTCATCGATTTCATGTCCAGGGTGTTGTGGTAAGTTTATCACCTAGAAGTCGGGCGTAATGGACTTAACAATGTACTTTGACAGCTAGCCAAAACTGTCAGCTGTCATTTGCTACACTTTTGATGCCAATCTAAGCTGTACTTTGCCCGGAAAAAATTATAAACGACGATGTACTCTCATCGATTTCATGTCCAGGGTGTTGTGGTAGGTTTATCACCTAGAAATCGGGTGAAATGAACTTAACAGTGTACTTTGATAGCTGGTCACAACTGTCAGCTGTCATTTGATTAACTTTTGACGCCGATCGGAGCTGTTCTTCGCCCGGAAAAAATTATAGAACACGATGTACTCTCATCGATTTCATGTCCAGGGTGTTGTGGTGAGTTTAACACCTAGAAATCGGGCGTAATGGACTTAACAGTGTACTTCGACAGCTAGCCATTACTGTCAGCTGTCATCTGGTACACTTTTGATGCCAATCGAAGCTGTACTTTGCCCGGAAAAAATTATAAACGGCGATGTACTCTCATCGATTTCATGTCCAGGGTGTTGACGTAGGTTTATCACCTAGAAATCGGGTGAAATGAACTTGACAGTGTACTTTGACAGCTGGTCACATTTGCCAGCTGTCATTTGATTAACTTTTGATGCTGATCGGAGCTGTACTCCGCCCGGAAAAAATTATAGAACACGATGTACTCTCATCGATTTCATGTCCAGGGTGTTGTGGTGAGTTTATCACCTAGAAATCGGGCGAAATGGACTTGACAGTGTACTTCGGAAGCTAGTGACTACTGTCAGCTGTCATTTGTTACCCTTTTGATGCCGATAGAAGCTGTACTTCGCCCGGAAAAAATTATAGACGACGATGTATTCTCATCGATTTCATGTCCAGGGTGTTGTGGTAAGTTTATCACCTAGAAATCGGGCGTAATGGACTTAACAGTGTACTTTGACAGCTAGTCAAAACTGTCAGCTGTCATTTGGTACACTTTTGATGCCAATCGAAGCTGTACTTTGCCCGGAAAAAATTATAAACGACGATGTACTCTCATCGATTTCATGTCCAGGGTGTTGTGGTAGGTTTATCACCTAGAAATCGGGTGAAATGAACTTGACAGTGTACTTTGACAGCTGGTCACAACTGTCAGCTGTCATTTGATTAACTTTTGATGCCGATCGGAGCTGTACTTTGCCCGGAAAAAATTATAGAACACGATGTACTCTCAACGATTTCATGTCCAGGGTGTTGTAGTGAGTTTATTACCTAGAAATCGGGCGAAATGGACTTGACAGTGTACTTTGGAAGCTAGTGACTACTGTCAGCTGTCATTTGGTACCCTTTTGGTGCCGATAGAAGCTGTACTTCGCCCGGAAAAAATTATAGACGACGATGTATTCTCCTCGATTTCATGTCCAGGTTGTTGTGGTAAGTTTATAAACTAGAAATCGGGTGAAATGAACTTGACAGTGTACTTTGACAGCTGGTCACAACTGTCAGCTGTCATTTAATTAACTTTTGATGCCGATCGGAGCTGTACTTCGCCCGGAAAAATTTATAGAACACGATGTACTCTCATCGATTTCATGTCCAGGGTGTTGTGGTAGGTTTATCACCTAGAAATCGGGCGAAATTGACTTGACAGTGTACTTTGAAAGCTAGTGACTACTGTCAGCTGTCATTTGGTACCCTTTTGGTGCCGATAGAAGCTGTACTTCGCCTAGAAAAAATTATAGACGACGATGTATTCTCATCGATTTCATGTCCAGGGTGTTGTGGTAAGTTTATCACCTAGAAATTGGGCGTAATGGACTTGACAGTGTACTTTGACAGCTAGTGACTACTGTCAACTGTCATTTGATACCCTTTTGGTGCCGATAGAAGCTGTTCTTTACCCCGAAAAAATTATAGACGACGATGTATTCTCATCGATTTCATGTCCAGGGTGTTGTGGTAAGTTTATCAACTAGAAATCGGGCGTAATGGACTTGACAGTGTACTTTGACAGCTAATCATTACTGTCAGCTGTCATCTGGTACACTTTTGATGCCAATCGAAGCTGTACTTTGCCCGGAAAAAATTATAAACGACGATGTGCTCTCATCGATTTTATGTCCAGGGTGTTGTGGTAGGTTTATCACCTAGAGATCGGGTGAAATGAACTTGACAGTGTACTTTGACAGCTGCTCACAACTGTCAGCTGTCATTTGATTAACTTTTGATGCCGATCGGAGCTGTACTTCGCCCGGAAAAAATTATAGAACACGATGTACTCTCATCGATTTCATGTCCAGGGTGTTGTGGTGAGTTTATCAACTAGAAACGGGCGAAATGGACTTGACAGTGTACTTTGGCAGCTAGTGACTACTATCAGCTGTCATTTGGTACCCTTTTGGTGCCGCTAAAAACTGTACTTCGCCCAAAAAAAATTATAGACGACGATGTATTCTCATCGATTTCATGTCCAGGGTGTTGTGGTAAGTTTATCACCTAGAAATCGGGCGTAATGGACTTGACAGTGTACTTTGACAGCTAGCCATTACTGTCAGCTGTCATCTGATACACTTTTGATGCCAATCGAAGCTGTACTTTGCCCGGAAAAAATTAAAAACGACGATGTACTCTCATCGATTTCATGTCCAGGGTGTTGTGGTAGGTTTATCACCTAGAAATCGGGTAAAATGAACTTGAACGTGTTATTTGACAGCTGGTCACAACTGTCGGCTGTCATTTGATTAACTTTTGATGCCGATCGGAGCTATACTTCGCCCAGAAAAAATTATAGAACACGATGTACTCTCATCGATTTCATGTCCAGGGTGTTGTGGTGAGTTTATCACCTAGAAATCGGCCAAAATGGACTTAACAGTGTACTTTGGAAGCTAGTGACTACTGTCAGCTGTCATTTGGTACCCTTTTGGTGCCAATAGAAGCTGTACTTCGCCCGGAAAAAATTATAAACGACGATGTACTCTCATTGATTTCATGTCCAAGGTGTTGTGGTAGGTTTATTACCTAGAAATCGTGTGAAATAAACTTGACAGTGTACTTTGACAACTAGCCACTACTGTCAGCTGTCATTGGATTACCTTTTATTGCCGATAGAAGCTGTACTTCGCCCGGAAAAAATTATAGAACACGATGTACTCTTATCGATTTCATGTCCAGGGTGTTGTGGTGAGTTTATCACCTAGAAATCGGGCGTAATGGACTTAACAGTGTACTTTGACAGCTAGCCATAACTGTCAGCTGTCATCTGGTATACTTTTGATGCCAATCAAAGCTGTACTTTGCCCGGAAAAAATTATAAACGGCGATGTACTCTCATCGATTTCATGTCCAGGGTGTTGACGTAGGTTTATCACCTAGAAATCGGGTGAAATGAACTTGACAGTGTACTTTGGCAGCTGGTCACAACTGCCAGCTGTCATTTGATTAACTTTTGATGCTGATCGGAGCTGTACTTCGCCCGGAAAAAATTATAGAACACGATGTACTCTCATCGATTTCATGTCCAGGGTGTTGTGGTGAGTTTATCACCTAGAAATCGGGCGTAATGGACTTAACAGTGTACTTTGACAGCTAGCCATCACTGTCAGCTGTCATCTGGTATACTTTTGATGCCAATCAAAGCTGTACTTTGCCCGGAAAAAATTATAAACGGCGATGTACTCTCATCGATTTCATGTCCAGGGTGTTGACGTAGGTTTATCACCTAGAAATCGGGTGAAATGAACTTGACAGTGTACTTTGGCAGCTGGTCACAACTGCCAGCTGTCATTTGATTAACTTTTGATGCTGATCGGAGCTGTACTTCGCCCGGAAAAAATTATAGAACACGATGTACTCTCATCGATTTCATGTCCAGGGTGTTGTGGTGAGTTTATCACCTAGAAATCGGGCGTAATGGACTTAACAGTGTACTTTGACTGCTAGCCATTACTGTCAGCTGTCATCTGGTACACTTTTGATGCCAATCGAAGCTGTACTTTGCCCGGAAAAAATTATAAACGACGATGTACTCTCATCGATTTCATGTCAAGGGTGTTGTGGTAGGTTTATCACCTAGAAATCGGGTGAAATGAACTTAACAGTGTACTTTGGTAGCTGGTCACAACTGTCAGCTGTCATTTGATTAACTTTTGATGCCGATCGGAGCTGTACTTCGCCCGGAAAAAAATTATAGAACACGATGTACTCTCATCGATTTCATGTCCAGGGTGTTGTGGTGAGTTTATCACCTAGAAATCGGGCGTAATGGACTTAACAGTGTACTTTGACAGCTAGCCATTACTGTCAGCTGTCATCTGGTATACTTTTGATGCCAATCAAAGCTGGACTTTGCCCGGAAAAAATTATAAACGACGATGTACTCTCATCGATTTCATGTCCAGGGTGTTGTGGTAGGTTTATCACCTAGAAATCGGGTGAAATGAACTTAACAGTGTACTTTGATAGCTGGTCCCAACTGTCAGCTGTCATTTGATTAACTTTTGATGCCGATCGGAGCTGTTCTTCGCCCGGAAAAAATTATAGAACACGATGTACTCTCATCGATTTCATGTCCAGGGTGTTGTGGTGAGTTTATCACCTAGAAATCGGGCGTAATGGACTTAACAGTGTACTCCGACAGCTAGCCATTACTGTCAGCTGTCATCTGGTACACTTTTGATGCCAATCGAAGCTGTACTTTGCCCGGAAAAAATTATAAACGGCGATGTACTCTCATCGATTTCATGTCCAGGGTGTTGACGTAGGTTTATCACCTAGAAATCGGGTGAAATGAACTTGACAGTGTACTTTGACAGCTGGTCACAACTGCCAGCTGTCATTTGATTAACTTTTGATGCTGATCGGAGCTGTACTTCGCCCGGAAAAAATTATAGAACACGATGTACTCTCATCGATTTCATGTCCAGGGTGTTGTGGTGAGTTTATCACCTAGAAATCGGGCGAAATGGACTTGACAGTGTACTTTGGAAGCTTCTGACTACTGTCAGCTGTCATTTGGTACCCTTTTGATGCCGATAGAAGCTGTACTTCGCCCGGAAAAAATTATAGACGACGATGTATTCTCATCGATTTCATGTCCAGGGTGTTGTGGTAAGTTTATCACCTAGAAATCGGGCGTAATGGACTTAACATTGTACTTTGACAGCTAGTCAAAACTGTCAGCTGTCATTTGGTACACTTTTGATGCCAATCGAAGCTGTACTTTGCCCGGAAAAAATTATAAACGACGATGTACTCTCATCGATTTCATGTCCAGGGTGTTGTGGTAGGTTTATCACCTAGAAATCGGGTGAAATGAACTTGACAGTGTACTTTGACAGCTTGTCACAACTGTCAGCTGTCATTTGATTAACTTTTGATGCCGATCGGAGCTGTACTTTGCCCGGAAAAAATTATAGAACACGATGTACTCTCAACGATTTCATGTCCAGGGTGTTGTGGTGAGTTTATTACCTAGAAATCGGGCGAAATTGACTTGACAGTGTACTTTGGAAGCTAGTGACTACTGTCAGCTGTTATTTGGTACCCTTTTGGTGCCGATAGAAGCTGTACTTCGCCCGGAAAAAATTATAGACGACGATGTATTCTCATCGATTTCATGTCCAGGGTGTTGTGGTAAGTTTATAAACTAGAAATCGGACGTAATGGACTTGACAGTATACTTTGACAGCTAGCCATTACTGTCAGCTGTCATATGGTACACTTTTATTGCCAATCGAAGCTGTACTTTGCCCGGAAAAAATTATAAACGACGATGTACTCTCATCGATTTCATGTCCAGGGTGTTGTGGTAGGTTTATCACCTAGAAATCGGGTGAAATGAACTTGACAGTGTACTTTGACAGCTGGTCACAGCTGTCAGCTGTCATTTGGTACCCTTTTGGTGCCGATAGAAGCTGTACTTCGCCCAGAAAAAATTATAGACGACGATGTATTCTCATCGATTTCATGTCCAGGGTGTTGTGGTAAGTTTATCACCTTGAAATTGGGCGTAATGGACTTGACAGTTTACTTTGGCAGCTAGTTATTACTGTCAGCTGTCATTTGGTACACTTTTGATGCCAATCGAAGATGTACTTTGCCCGGAAAAAATTATAAACGACGATGTACTCTCATTGATTTCATGTCCAAGGTGTTGTGGTAGGTTTATTACCTAGAAATCGTGTGAAATACACTTGACAGTGTACTTAGACAACTAGCCACTACTGTCAGCTGTCATTGGGTACCCTTTTATTGCCGATAGAAGCTGTACTTCGCCCGGAAAAAATTATAGAACACGATGTACTTTTATCGATTTCATGTCCAGGGTGTTGTGGTGAGTTTATCACCTAGAAATCGGGCGAAATGGACTTGACAGTGTACTTTGAAAGCTAGTGACTACTGTCAGCTGTCATTTGATACCCCTTTGGTGCCGATAGAAGCTGTACTTTTCCCGGAAAAAATTATAGACGACGATGTATTCTCATCGGTTTCATGTCCAGGGTGTTGTGGTAAGTTTATCAACTAGAAATCGGGCGTAATGGACTTGACAGTGTACTTTGACAGCTAGTCATTACTGTCAGCTGTCATCTGGTACACTTTTGATGCCAATCGAAGCTGTACTTTGCCCGGAAAAAATTATAAACGACGATGTGCTCTCATCGATTTCATGTCCAGGGTGTTGTGGTAGGTTTATCACCTAGAGATCGGGTGAAATGAACTTGACAGTGTACTTTGACAGCTGGCCACAACTGTCAGCTGTCATCTGGTACACTTTTGATGCCAATCGAAGCTGTACTTTGCCCGGAAAAAATTAAAAACGACGATGTACTCTCATCGATTTCATGTCCAGGGTGTTGTGGTGAGTTTATCACCTAGAAATCGGGCAAAATGGACTTGACAGTGTACTTTGGAAGCTAGTGACTACTGTCAGCTGTCATTTGGTACCCTTTTGGTGCCAATAGAAGCTGTACTTCGCCCGGAAAAAATTATAAACGACGATGTACTCTCATTGATTTCATGTCCAAGGTGTTGTGGTAGGTTTATTACCTAGAAATCGTGTGAAATACACTTGACAGTGTACTTTGACAACTAGCCACTACTGTCAGCTGTCATTGGATTACCTTTTATTGCCGATAGAAGCTGTACTTCGCCCGGAAAAAATTATAGAACACGATGTACTCTTATCGATTTCATGTCCAGGGTGTTGTGGTGAGTTTATCACCTAGAAATCGGTTGTAATGGACTTGACGGTGTACTTTGGCAGCTAGCCATTACTGTCAGCTGTCATCTGGTACACTTTTGATGCCAATCGGAGCTGTACTTCACCCGAAAAAAATTATAAACGACGATATACTCTCATCGATTTCATGTCCAGGGTGTTGTGGTGTGTTTATCACCTAGAAATCGGGTGAAATGCACTTGACAGTGTACTTTGGCAGCTAGTGACTACTGTCAGCTGTCATTTGGTACCCTTTTGGTGCCGATAAAAGCTGTACTTCGCCCGGAAAAAATTATAGACGACGATGTACTCTCATCGATTTCATGTCCAGGGTGTTGTGGTGAGTTTATCACCTAGAAATCGGGCGTAATGGACTTGACAGTGTACTTTGACAGCTAGCCATTGCTGTCAGCTGTCATCTGGTACACTTTTGATGCCAATCGAAGCTGTATTTTGCCCGGAAAAAATTATAAACAACGATGTACTCTCATCGATTTCATGTCCAGGGTGTTGTGGTAGGTTTATTACCTAGAAATCGTGTGAAATACACTTGACAGTGTACTTTGACAACTAGCCACTACTGTCAGCTGTCATTGTGTACCCTTTTATTGCCGAAAGAAGCTGTACTTCGCCCGGAAAAAATTATAGAACACGATGTACTTTTATCGATTTCATGTCCAGGGTGTTGTGGTGATTTTATCACCTAGAAATCGGGTGAAATGAACTTGACAGTGTACTTTGACAGCTGGTCACAACTGTCGGCTGTCATTTGATTACCTTTTATTGCCGATAGAAGCTGTACTTCGCCCGAAAAATTTTAGGACACGATGTACTCTTATCGATTTCATGTCCAGGGTGTTGTGGTGAGTTTATCACCTAGAAATCGGGCGTAATGGACTTGACGGTGTACTTTGGCAGCTAGCCATTACTGTCAGCTGTCATCTGGTACACTTTTGATGCCAATCGGAGCTGTACTTCACCCGGAAAAAATAATAAACGACGATATACTCTCATCGATTTCATGTCCAGGGTGTTGTGGTGTGTTTATCACCTAGAAATCGGGCGAAATGCACTTGACAGTGTTCTTTGGCAGCTAGTGACTACTGTCAGCTGTCATTTGGTTCCCTTTCGGTGCCGATAGAAGCTGTACTTCGCCCGGAAAAAATTATAGACGACGATGTACTCTCATCGATTTCATGTCCAGGGTGTTGACGTAGGTTTATCACCTAGAAATCGGGTGAAATGAACTTGACAGTGTACTTTGACAGCTGGTCACAACTGCCAGCTGTCATTTGATTAACTTTTGATGCTGATCGGAGCTGTACTTCGCCCGGAAAAAATTATAGAACACGATGTACTCTCATCGATTTCATGTCCAGGGTGTTGTGGTGAGTTTATCACCTAGAAATCGGGCGAAATGGACTTGACAGTGTACTTTGGAAGCTTCTGACTACTGTCAGCTGTCATTTGGTACCCTTTTGATGCCGATAGAAGCTGTACTTCGCCCGGAAAAAATTATAGACGACGATGTATTCTCATCGATTTCATGTCCAGGGTGTTGTGGTAAGTTTATCACCTAGAAATCGGGCGTAATGGACTTAACATTGTACTTTGACAGCTAGTCAAAACTGTCAGCTGTCATTTGGTACACTTTTGATGCCAATCGAAGCTGTACTTTGCCCGGAAAAAATTATAAACGACGATGTACTCTCATCGATTTCATGTCCAGGGTGTTGTGGTAGGTTTATCACCTAGAAATCGGGTGAAATGAACTTGACAGTGTACTTTGACAGCTTGTCACAACTGTCAGCTGTCATTTGATTAACTTTTGATGCCGATCGGAGCTGTACTTTGCCCGGAAAAAATTATAGAACACGATGTACTCTCAACGATTTCATGTCCAGGGTGTTGTGGTGAGTTTATTACCTAGAAATCGGGCGAAATTGACTTGACAGTGTACTTTGGAAGCTAGTGACTACTGTCAGCTGTTATTTGGTACCCTTTTGGTGCCGATAGAAGCTGTACTTCGCCCGGAAAAAATTATAGACGACGATGTATTCTCATCGATTTCATGTCCAGGGTGTTGTGGTAAGTTTATAAACTAGAAATCGGACGTAATGGACTTGACAGTATACTTTGACAGCTAGCCATTACTGTCAGCTGTCATATGGTACACTTTTATTGCCAATCGAAGCTGTACTTTGCCCGGAAAAAATTATAAACGACGATGTACTCTCATCGATTTCATGTCCAGGGTGTTGTGGTAGGTTTATCACCTAGAAATCGGGTGAAATGAACTTGACAGTGTACTTTGACAGCTGGTCACAGCTGTCAGCTGTCATTTGGTACCCTTTTGGTGCCGATAGAAGCTGTACTTCGCCCAGAAAAAAATATAGACGACGATGTATTCTCATCGATTTCATGTCCAGGGTGTTGTGGTAAGTTTATCACCTTGAAATTGGGCGTAATGGACTTGACAGTTTACTTTGGCAGCTAGTTATTACTGTCAGCTGTCATTTGGTACACTTTTGATGCCAATCGAAGATGTACTTTGCCCGGAAAAAATTATAAACGACGATGTACTCTCATTGATTTCATGTCCAAGGTGTTGTGGTAGGTTTATTTCCTAGAAATCGTGTGAAATACACTTGACAGTGTACTTAGACAACTAGCCACTACTGTCAGCTGTCATTGGGTACCCTTTTATTGCCGATAGAAGCTGTACTTCGCCCGGAAAAAATTATAGAACACGATGTACTTTTATCGATTTCATGTCCAGGGTGTTGTGGTGAGTTTATCACCTAGAAATCGGGCGAAATGGACTTGACAGTGTACTTTGAAAGCTAGTGACTACTGTCAGCTGTCATTTGATACCCCTTTGGTGCCGATAGAAGCTGTACTTTTCCCGGAAAAAATTATAGACGACGATGTATTCTCATCGGTTTCATGTCCAGGGTGTTGTGGTAAGTTTATCAACTAGAAATCGGGCGTAATGGACTTGACAGTGTACTTTGACAGCTAGTCATTACTGTCAGCTGTCATCTGGTACACTTTTGATGCCAATCGAAGCTGTACTTTGCCCGGAAAAAATTATAAACGACGATGTGCTCTCATCGATTTCATGTCCAGGGTGTTGTGGTAGGTTTATCACCTAGAGATCGGGTGAAATGAACTTGACAGTGTACTTTGACAGCTGGCCACAACTGTCAGCTGTCATCTGGTACACTTTTGATGCCAATCGAAGCTGTACTTTGCCCGGAAAAAATTAAAAACGACGATGTACTCTCATCGATTTCATGTCCAGGGTGTTGTGGTGAGTTTATCACCTAGAAATCGGGCAAAATGGACTTGACAGTGTACTTTGGAAGCTAGTGACTACTGTCAGCTGTCATTTGGTACCCTTTTGGTGCCAATAGAAGCTGTACTTCGCCCGGAAAAAATTATAAACGACGATGTACTCTCATTGATTTCATGTCCAAGGTGTTGTGGTAGGTTTATTACCTAGAAATCGTGTGAAATACACTTGACAGTGTACTTTGACAACTAGTCACTACTGTCAGCTGTCATTGGATTACCTTTTATTGCCGATAGAAGCTGTACTTCGCCCGGAAAAAATTATAGAACACGATGTACTCTTATCGATTTCATGTCCAGGGTGTTGTGGTGAGTTTATCACCTAGAAATCGGGCGTAATGGACTTGACGGTGTACTTTGGCAGCTAGCCATTACTGTCAGCTGTCATCTGGTACACTTTTGATGCCAATCGGAGCTGTACTTCACCCGAAAAAAATTATAAACGACGATATACTCTCATCGATTTCATGTCCAGGGTGTTGTGGTGTGTTTATCACCTAGAAATCGGGTGAAATGCACTTGACAGTGTACTTTGGCAGCTAGTGACTACTGTCAACTGTCATTTGGTACCCTTTTGGTGCCGATAAAAGCTGTACTTCGCCCGGAAAAAATTATAGACGACGATGTACTCTCATCGATTTCATGTCCAGGGTGTTGTGGTGAGTTTATCACCTAGAAATCGGGCGTAATGGACTTGACAGTGTACTTTGACAGCTAGCCATTGCTGTCAGCTGTCATCTGGTACACTTTTGATGCCAATCGAAGCTGTATTTTGCCCGGAAAAAATTATAAACAACGATGTACTCTCATCGATTTCATGTCCAGGGTGTTGTGGTAGGTTTATTACCTAGAAATCGTGTGAAATACACTTGACAGTGTACTTTGACAACTAGCCAATACTGTCAGCTGTCATTGGGTACCCTTTTATTGCCGAAAGAAGCTGTACTTCGCCCGGAAAAAATTATAGAACACGATGTACTTTTATCGATTTCATGTCCAGGGTGTTGTGGTGATTTTATCACCTAGAAATCGGGTGAAATGAACTTGACAGTGTACTTTGACAGCTGGTCACAACTGTCGGCTGTCATTTGATTACCTTTTATTGCCGATAGAAGCTGTACTTCGCCCGAAAAATTTTAGGACACGATGTACTCTTATCGATTTCATGTCCAGGGTGTTGTGGTGAGTTTATCACCTAGAAATCGGGCGTAATGGACTTGACGGTGTACTTTGGCAGCTAGCCATTACTGTCAGCTGTCATCTGGTACACTTTTGATGCCAATCGGAGCTGTACTTCACCCGGAAAAAATAATAAACGACGATATACTCTCATCGATTTCATGTCCAGGGTGTTGTGGTGTGTTTATCACCTAGAAATCGGGCGAAATGCACTTGAAAGTGTTCTTTGGCAGCTAGTGACTACTGTCAGCTGTCATTTGGTACCCTTTCGGTGCCGATAGAAGCTGTACTTCGCCCGGAAAAAATTATAGACGACGATGTACTCTCATCGATTTCATGTCCAGGGTGTTGTGGTGAGTTTATCACCTAGAAATCGGGCGTAATCGACTTGACAGTGTACTTTGACAGCTAGCCATTACTGTCAGCTGTATTCTGGTATACTTTTGATGCCAATCGAAGCTGTACTTTGCCCGGAAAAAATTATAAACGACGATGTACTCTCATCGATTTCATGTCCAGGGTGTTGTGGTAGGTTTATCACCTAGAAATCGGGTGTAATGAACTTGACAGTGTACTTTGACAGCTGGTCACAACTGTCAGCTGTCATTTGATCAACTTTTGATGCCAATCGAAGCTGTACTTCGCCCGGAAAAAATTATAGAACACGATGTACTCTCATCGATTTCATGTCCAGGGTGTTGTGGTAGGTTTATCACCTAGAAATCGGGTGAAATGAACTTGACAGTGTACTTTGACAGCTGGTCACAGCTGTCAGCTGTCATTTGATTAACTTTTGATGCCGATCGGAGCTGTACTTCGCCCGGAAAAAATTATAGAACACGATGTACTCTCATCGATTTCATGTCCAGGGTGTTGTGGTAGGTTTATCACCTAGAAATCGGGCGAAATTGACTTGACAGTGTACTTTGAAAGCTAGTGACTACTGTCAGCTGTCATTTGGTTTTCTTTTGGTGCCGATAGAAGCTGTACTTCGCCCAGAAAAAATTATAGACGATGATGTATTCTCATCGATTTCATGTCCAGGGTGTTGTGGTAGGTTTATTACCTAGAAATCGTGTGAAATACACTTGACAGTGTACTTCGACAACTAGCCACTACTGTCAGCTGTCATTGAGTACCCTTTTATTGCCGAAAAAAGCTGTACTTCGCCCGGAAAAAATTATAGAACACGATGTACTTTTATCGATTTCATGTCCAGGGTGTTGTGGTGAGTTTATCACCTAGAAATCGGACGAAATGGACTTGACAGTGTACTTTGAAAGCTAGTGACTACTGTCAGCTGTCATTTGATACCCTTTTGGTGCCGATAGAAGCTGTACTTTGCCCGGAAAAAATTATAGACGACGATGTATTCTCATCGATTTCATGTCCAGGGTGTTGTGGTAAGTTTATCAACTAGAAATCGGGCGTAATGGACTTGACAGTGTACTTTGACAGGTAGTCATTACTGTCAGCTGTCATCTTGTACACTTTTGATGCCAATCGAAGCTTTAATTTGCCCAGAAAAAATTATAAGCGACGATGTGCTCTCATCGATTTCATGTCCAGGGTGTTGTGGTAGGTTTATCACCAAAAGATCGGGTGAAATGAACTTGACAGTGTACTTTGACAGCTGGTCACAACTGTCAGCTGTCATTTGATTAACTTTTGATGCCGATCGGAGCTGTACTTCGCCCGGAAAAAATTATAGAACACGATGTACTCTCATCGATTTCACGTCCAGGGTGTTGTGGTGAGTTTATCAACTAGAAACGGGCGAAATGGACTTGACAGTGTACTTTGGCAGCTAGTGACTACTGTCAGCTGTCATTTGGTACCCTTTTGGTGCCGATAAAAACTGTACTTCGCCCAAAAAAAATTATAGACGACGATGTATTCTCATCGATTTCATGTCCAGGGTGTTGTGGTAAGTTTATCACCTAGAAATCGGGCGTAATGGAGTTGACAGTGTACTTTGACAGCTAGCCATTACTGTCAGCTGTCATCTGGTACACTTTTGATGCCAATCGAAGCTGTACTTTGCCCGGAAAAAATTAAAAACGACGATGTACTCTCATCGATTTCATGTCCAGGGTGTTGTGGTAGGTTTATCACCTAGAAATCGGGTGAAATGAACTTAAACGTGTTCTTTGACAGCTGGTCACAACTGTCGACTGTCATTTGATTAACTTTTGATGCCGATCGGCGCTGTACTTCGCCCGAAAAAAATTATAGAACACGATGTACTCTCATCGATTTCATGTCCAGGGTGTTGTGGTGAGTTTATCACCTAGAAATCGGCCGAAATGGACTTGACAGTGTACTTTGAAAGCTAGTGACTACTGTCAGCTGTCATTTGGTACCCTTTTTGTGCCAATAGAAGCTGTACTTCGCCCGGAAAAAATTATAAACGACGATGTACTCTCATTGATTTCATGTCCAAGGTGTTGTGGTAGGTTTATTACCTAGAAATCGTGTGAAATACACTTGACAGTGTACTTTGACAACTAGCCACTACTGTCAGCTGTCATTGGATACCCTTTTATTGCCAATAGAAGCTGTACTTCGCCCGGAAAAAATTATAGAACACGATGTACTCTTATCGATTTCATGTCCAGGGTGTTGTGGTGAGTTTATCACCTAGAAATCGGGCGTAATGGACTTGACGGTGTACTTTGGCAGCTAGCCATTACTGTCAGCTGTCATCTGGTACACTTTTGATGCCAATCGGAGCTGTACTACACCCGGAAAAAATTATAAACGACGACATACTCTCATCGATTTCATGTCCAGGGTGTTGTGGTGTGTTTATCACCTAGAAATCGGGCGAAATGCACTTGACAGTGTACTTTGGCAGCTAGTGACTACTGTCAGCTGTCATTTGGTACCCTTTTGGTGCCGATAGAAGCTGTACTTCGCCCGGAAAAAATTATAGACGACGATGTACTCTCATCGATTTCATGTCCAGGGTGTTGTGGTGAGTTTATCACCTAGAAATCGGGCGTATTGGACTTGACAGTGTACTTTGACAGCTAGCCATTATTGTCAGCTGTCATGTGGTATACTTTTGATGCCAATCGAAGCTGTACTTTGCCCGGAAAAAATTATAAACGACGATGTACTCTCATCGATTTCATGTCCAGGGTGTTGTGGTAGGTTTATCACCTAGAAATCGGGTGAATTGAACTTGACAGTGTACTTTGACAGCTGGTCACAACTGTCGGCTGTCATTTGATCAACTTTTGATGCCGATCGAAGCTGTACTTCGCCCGGAAAAAATTATAGAACACGATGTACTCTCATCGATTTCATGTCCAGGGTGTTGTGGTGAGTTTATCACCTAGAAATCAGGCGTAATGGACTTGACGGTGTACTTTGACAGCTAGCCATTACTGTCAACTGTCATCTGGTACTCACCCGGAAAAAATTATAGAACACGATGTACTCTCATCGATTTCACGTCCAGGGTGTTGTGGTGAGTTTATCAACTAGAAATCGGGCGAAATGGACTTGACAGTGTACTTTGGCAGCTAGTGACTACTGTCAGCTGTCATTTGGTACCCTTTTGGTGCCGATAAAAGCTGTACTTCGCCCAAAAAAAATTATAGACGACGATGTATTCTCATCGATTTCATGTCCAGGGTGTTGTGGTAAGTTTATCACCTAGAAATCGGGCGAAATGCACTTGACAGTGTACTTTGACAGCTAGTGACTACTGTCAGCTGTCATTTGGTACCCTTTTGGTGCCGATAAAAGCTGTACTTCGCCCGGAAAAAATTATAGACGACGATGTACTCTCATCGATTTCATGTCCAGGGTGTTGTGGTGAGTTTATCACCTAGAAATCGGGAGTAATGGACTTGCCAGTGTACTTTGACAGCTAGCCATTACTGTCAGCTGTCATCTGCTACACTTTTGATGCCAATCGAAGCTGTACTTTGCCCGGAAAAAATTATAAACGACGATGTACTCTCATCGATTTCATGTCCAGGGTGTTGTGGTAGGTTTATCACCTAGAAATTGGGTGAAATGAACTTGACAGTGTACTTTGACAGCTGGTCACAACTGTCAGCTGTCATTTGATTAACTTTTGATGCCGATCAGAGCTGTACTTCGCCCGGAAAAAATTATAGAACACGATGTACTCTCATCGATTTCATGTCCAGGGTGTTGTGGTGAGTTTATCACCTAGAAATCGGGCGTAATGGACTTGCCAGTGTACTTTGACAGCTAGCCATTATTGTCAGCTGTCATCTGGTACACTTTTGATGCCAATCGAAGCTGTACTTTGCCCGGAAAAAATTATAAACGACGATGTACTCTCATCGATTTCATCTCCAGGGTGTTGTGGTGAGTTTATCACCTAGAAATCGGGCGTATTGGACTTGACAGTGTACTTTGACAGCTAGCCATTATTGTCAGCTGTCATGTGGTATACTTTTGATGCCAATCGAAGCTGTACTTTGCCCGGAAAAAATTATAAACGACGATGTACTCTCATCGATTTCATGTCCAGGGTGTTGTGGTAGGTTTATCACCTAGAAATCGGGTGAAATGAACTTGACAGTGTACTTTGACAGCTGGTCACAACTGTCGGCTGTCATTTGATCAACTTTTGATGCCGATCGAAGCTGTACTTCGCCCGGAAAAAATTATAGAACACGATGTACTCTCATCGATTTCATGTCCAGGGTGTTGTGGTGAGTTTATCACCTAGAAATCAGGCGTAATGGACTTGACGGTGTACTTTGACAGCTAGCCATTACTGTCAACTGTCATCTGGTACTCACCCGGAAAAAATTATAGAACACGATGTACTCTCATCGATTTCACGTCCAGGGTGTTGTGGTGAGTTTATCAACTAGAAATCGGGCGAAATGGACTTGACAGTGTACTTTGGCAGCTAGTGACTACTGTCAGCTGTCATTTGGTACCCTTTTGGTGCCGATAAAAGCTGTACTTCGCCCAAAAAAAATTATAGACGACGATGTATTCTCATCGATTTCATGTCCAGGGTGTTGTGGTAAGTTTATCACCTAGAAATCGGGCGAAATGCACTTGACAGTGTACTTTGACAGCTAGTGACTACTGTCAGCTGTCATTTGGTACCCTTTTGGTGCCGATAAAAGCTGTACTTCGCCCGGAAAAAATTATAGACGACGATGTACTCTCATCGATTTCATGTCCAGGGTGTTGTGGTGAGTTTATCACCTAGAAATCGGGAGTAATGGACTTGCCAGTGTACTTTGACAGCTAGCCATTACTGTCAGCTGTCATCTGCTACACTTTTGATGCCAATCGAAGCTGTACTTTGCCCGGAAAAAATTATAAACGACGATGTACTCTCATCGATTTCATGTCCAGGGTGTTGTGGTAGGTTTATCACCTAGAAATTGGGTGAAATGAACTTGACAGTGTACTTTGACAGCTGGTCACAACTGTCAGCTGTCATTTGATTAACTTTTGATGCCGATCAGAGCTGTACTTCGCCCGGAAAAAATTATAGAACACGATGTACTCTCATCGATTTCATGTCCAGGGTGTTGTGGTGAGTTTATCACCTAGAAATCGGGCGTAATGGACTTGCCAGTGTACTTTGACAGCTAGCCATTATTTTCAGCTGTCATCTGGTACACTTTTGATGCCAATCGAAGCTGTACTTTGCCCGGAAAAAATTATAAACGACGATGTACTCTCATCGATTTCATCTCCAGGGTGTTGACGTAGGTATATCACCTAGAAATGGGGTGAAATGAACTTGACAGTGTACTTTGACAGCTGGTCACAACTGCCAGCTGTCATTTGATTAACTTTTGATGCCGATCGGAGCTGTACTTCGCCCGGAAAAAATTATAGAACACGATGTACTCTCATCGATTTCATGTCCAGGGTGTTGTGGTGAGTTTATCACCTAGAAATTGGGCGAAATGGACTTGACAAGGTACTTTAAAAGCTAGTGACTACTGTCAGCTGTCATTTTGTATATTTTTGGTGCCGATAGAAGCTGTAGTTCGCCCGGAAAAAATTATAGACGACGATGTACTCTCATCGATTTCATGTCCAGGGTGTTGTGGTGAGTTTATCACCTAGAAATCGGGCGTAATAGACTTGACAGTGTACTTTGATAGCTAGCCATCACTGTCAGCTGTCATCTCGTACACTTTTGATGCCAATCGAAGCTGTATTTTGCCCGGAAAAAATTATAAACAACGATGTACTCTCATCGATTTCATGTCCAGGGTGTTGTGGTAGGTTTATCACCTAGAAATCGGGTGAAATGAACTTGACAGTGTACTCTGGCAGCTTGTCACAACTGTCAGCTGTCATTTGATTAACTTTTGATGCCGATCAGAGCTGTACTTCGCCCGGAAAAAATTATAGAACACGATGTACTCTCATCGATTTCATGTCCAGGGTGTTGTGGTAAGTTTATCACCTAGAAATCGGGCGAAATGCACTTGACAGTGTACTCTGACAGCTAGTGACTACTGTCAGCTGTCATTTGGTACCCTTTTGGTGCCGATAGAAGCTGTACTTCGCCCGGAAAAAATTATAGACGACGATGTACTCTCATCGATTTCATGTCCAGGGTGTTGTGGTGAGTTTATCACCTAGAAATCGGGCGTAATGGACTTGACAGTGTACTTTGACAGCTAGCCATTACTGTCAGCTGTTATCTGGTATACTTTTGATGCCAATCGAAGCTGTACTTTGCCCGGAAAAAATTATAAACGACGATGTACTCTCATCGATTTCATGTCCAGGGTGTTGTGGTAGGTTTATCACCTAGAAATTGGGTGAAATGAACTTGACAGTGTACTTTGACAGCTGGTCACAACTGTCAGCTGTCATTTGATTAACTTTTGATGCCGATCAGAGCTGTGCTTCGCCCGGAAAAAATTATAGAACACGATGTACTCTCATCGATTTCATGTCCAGGGTGTTGTGGTGAGTTTATCACCTAGAAATCGGCCGTAATGGACTTGCCAGTGTACTTTGACAGCTAGCCATTACTGTCAGCTGTCATCTGGTACACTTTTGATGCCAATCGAAGCTGTACTTTGCCCGGAAAAAATTATAAACGACGATGTACTCTCATCGATTTCATCTCGAGGGTGTTGACGTAGGTATATCACCTAGAAATCGGGTGAAATGAACTTGACAGTGTACTTTGACAGCTGGTCACAACTGTCAGCTGTCATTTGATTAACTTTTGATGCCGATCGGAGCTGTACTTCGCCCGGAAAAAATTATAGAACACGATGTACTCTCATCGATTTCATGTCCAGGGTGTTGTGGTGAGTTTATCACCTCGAAATCGGGCGAAATGGACTTGACAGTGTACTTTAAAAGCTAGTTACTACTGTCAGCTGTCATTTGGTATATTTTTGGTGCCGATAGAAGCTGTACTTCGCCCGGAAAAAATTATAGACGACGATGTATTCTCATCGATTTCATGTCCAGGGTGTTGTGGTAAGTTTATCACCTAGAAATCGGGCGTAATGGACTTGACAGTGTACTTTGACAGCTAGCCATCACTGTCAGCTGTAATCTGGTACACTTTTAATGCCAATCGAAGCTGTACTTTGCCCGGAAAAAATTATAAACGACGATGTACTCTCATCGATTTCATGTCCAGGGTGTTGTGGTAGGTTTATCACCTAGAAATCGGGTGAAATGAACTTGACAGTGTACTTTGACAGATGGTCACAACTGTCAGCTGTCATTTGATTAACTTTTGATGGCGATCGGAGCTGTACTTTGCCCGGAAAAAATTATAGAACACGATGTACTCTCATCGATTTCATGTTCAGGGTGTTGTGGTGAGTTTATTACCTAGAAATCGGGCAAAATTGACTTGACAGTGTACTTTGGAAGCTAGTGACTACTGTCAGCTGTCATTTAGTACCCTTTTGCTGCCGATAGAAGCTGTACTTCGCCCGGAAAAAATTATAAACGACGATGTACTCTCATTGATTTCATGTCCAAGGTGTTGTGGTAGGTTTATTACCTAGAAATCGTGCGAAATACACTTGACAGTGTACTTTCACAACTAGCCACTACTGTCAGCTGTCATTTTGTACCCTTTTATTGCCGATAGAAGCTGTACTTCTACCGTAAAAAATTATAGAACACGATGTACTCTTATCGATTTCATGTCCAGGGTGTTGTGGTGAGTTTATCACCTAGAAATCGGGCGTAATGGACTTGAAGGTGTACTTTGGCAGCTAGCCATTACTGTCAGCTGTCATCTGGTACACTCTTGATGCCAATCGGAGCTGTACTTCACCCGGAAAAAATTATAAACGACGATATACTCTCATCGATTTCATGTCCAGGGTGTTGTGGTGTGTTTATCACCTAGAAATCGGGCGAAATGCACTTGACAGTGTTTTTTGATAGCTAGTGACTACTGTCAGCTGTCATTTGGTACCCTTTTGGTGCCGATAGAAGCTGTACTACGCCCGGAAAAAATTATAGACGACGATGTACTCTCATCGATTTCATGTCCAGGGTGTTGTGGTGAGTTTATCACCTAGAAATCGGGCGTAATGGACTTGACAGTGTACTTTGACAGCTAGTCATTACTGTCAGCTGTCATCTGGTACACTTTTGATGCCAATCGAAGGTGTATTTTGCCCGGAAAAAATTATAAACGACGATGTACTCTCATCGATTTCATGTCCTGGGTGTTGTGGTAGGTTTATCACCTAGAAATCGGGTGAAATGAACTTGACAGTGTACTTTGGCAGCTGGTCACAACTGTCAGCTATCATTTGATTAACTTTTGATGCCGATCAGAGCTGTACTTCTCCCGGAAAAAATTATAGAACACGATGTACTCTCATCGATTTCATGTCCAGGGTGTTGTGGTGAGTTTATCACCTAGAAATCGGGCGTAATGGACTTGACAGTGTACTTTGACAGCTAGCCATTACTGTCAACTGTCATTTGGTACACTTTTGATGCCAATCGAAGCTGTACTTTGCCCGGAAAAAATTATAGACGACGATGTACTCTCATCGATTTCATGTCCAGGGTGTTGACGTAGGTTTATCACCTAGAAATCGGGTGAAATGAACTTGACAGTGTACTTTGACAGCTGGTCACAACTGCCAGCTGTCATTTGATTAACTTTTCATGCCGATCGAAGCTGTACTTTGCCCGGAAAAAACTATAGAACACGATGTACTCTCATCGATTTCATGTCCAGGGTGTTGTGGTGAGTTTATCACCTAGAAATCGGGCGTAATGGACTTGACAGTGTACTTTGACAGCTAGCCATTACTGTCAGCTGTCATCTGGTAAACTTTTAATGCCAATCGAAGCTGTACTTTGCCCGGAAAAAATTATAAACGACGATGTACTCTCATCGATTTCATGTCCAGGGTGTTGTGGTAGGTTTATCACCTAGAAATCGGGTGAAATGAACTTGACAGTGTACTTTGGCAGCTGGTCACAACTGTCAGCTGTCATTTGATTAACTTTTGCTGCCGATCGGAGCTGTACTTCGCCCGGAAAAAATTATAGAACACGATTTACTCTCATCGATCTCATGTCCAGGGTGTTGTGGTGTGTTTATCACCTAGAAATCGGGCGAAATGGACTTGACAGTGTACTTTGACAGCTAGTCACTACTTTCAGCTGTCATTTGGTACCCTTTTGGTGCCGATAGAAGCTGTACTTTGCCCGGAAAAAATTATAGACGACGATGTACTCTCATCGATTTCATGTCCAGGGTGTTGTGGTGAGTTTATCACCTAGAAATCGGGCGTAATGGACTTGACAGTGTACTTTGACAGCTAGCCATTACTGTCAGCTGTCATCTGGTACACTTTTGATGCCAATCGAAGCTGTACTTTGCCCGGAAAAAATTTTTTCATCATTTTTTTTCATCGATTTCATGTCCAGGGTGTTGTGGTAGGTTTATCACCTAGAAATCGGGTGAAATGAACTTGATAGTGTACTTTGGCAGCTGGTCGCAACTGTCAGCTGTCATTTGATTAACTTTTGATGCCGATCAAAGCTGTACTTCGCCCGGAAAAAATTATAGAACACGATGTACTCTCATCGATTTCATGTCCAGGGTGTTGTGGTGAGTTTATCACCTAGAAATCGGGCGTATGGGACTTGACCGTGTACTTTGACAGTTAGCCATTACTGTCAGCTGTCATCTGGTATACTTTTGATGCCAATTGAAGCTGTACTTTGCCCGGAAAAAATTATAAACGACGATGTACTCTCATCGATTTCATGTCCAGGGTGTTGACGTAGGTTTATCACCTAGAAATCGGGTGAAATGAACTTGACAGTGTACTTTGACAGCTGGTCAAAACTGTCAGCTGTCATTTGATTAACTTTTGATGCCGATCGGAGCTGTACTTCGCCCGGAAAAAATTATAGAACACGATGTACTCTCATCGATTTCATGTCCAGGGTGTTGTGGTGAGTTTATCACCTAGAAATCGGGCGAAATACATTTGACGTTGTACTTTGAAAGCTGGTGACTACTGTCAGCTGTCATTTGGTACCCTTTTGGTGCCGATAGAAGCTGTACTTCGCCCGGAAAAAATTATAGACGATGATGTATTCTCATCGATTTCATGTCCAGGGTGTTGTGGTAAGTTTATCAACTAGAAATCGGGCGTAATGGACTTGACAGTGTACTTTGACAGCTAGGCATTACTGTCGGCTGTCATGTGGTTTACTTTTGATGCCAATCGAAGCTGTACTTTGCCCGGAAGAAATTATAAACGACGATGTACTCTCATCGATTTCATGTCCAGGGTGTTGTGGTAGGTTTGTCACCTAGAAATCGGGTGAAATGAACTTGATAGTGTACTTTGACAGCTGGTGACAACTGTCAGCTGTCATTTGATTAACTTTTGATGCCGATCGGAGCTGTACTTCGCCCGGAAAAAATTATAGAACACGATGTACTCTCATTGATTTCATGTCCAGGGTGTTGTGGTGTGTTTAGCACCTAGAAATCGGGCGAAATGGACTTGACAGTGTACTTTGACAGCTAGTCACTACTGTCAGCTGTCATTTGGTACCATTTTGGTGCCGATAGAAGCTGTACTTCGCCCGGAAAAAATTATAGACGACGATGTACTCTCATCGATTTCATGTCCAGGGTGTTGTGGTGAGTTTATCACCTAGAAATCGGGCGTAATGGACTTGACAGTGTACTTTGAAAGCTAGCCATTACTGTCATCTGTCATCTGGTACACTTTTGATGCCAATCGAAGCTGTACTTTGCCCGGAAAAAATTATAAACGACGATGTACTCTCATCGATTTCATGTCCAGGGTGTTGTGGTAGGTTTATCACCTAGAAATCGGGTGAAATGAACTTGACAGTGTACTATGACAGCTGGTCACAACTGCCAGCTGTCATTTGATTAACTTTTGATGCCGATCGGAGCTGTACTTCGCCCGGAAAAAATTATAGAACACGATGTACTCTCATCGATTTCATGTCCAGGGTGTTGTGGTGAGTTTATCACCTAGAAATCGGGCGTAATGGACTTGACAGTGTACTTTGCTGTCATCTGTTATACTTTTGATGCCAATCGAAGCTGTACTTTGCCCGGAAAAAATTATAAACGACGATGTACTCTCATCGATTTCATGTCCAGGGTGTTGACGTAGGTTTATCACCTAGAAATCGGGTGAAATGAACTTGACAGTGTACTTTGACAGCTGGTCACAACTGCCAGCTGTCATTTGATTAACTTTTGATGCCGATCGGAGCTGTACTTCGCCCGGAAAAAATTATAGAACACGATGTACTCTCATCGATTTCATGTCCAGGGTGTTGTGGTGAGTTTATCACCTAGAAATCGGGCGAAATGGACTTGACAGTGTACTTTGGAAGCTAGTGACTACTGTCAGCTGTCATTTGATTAACTTTTGATGCCGATCGGAGCTGTACTTTGTCCGGAAAAAATTATAGAACACGATGTACTCTCATCGATTTCATGTCCAGAAATCGGGTGTAATGAACTTGACAGTGTACTTTGACAGCTGGTCACAACTGTCAGCTGTCATTTGATGAACTTTTGATGCCGATCGGAGCTGTACTTTGCCCGGAAAAAATTATAGAACACGATGTACTCTCATCGATTTCATGTCCAGGGTGTTGTGGTAGGTTTATCACCTAGAAATCGGGTGAACTGAACTTGACAGTGTACTTTTACAGCTGGTCACAACTGTCGACTGTCATTTGATTAACTTTTGATGCCGATGGGAGCTGTACTTCGCCCGGAAAAAATTATAGAACACGATGTACTCTCATCGATTTCATGTCCAGGGTGTTGTGGTGAGTTTATCACCTAGAAATCGGGCGTAATGGACTTGACGGTGTACTTTGGCAGCTAGCCATTACTGTCAGCTGTCATTTGGTACACTTTTGATGCCAATCGGAGCTGTACTTCACCCGGAAAAAATTATAGACGACGATGTACTCTCATCGATTTCATGTCCAGGGTGTTGTGGTGAGTTTATCACCTAGAAATCGGGCGTAATGGACTTGACGGTGTACTTTGACAGCTAGCAATTACTTTCAGCTGTCATCTGGTACACTTTTGATGCCAATCGAAGCTGTACTTTGCCCGGAAAAAATTATAAACGACGATGTACTCTCATCGATTTCATGTCCAGGGTGTTGTGGTGAGTTTATCACCTAGAAATCGGGCGTAATGGACTTGACAGTGTACTTTGACATTTAGCCATTACTATCAGCTGTCATCTGGTACACTTTTGATGCCAATCGAAGCTGTAATTTGCCCGGAAAAAATTATAAACGACGATGTACTCTCATCGATTTCATGTCCAGGGTGTTGTGGTAGGTTTATCACCTAGAAATCGGGTGAAATGAACTTGACAGTGTACTTTGACAGCTGGTCACAACTGTCAGCTGTCATTTGATTAACTTTTAAAGCCGATCGGAGCTGTACTACGCCCGGAAAAAATTATAGAACACGATGTACTCTCATCGATTTCATGTCCAGGGTGTTGTGGTGAGTTTATCACCTAGAAATCGGGCGTAATGGACTTGACGGTGTACTTTGACAGCTAGTCATTACTGTCAGCTGTCATCTGATACACTTTTGATGCCAATCGGAGCTGTACTTCGCCGGAAAAAATTATAGACGACGATGTACTCTCATCGATTTCATGTCCAGGGTCTTGTGGTAGGTTTATCACCTAGAAATCGGGTGAAATGAACTTGACAGTGTACTTTGACAGCTGGTCACGACTGTCAGCTGTCATTTGATTAACTTTTGATGCCGATCGGAGCTGTACTTTGCCCGGAAAAAATTATAGAACACGATGTACTCTCATTGATTTCATGTCCAGGGTGTTGTGGAGTGTTTAGCACCTAGAAATCGGGCGAAACGGACTTGACAGTGTACTTTGACAGCTAGTCACTACTGTCAGCTGTCATTTGGTACCCTTTTGGTGCCGATAGAAGCTGTACTTCGTCCGGAAAAAATTATAGACGACGATGTACTCTCATCGATTTCATGTCCAGGGTGTTGTGGTGAGTTTATCACCTAGAAATCGGGCGTAATGGACTTGACAGTGTACTTTGACAGCTAGCCATAACTGTCAGCTGTCATTTGGTACCCTTTTGGTGCCGATAGAAGCTGTACTTCGCCCAGAAAAAATTATAAACGACGATGTACTCTCATCGATTTCATGTCCAGGGTGTTGTGGTGAGTTTATCACCTAGAAATCGGGCGTAATGGACTTGACGGTGTACTTTGACAGCTAGTCATTACTGTCAGCTGTCATCTGATACACTTTTGATGCCAATCGGAGCTGTACTTCGCCGGAAAAAATTATAGACGACGATGTACTCTCATCGATTTCATGTCCAGGGTCTTGTGGTAGGTTTATCACCTAGAAATCGGGTGAAATGAACTTGACAGTGTACTTTGACAGCTGGTCACGACTGTCAGCTGTCATTTGATTAACTTTTGATGCCGATCGGAGCTGTACTTTGCCCGGAAAAAATTATAGAACACGATGTACTCTCATTGATTTCATGTCCAGGGTGTTGTGGAGTGTTTAGCACCTAGAAATCGGGCGAAATGGACTTGACAGTGTACTTTGACAGCTAGTCACTACTGTCAGCTGTCATTTGGTACCCTTTTGGTGCCGATAGAAGCTGTACTTCGTCCGGAAAAAATTATAGACGACGATGTACTCTCATCGATTTCATGTCCAGGGTGTTGTGGTGAGTTTATCACCTAGAAATCGGGCGTAATGGACTTGACAGTGTACTTTGACAGCTAGCCATAACTGTCAGCTGTCATTTGGTACCCTTTTGGTGCCGATAGAAGCTGTACTTCGCCCAGAAAAAATTATAAACGACGATGTACTCTCATCGATTTCATGTCCAGGGTGTTGTGGTGAGTTTATCACCTAGAAATCGGGCGTAATGGACTTGACAGTGTACTTTGACAGCTAGCCATTACTGTCAGCTGTCATCTGGTACACTTTTGATGCCAATCGAAGCTGTACTTTGCCCGGAAAAAATTATAAACGACGATGTACTCTCATCGATTTCATGTCCAGGGTGTTGTGGTAGGTTTATCACCTAGAAATCGGGTGAAATGAACTTGACAGTGTACTTTGGCAGCTGGTCACAACTGTCAGCTGTCATTTGATTAACTTTTGCTGCCGATCGGAGCTGTACTTCGCCCGGAAAAAATTATAGAACACGATGTACTCTCATCGATCTCATGTCCAGGGTGTTGTGGTGTGTTTATCACCTAGAAATCGGGCGAAATGGACTTGACAGTGTACTTTGACAGCTAGTCACTACTTTCAGCTGTCATTTGGTACCCTTTTGGTGCCGATAGAAGCTGTACTTTGCCCGGAAAAAATTATAGACGACGATGTACTCTCATCGATTTCATGTCCAGGGTGTTGTGGTGAGTTTATCACCTAGAAATCGGGCGTAATGGACTTGACAGTGTACTTTGAAAGCTAGCCATTACTGTCAGCTGTCATCTGGTACACTTTTGATGCCAATCGAAGCTGTACTTTGCCCGTAAAAAATTTTTTCATCATTTTTTTTCATCGATTTCATGTCCAGGGTGTTGTGGTAGGTTTATCACCTAGAAATCGGGTGAAATGAACTTGACAGTGTACTTTGGCAGCTGGTCACAACTGTCAGCTGTCATTTGATTAACTTTTGATGCCGATCGAAGCTGTACTTCGCCCGGAAAAAATTATAGAACACGATGTACTCTCATCGATTTCATGTCCAGGGTGTTGTGGTGAGTTTATCACCTAGAAATCGGGCGTATGGGACTTGACCGTGTACTTTGACAGTTAGCCATTACTGTCAGCTGTCATCTGGTATACTTTTGATGCCAATTGAAGCTGTACTTTGCCCGGAAAAAATTATAAACGACGATGTACTCTCATCGATTTCATGTCCAGGGTGTTGACGTAGGTTTATCACCTAGAAATCGGGTGAAATGAACTTGACAGTGTACTTTGACAGCTGATCAAAACTGTCAGCTGTCATTTGATTAACTTTTGATGCCGATCGGAGCTGTACTTCGCCCGGAAAAAATTATAGAACACGATGTACTCTCATCGATTTCATGTCCAGGGTGTTGTGGTGAGTTTATCACCTAGAAATCGGGCGAAATACATTTGACGTTGTACTTTGAAAGCTGGTGACTACGGTCAGCTGTCATTTGGTACCCTTTTGGTGCCGATAGAAGCTGTACTTCGCCCGGAAAAAATTATAGACGATGATGTATTCTCATCGATTTCATGTCCAGGGTGTTGTGGTAAGTTTATCAACTAGAAATCGGGCGTAATGGACTTGACAGTGTACTTTGACAGCTAGGCATTACTGTCGGCTGTCATGTGGTTTACTTTTGATGCCAATCGAAGCTGTACTTTGCCCGGAAGAAATTATAAACGACGATGTACTCTCATCGATTTCATGTCCAGGGTGTTGTGGTAGGTTTGTCACCTAGAAATCGGGTGAAATGAACTTGATAGTGTACTTTGACAGCTGGTGACAACTGTCAGCTGTCATTTGATCAACTTTTGATGCCGATCGGAGCTGTACTTCGCCCGGAAAAAATTATAGAACACGATGTACTCTCATTGATTTCATGTCCAGGGTGTTGTGGTGTGTTTAGCACCTAGAAATCGGGCGAAATGGACTTGACAGTGTACTTTGACAGCTAGTCACTACTGTCAGCTGTCATTTGGTACCATTTTGGTGCCGATAGAAGCTGTACTTCGCCCGGAAAAAATTATAGACGACGATGTACTCTCATCGATTTCATGTCCAGGGTGTTGTGGTGAGTTTATCACCTAGAAATCGGGCGTAATGGACTTGACAGTGTACTTTGACAGCTAGCCATAACTGTCAGCTGTCATTTGGTACACTTTTGATGCCAATCGAAGCTGTACTTTGCCCAGAAAAAATTATAAACGACGATGTACTCTCATCGATTTCATGTCCAGGGTGTTGTGGTGAGTTTATCACCTAGAAATCGGGCGTAATGGACTTGACAGTGTACTTTGACAGCTAGCCATTACTGTCAGCTGTCATCTGGTACACTTTTGATGCCAATCGAAGCTGTACTTTGCCCGGAAAAAATTATAAACGACGATGTACTCTCATCGATTTCATGTCCAGGGTGTTGTGGTAGGTTTATCACCTAGAAATCGGGTGAAATGAACTTGACAGTGTACTTTGGCAGCTGGTCACAACTGTCAGCTGTCATTTGATTAACTTTTGCTGCCGATCGGAGCTGTACTTCGCCCGGAAAAAATTATAGAACACGATGTACTCTCATCGATCTCATGTCCAGGGTGTTGTGGTGTGTTTATCACCTAGAAATCGGGCGAAATGGACTTGACAGTGTACTTTGACAGCTAGTCACTACTTTCAGCTGTCATTTGGTACCCTTTTGGTGCCGATAGAAGCTGTACTTTGCCCGGAAAAAATTATAGACGACGATGTACTCTCATCGATTTCATGTCCAGGGTGTTGTGGTGAGTTTATCACCTAGAAATCGGGCGTAATGGACTTGACAGTGTACTTTGAAAGCTAGCCATTACTGTCAGCTGTCATCTGGTACACTTTTGATGCCAATCGAAGCTGTACTTTGCCCGGAAAAAATTTTTTCATCATTTTTTTTCATCGATTTCATGTCCAGGGTGTTGTGGTAGGTTTATCACCTAGAAATCGGGTGAAATGAACTTGACAGTGTACTTTGACAGCTGGTCACAACTGTCAGCTGTCATTTGATTAACTTTTGATGCCGATCGAAGCTGTACTTCGCCCGGAAAAAATTATAGAACACGATGTACTCTCATCGATTTCATGTCCAGGGTGTTGTGGTGAGTTTATCACCTAGAAATCGGGCGTATGGGACTTGACCGTGTACTTTGACAGTTAGCCAT
Organism: Oxycera nigricornis; assembly: GCA_963942545.1. Taxonomy (NCBI): domain Eukaryota; kingdom Metazoa; phylum Arthropoda; class Insecta; order Diptera; family Stratiomyidae; genus Oxycera; species Oxycera nigricornis. Next base: position 17,981,307 of record OZ012664.1, on the reverse strand, counting down.
TACTGTCAGCTGTCATCTGGTATACTTTTGATGCCAATTGAAGCTGTACTTTGCCCGGAAAAAATTATAAACGACGATGTACTCTCATCGATTTCATGTCCAGGGTGTTGACGTAGGTTTATCACCTAGAAATCGGGTGAAATGATCTTGACAGTGTACTTTGACAGCTGGTCAAAACTGTCAGCTGTCATTTGATTAACTCTTGATGCCGATCGGAGCTGTACTTCGCCCGGAAAAAATTATAGAACACGATGTACTCTCATCGATTTCACGTCCAGGGTGTTGTGGTGAGTTTATCACCTAGAAATCGGGCGAAATACATTTGACGTTGTACTTTGAAAGCTGGTGACTACTGTCAGCTGTCATTTGGTACCCTTTTGGTGCCGATAGAAGCTGTACTTCGCCCGGAAAAAATTATAGACGATGATGTATTCTCATCGATTTCATGTCCAGGGTGTTGTGGTAAGTTTATCAACTAGAAATCGGGCGTAATGGACTTGACAGTGTACTTTGACAGCTAGGCATTACTGTCGGCTGTCATGTGGTTTACTTTTGATGCCAATCGAAGCTGTACTTTGCCCGGAAGAAATTATAAACGACGATGTACTCTCATCGATTTCATGTCCAGGGTGTTGTGGTAGGTTTGTCACCTAGAAATCGGGTGAAATGAACTTGATAGTGTACTTTGACAGCTGGTGACAACTGTCAGCTGTCATTTGATCAACTTTTGATGCCGATCGGAGCTGTACTTCGCCCGGAAAAAATTATAGAACACGATGTACTCTCATTGATTTCATGTCCAGGGTGTTGTGGTGTGTTTAGCACCTAGAAATCGGGCGAAATGGACTTGACAGTGTACTTTGACAGCTAGTCACTACTGTCAGCTGTCATTTGGTACCATTTTGGTGCCGATAGAAGCTGTACTTCGCCCGGAAAAAATTATAGACGACGATGTACTCTCATCGATTTCATGTCCAGGGTGTTGTGGTGAGTTTATCACCTAGAAATCGGGCGTAATGGACTTGACAGTGTACTTTGACAGCTAGCCATAACTGTCAGCTGTCATTTGGTACACTTTTGATGCCAATCGAAGCTGTACTTTGCCCAGAAAAAATTATAAACGACGATGTACTCTCATCGATTTCATGTCCAGGGTGTTGTGGTGAGTTTATCACCTAGAAATCGGGCGTAATGGACTTGACAGTGTACTTTGACAGCTAGCCATTACTGTCAGCTGTCATCTGGTACACTTTTGATGCCAATCGAAGCTGTACTTTGCCCGGAAAAAACTATAAACGACGATGTACTCTCATCGATTTCATGTCCAGGGTGTTGTGGTAGGTTTATCACCTAGAAATCGGGTGAAATGAACTTGACAGTGTACTTTGGCAGCTGGTCACAACTGTCAGCTGTCATTTGATTAACTTTTGCTGCCGATCGGAGCTGTACTTCGCCCGGAAAAAATTATAGAACACGATGTACTCTCATCGATCTCATGTCCAGGGTGTTGTGGTGTGTTTATCACCTAGAAATCGGGCGAAATGGACTTGACAGTGTACTTTGACAGCTAGTCACTACTGTCAGCTGTCATTTGGTACCCTTTTGGTGCCGATAGAAGCTGTACTTTGCCCGGAAAAAATTATAGACGACGATGTACTCTCATCGATTTCATGTCCAGGGTGTTGTGGTGAGTTTATCACCTAGAAATCGGGCGTAATGGACTTGACAGTGTACTTTGACAGCTAGCCATTACTGTCAGCTGTCATCTGGTACACTTTTGATGCCAATCGAAGCTGTACTTTGCCCGGAAAAAATTTTTTCATCATTTTTTTTCATCGATTTCATGTCCAGGGTGTTGTGGTAGGTTTATCACCTAGAAATCGGGTTAAATGAACTTGACAGTGTACTTTGGCAGCTGGTCACAACTGTCAGCTGTCATTTGATTAACTTTTGATGCCGATCGAAGCTGTACTTCGCCCGGAAAAAATTATAGAACACGATGTACTCTCATCGATTTCATGTCCAGGGTGTTGTGGTGAGTTTATCACCTAGAAATCGGGCGTATGGGACTTGACCGTGTACTTTGACAAGTAGCCATTACTGTCAGCTGTCATCTGGTATACTTTTGATGCCAATTGAAGCTGTACTTTGCCCGGAAAAAATTATAAACGACGATGTACTCTCATCGATTTCATGTCCAGGGTGTTGACGTAGGTTTATCACCTAGAAATCGGGTGAAATGAACTTGACAGTGTACTTTGACAGCTGGTCAAAACTGTCAGCTGTCATTTGATTAACTTTTGATGCCGATCGGAGCTGTACTTCGGTCGGAAAAAATTATAGAACACGATGTACTCTCATCGATTTCATGTCCAGGGTGTTGTGGTGAGTTTATCACCTAGAAATCGGGCGAAATACATTTGACTTTGTACTTTTAAAGCTGGTGACTACTGTCAGCTGTCATTTGGTACCCTTTTGGTGCCGATAGAAGCTGTACTTCGCCCGGAAAAAATTATAGACGATGATGTATTCTCATCGATTTCATGTCCAGGGTGTTGTGGTAAGTTTATCAACTAGAAATCGGGCGTAATGGACTTCACAGTGTACTTTGACAGCTAGGCATTACTGTCGGCTGTCATGTGGTTTACTTTTGATGCCAATCGAAGCTGTACTTTGCCCGGAAGAAATTATAAACGACGATGTACTCTCATCGATTTCATGTCCAGGGTGTTGTGGTAGGTTTGTCACCTAGAAATCGGGTGAAATGAACTTGATAGTGTACTTTGACATTTGGTGACAACTGTCAGCTGTCATTTGATTAACTTTTGATGCCGATCGGAGCTGTACTTCGCCCGGAAAAAATTATAGAACACGATGTACTCTCATTGATTTCATGTCCAGGGTGTTGTGGTGTGTTTAGCACCTAGAAATCGGGCGAAATGGACTTGACAGTGTACTTTGACAGCTAGTCACTACTGTCAGCTGTCATTTGGTACCCTTTTGGTGCCGATAGAAGCTGTACTTCGCCCGGAAAAAATTATAGACGACGATGTACTCTCATCGATTTCATGTCCAGGGTGTTGTGGTGAGTTTATCACCTAGAAATCGGGCGTAATGGACTTGACAGTGTACTTTGAAAGCTAGCCATTACTGTCAGCTGTCATCTGGTATACTTTTGATGCCAATCGAAGCTGTACTTTGCCCGGAAAAAATTATAAACGACGATGTACTCTCATCGATTTCATGTCCAGGGTGTTGTGGTAGGTTTATCACCTAGAAATCGGGTGAAATGAACTTGACAGTGTACTATGACAGCTGGTCACAACTGCCAGCTGTCATTGGATTAACTTTTGATGCCGATCGGAGCTGTACTTCGCCCGGAAAAAATTATAGAACACGATGTACTCTCATCGATTTCATGTCCAGGGTGTTGTGGTGAGTTTATCACCTAGAAATCGGGCGTAATGGACTTGACAGTGTACTTTGACAGCTAGTCATTACTGTCAGCTGTCATCTGTTATACTTTTGATGCCAATCGAAGCTGTACTTTGCCCGGAAAAAATTATAAACGACGATGTACTCTCATCGATTTCATGTCCAGGGTGTTGACGTAGGTTTATCACCTAGAAATCGGGTGAAATGAACTTGACAGTGTACTTTGACAGCTGGTCACAACTGCCAGCTGTCATTTGATTAACTTTTGATGCCGATCGGAGCTGTACTTCGCCCGGAAAAAATTATAGAACACGATGTACTCTCATCGATTTCATGTCCAGGGTGTTGTGGTGAGTTTATCACCTAGAAATCGGGCGAAATGGACTTGACAGTGTACTTTGGAAGCTAGTGACTACTGTCAGCTGTCATTTGATTAACTTTTGATGCCGATCGGAGCTATACTTTGTCCGGAAAAAATTATAGAACACGATGTACTCTCATCGATTTCATGTCCAGGGTGTTGTGGTGAGTTTATTACCTAGAAATCGGGCGAAATGGACTTGACAGTGTACTTTGGAAGCTAGTGACTACTGTCAGCTGTCATTTGGAACCCTTTTGGTGCCGATAGAAGCTGTAGTTCGCCCGGAAAAAATTATAGACGACGATGTACTCTCATCGATTTCATGTCCAGGGTGTTGTGGTGAGTTTATCACCTAGAAATCGGGCGAAATACATTTGACGGTGTACTTTGAAAGCTGGTGACTACTGTCAGCTGTCATCTGGTGTACTTTTGATGCCAATCGAAGCTGTACTTTGCCCGGAAAAAATTATAAACGACGATGTACTCTCATCGATTTCATGTCCAGGATGTTGACGTAGGTTTATCACCTAGAAATCGGATGAAATGAACTTGACAGTGTAATTTGACAGCTGGTCACAACTGTCAGCTGTCATTTGCTTAACTTTTGATGCCAATCGGAGCTGTACTTCGCCCGGAAAAAATTATAGAACACGATGTACTCTCATCGATTTCATGTCCAGGGTGTTGTGGTGAGTTTATAACCTAGAAATCGGGCGAAATACATTTGACGGTGTACTTTGGAAGCTAGTGACTACTGTCAGCTGTCATTTGGTACCCTTTTGATGTCGATAGAAGCTGTACTTCGCCCGGAAAAAATTATAGACGATGATGTATTCTCATCGATTTCATGTCCAGGGTGTTGTGGTAAGTTTATCAACTAGAAATCGGGCGTAATGGACTTGACAGTGTACTTTGGCAGCTAGTCATTACTGTCAGCTGTCATGTGGTTTACTTTTGATGCCAATCGAAGCTGTACTTTGCCCGGAAAAAATTATAAACGACGATGTACTCTCATCGATTTCATGTCCAGGGTGTTGTGGTAGGTTTATCACCTAGAAATCGGGAGTAATGAACTTGACAGTGTACTTTGGCAGCTGGTCACAACTGTCAGCTGTCATTTGATTAACTTTTGATGCCGATCGAAGCTGTACTTTGCCCGGAAAAAATTATAGAACACGATGTACTCTCATCGATTTCATGTCCAGGGTGTTGTTGTGAGTTTATCACCTAGAAATCGGGCGAAATGGACTTGACAGTGTACTTTGGAAGCTAGTGACTACTGTCAGCTGTCATTTGGTACCCTTTTGGTGCCGACAGAAGCTGTACTTCGCCCGGAAAAAATTATAGACGACGATGTATTCTCATCGATTTCATGCCCAGGGTGTTGTGGTAAGTTCATCACCTAGAAACCGGGCGTAATGGACATGACAGTGTAATTTGACAGCTAAACATAACTGTCAGCTGTCACCTGGTACACTTTTGATGCCAATCTAAGCTGTACTTTGCCCGGAAAAAAATATAAACGACGATGTACTCTCATCGATTTCATGTCCAGGGTGTTGTGGTAGGTTTATCACCTAGAAATCGGGTGAAATGAACTTGACAGTGTACTTTGACAGCTGGTCACAACTGTCAGCTGTCATTTAATTAACTTTTGATGCCGATCGGAGCTGTACTTCGCCCGGAAAAAATTATAGAACACGATGTACTCTCATCGATTTCATGTCCAGGGTGTTGTGGTGTGTTTATCACCTAGAAATCGGGCGAAATGGACTTGACAGTGTACTTTGACAGCTAGTCAATACTGTCAGCTGTCATTTGGTACCCTTTTGGTGCCGATAGAAGCTGTACTTCGCCCGGAAAAAATTATAGACGACGATGTACTCTCATCGATTTCATGTCCAGGGTGTTGTGGTGAGTTTATCACCTAGAAATCGGGCGTAATGGACTTGACAGTGTACTTTTACAGCTAGTCATTACTGTCAACTGTCATCTGGTACACTTTTGATGCCAATCGAAGCTGTACTTTGCCCGAAAAAAATTATAAACGACGATGTACTCTCATCGATTTCATGTCCAGGGTGTTGTGGTAGGTTTATCACCTAGAAATCGGGTGAAATGAACTTGACAGTGTACTTTGACAGCTGGTCACAACTGTCAGCTGTCATTTGATTAACTTTTAATGCCGATCGGAGCTGTACTTCGCCCGGAAAAAATTATAGAACATGATGTACTCTCATCGATTTCATGTCCAGGGTGTTGTGGTGAGTTTATCACCTAGAAATCGGGCGTAATGGACTTGACAGTGTACTTTGACAGCTAGCTATTACTGTCAGCTGTCATATGTTATACTTTTGATGCCAATCGAAGCTGTACTTTGCCCGGAAAAAATTATAAACGACGATGTACTCTCATCGATTTCATGTCCAGGGTGTTGACGTAGGTTTATCACCTAGAAATCGGGTGAAATGAAGTTGACAGTGTACTTTGACAGCTGGTCACAACTGTCAGCTGTCATTTGATTAACTTTTGATGCCGATCGGAGCAGTAATTCGCCCGGAAAAAATTATAGAACACGATGTACTCTCATCGATTTCATGTCCAGGGTGTTGTGGTGAGTTTATCACCTAGAAATCGGATGGAATGGACTTGACAGTGTACTTTGGAAGCTAGTGACTACTGTCAGCTGTCATTTGGTACCCTTTTGGTGCCGATAGAAGCTGTACTTCACCCGGAAAAAATTATAGACGACGATGTATTCTCATCGATTTCATGTCCAGGGTGTTGTGGTAAGTTTATCACCTAGAAATCGGGCGTAATGGACTTGACAGTGTACTTTGACAGCTAGCCAAAACTGTCAGCTGTCATTTTGTACACTTTTGATGCCAATCAAAGCTGTACTTTGCCCGGAAAAAATTATAAACGACGATGTACTCTCATCGATTTCATGTCCAGGGTGTTGTGGTAGGTTTATCACCTAGAAATCGGGTGTAATGAACTTGACAGTGTACTTTGACAGCTGGCCACAACTGTCAGCTGTCATTTGATTAACTTTTGATGCCGATCGGAGCTGTACTTTGCCCGAAAAAAATTTTAGAACACGATGTACACTCATCGATTTCATGTCCAGGGTGTTGTGGTGAGTTTATTACCTAGAAATCGGGCGAAATGGACTTGACAGTGTAATTTGGAAGCTAGTGACTACTGTCAGCTGTCATTTGGTACCCTTTTGATGCCGATAGAAGCTGTACTTCGCCCGGAAAAAATTATAGACGACGATGTATTCTCATCGATTTCATGTCCAGGGTGTTGTGGTAAGTTCATCACCTAGAAACCGGGCGTAATGGACTTGACAGTGTAATTTGGCAGCTAGACATAACTGTCAGCTGTCACCTGGTACACTTTTGATGCCAATCTAAGCTGTACTTTGCCCGGAAAAAAATATAAACGACGATGTACTCTCATCGATTTCATGTCCAGGGTGTTGTGGTAGGTTTATCACCTAGAAATCGGGTGAAATGAACTTGACAGTGTACTTTGACAGCTGGTCACAACTGTCAGCTGTCATTTAATTAACTTTTGATGCCGATCGGAGCTGTACTTCGCCCGGAAAAAATTATAGAACACGATGTACTCTCATCGATTTCATGTCCAGGGTGTTGTGGTGTGTCTATCACCTAGAAATCGGGCGAAATGGACTTGACAGTGTACTTTGACAGCTAGTCACTACTGTCAGCTGTCATTTGGTACCCTTTTGGTGCCGATAGAAGCTGTACTTCGCCCGGAAAAAATTATAGACGACGATGTATTCTCATCGATTTCATGTCCAGGGTGTTGTGGTAAGTTTATCACCTAGAAATTGGGCGTAATGGACTTGACAGTGTACTTTGGCAGCTAGCCATTACTGTCAGCTGTCATTTGGTACACTTTTGATGCCAATCGAAGATGTACTTTGCCCGGAAAAAATTATAAACGTCGATGTACTCTCATTGATTTCATGTCCAAGGTGTTGTGGTAGGTTTATTACCTAGAAATCGTGTGAAATACACTTGACAGTGTACTTTGACAACTAGCCATTACTGTCAGCTGTCATTGTGTAAACTTTTATTGCCGATATAAGCTGTACTTTGCCCGGAAAAAATTATAGAACACGATGTACTTTTATCGATTTCATGTCCAGGGTGTTGTGGTGAGTTTATCACCTAGAAATCGGGCGAAATGGACTTGACAGTGTACTTTGAAAGCTAGTGACCACTGTCAGCTGTCATTTGATACCCTTTTGGTGCCAATAGAAGCTGTACTTCGCCCGGAAAACATTATAGACGACGATGTATTCTCATCGATTTCATGTCCAGGGTGTTGTGGTGAGTTTATCAACTAGAAATCGGGCGTAATGGAATTGACATTGTACTTTGACAGCTAGTCATCACTGTCAGCTGTCTACTGGTACACTTTTGATGCCAATCGAAGCTGTACTTTGCCCGGAAAAAATTATAAACGACGATGTACTCTCATCGATTTCATGTCCAGGGTGTTGTGGTAGGTTTATCAACTAGAAATCGGGCGTAATGGACTTGACAATGTACTTTGGCAGCTAGTCATTACTGTCAGCTGTCATCTGGTACACTTTTGATGCCAATCGAAGCTGTACTTTGCCCGGAAAAAATTATAAACGACGATGTACTCTCATCGATTTCATGTCCAGGGTGTTGTGGTAGGTTTATCAACTAGAAATCGGGCGTAATGGACTTGACAATGTACTTTGACAGCTACTCATTACTGTCAGCTGTCATGTGGTTTACTTTTGATGCCAATCGAAGCTTTACTTTGCCCGGAAAAAATTATAAACGACGATGTACTCTCATCGATTTCATGTCCAGGGTGTTGTGGTAGGTTTATCACCTAGAAATCGGGTGAAGTGAACTTGACAATGTACTTCGACAGCTGGTCACAACTGTCAGCTGTCATTTGATTAACTTTTGATGCCGATCGAAGCTGTACTTTGCCCGGAAAAAATTATAGAACACGATGTACTCTCATCGATTTCATGTCCAGGGTGTTGTGGTGAGTTTATCACCTAGAAATCGGGCGAAATGGACTTGACAGTGTACTTTGGAAGCTAGTGACTACTGTCAGCTGTCATTTGGTTTCCTTTTGGTGCCGACAGAAGCTGTACTTCGCCCGGAAAAAATTATAGACGACGATGTATTCTCATCGATTTCATGTCCAGGGTGTTGTGGTAAGTTCATCACCTAGAAACCGGGCGTAATGGACTTGACAGTGTAATTTGACAGCTAGATATAACTGTCAGCTGTCACCTGGTACACTTTTGATGCCAATCGAAGCTGTACTTTGCCCGGAAAAAAATATAAACGACGATGTACTCTCATTGATTTCATGTCCAGGGTGTTGTGGTAGGTTTATCACCTAGAAATCGGGTGAAATGAACTTGACAGTGTACTTTGACAGCTGGTCACAACTGCCAGCTGTCATTTGATTAACTTTTGATGCCGATCGGAGCTGTACTTCGCCCGGAAAAAATTATAGAACACGATGTACTCTCATCGATTTCATGTCCAGGGTGTTGACGTAGGTTTATCACCTAGAAATCGGGTGAAATGAACTTGACAGTGTACTTTGACAGCTAGTCATTACTGTCAGCTGTCATCTGTTATACTTTTGATGCCAATCGAAGCTGTACTTTGCCCGGAAAAAATTATAAACGACGATGTACTCTCATCGATTTCATGTCCAGGGTGTTGACGTAGGTTTATCACCTAGAAATCGGGTGAAATGAACTTGACAGTGTACTTTGACAGCTGGTCACAACTGCCAGCTGTCATTTGATTAACTTTTGATGCCGATCGGAGCTGTACTTCGCCCGGAAAAAATTATAGAACACGATGTACTCTCATCGATTTCATGTCCAGGGTGTTGTGGTGAGTTTATCACCTAGAAATCGGGCGTAATGGACTTGACAGTGTACTCTGACAGCTAGTCATTACTGTCAGCTGTCATCTGTTATACTTTTGATGCCAATCGAAGCTGTACTTTGCCCGGAAAAAATTATAAACGACGATGTACTCTCATCGATTTCATGTCCAGGGTGTTGACGTAGGTTTATCACCTAGAAATCGGGTGAAATGAACTTGACAGTGTACTTTGACAGCTGGTCACAACTGCCAGCTGTCATTTGATTAACTTTTGATGCCGATCGGAGCTGTACTTCGCCCGGAAAAAATTATAGAACACGATGTACTCTCATCGATTTCATGTCCAGGGTGTTGTGGTGAGTTTATCACCTAGAAATCGGGCGAAATGGACTTGACAGTGTACTTTGGAAGCTAGTGACTACTGTCAGCTGTCATTTGATTAACTTTTCATGCCGATCGGAGCTATACTTTGTCCGGAAAAAATTATAGAACACGATGTACTCTCATCGATTTCATGTCCAGGGTGTTGTGGTGAGTTTATTACCTAGAAATCGGGCGAAATGGACTTGACAGTGTACTTTGGAAGCTAGTGACTACTGTCAGCTGTCATTTGGAACCCTTTTGGTGCCGATAGAAGCTGTAGTTCGCCCGGAAAAAATTATAGACGACGATGTACTCTCATCGATTTCATGTCCAGGGTGTTGTGGTGAGTTTATCACCTAGAAATCGGGCGAAATACATTTGACGGTGTACTTTGAAAGCTGGTGACTACTGTCAGCTGTCATCTGGTGTACTTTTGATGCCAATCGAAGCTGTACTTTGCCCGGAAAAAATTATAAACGACGATGTACTCTCATCGATTTCATGTCCAGGATGTTGACGTAGGTTTATCACCTAGAAATCGGGTGAAATGAACTTGACAGTGTAATTTGACAGCTGGTCACAACTGTCAGCTGTCATTTGCTTAACTTTTGATGCCAATCGGAGCTGTACTTCGCCCGGAAAAAATTATAGAACACGATGTACTCTCATCGATTTCATGTCCAGGGTGTTGTGGTGAGTTTATAACCTAGAAATCGGGCGAAATACATTTGACGGTGTACTTTGGAAGCTAGTGACTACTGTCAGCTGTCATTTGGTACCCTTTTGATGTCGATAGAAGCTGTACTTCGCCCGGAAAAAATTATAGACGATGATGTATTCTCATCGATTTCATGTCCAGGGTGTTGTGGTAAGTTTATCAACTAGAAATCGGGCGTAATGGACTTGACAGTGTACTTTGGCAGCTAGTCATTACTGTCAGCTGTCATGTGGTTTACTTTTGATGCCAATCGAAGCTGTACTTTGCCCGGAAAAAATTATAAACGACGATGTACTCTCATCGATTTCATGTCCAGGGTGTTGTGGTAGGTTTATCACCTAGAAATCGGGAGTAATGAACTTGACAGTGTACTTTGGCAGCTGGTCACAACTGTCAGCTGTCATTTGATTAACTTTTGATGCCGATCGAAGCTGTACTTTGCCCGGAAAAAATTATAGAACACGATGTACTCTCATCGATTTCATGTCCAGGGTGTTGTTGTGAGTTTATCACCTAGAAATCGGGCGAAATGGACTTGACAGTGTACTTTGGAAGCTAGTGACTACTGTCAGCTGTCATTTGGTACCCTTTTGGTGCCGACAGAAGCTGTACTTCGCCCGGAAAAAATTATAGACGACGATGTATTCTCATCGATTTCATGCCCAGGGTGTTGTGGTAAGTTCATCACCTAGAAACCGGGCGTAATGGACTTGACAGTGTAATTTGACAGCTAAACATAACTGTCAGCTGTCACCTGGTACACTTTTGATGCCAATCTAAGCTGTACTTTGCCCGGAAAAAAATATAAACGACGATGTACTCTCATCGATTTCATGTCCAGGGTGTTGTGGTAGGTTTATCACCTAGAAATCGGGTGAAATGAACTTGACAGTGTACTTTGACAGCTGGTCACAACTGTCAGCTGTCATTTAATTAACTTTTGATGCCGATCGGAGCTGTACTTCGCCCGGAAAAAATTATAGAACACGATGTACTCTCATCGATTTCATGTCCAGGGTGTTGTGGTGTGTTTATCACCTAGAAATCGGGCGAAATGGACTTGACAGTGTACTTTGGCAGCTAGTCAATACTGTCAGCTGTCATTTGGTACCCTTTTGGTGCCGATAGAAGCTGTACTTCGCCCGGAAAAAATTATAGACGACGATGTACTCTCATCGATTTCATGTCCAGGGTGTTGTGGTGAGTTTATCACCTAGAAATCGGGCGTAATGGACTTGACAGTGTACTTTTACAGCTAGTCATTACTGTCAACTGTCATCTGGTACACTTTTGATGCCAATCGAAGCTGTACTTTGCCCGAAAAAAATTATAAACGACGATGTACTCTCATCGATTTCATGTCCAGGGTGTTGTGGTAGGTTTATCACCTAGAAATCGGGTGAAATGAACTTGACAGTGTACTTTGACAGCTGGTCACAACTGTCAGCTGTCATTTGATTAACTTTTAATGCCGATCGGAGCTGTACTTCGCCCGGAAAAAATTATAGAACATGATGTACTCTCATCGATTTCATGTCCAGGGTGTTGTGGTGAGTTTATCACCTAGAAATCGGGCGTAATGGACTTGACAGTGTACTTTGACAGCTAGCTATTACTGTCAGCTGTCATATGTTATACTTTTGATGCCAATCGAAGCTGTACTTTGCCCGGAAAAAATTATAAACGACGATGTACTCTCATCGATTTCATGTCCAGGGTGTTGACGTAGGTTTATCACCTAGAAATCGGGTGAAATGAAGTTGACAGTGTACTTTGACAGCTGGTCACAACTGTCAGCTGTCATTTGATTAACTTTTGATGCCGATCGGAGCAGTAATTCGCCCGGAAAAAATTATAGAACACGATGTACTCTCATCGATTTCATGTCCAGGGTGTTGTGGTGAGTTTATCACCTAGAAATCGGATGGAATGGACTTGACAGTGTACTTTGGAAGCTAGTGACTACTGTCAGCTGTCATTTGGTACCCTTTTGGTGCCGATAGAAGCTGTACTTCGCCCGGAAAAAATTATAGACGACGATGTATTCTCATCGATTTCATGTCCAGGGTGTTGTGGTAAGTTTATCACCTAGAAATCGGGCGTAATGGACTTGACAGTGTACTTTGACAGCTAGCCAAAACTGTCAGCTGTCATTTTGTACACTTTTGATGCCAATCAAAGCTGTACTTTGCCCGGAAAAAATTATAAACGACGATGTACTCTCATCGATTTCATGTCCAGGGTGTTGTGGTAGGTTTATCACCTAGAAATCGGGTGTAATGAACTTGACAGTGTACTTTGACAGCTGGCCACAACTGTCAGCTGTCATTTGATTAACTTTTGATGCCGATCGGAGCTGTACTTTGCCCGAAAAAAATTTTAGAACACGATGTACACTCATCGATTTCATGTCCAGGGTGTTGTGGTGAGTTTATTACCTAGAAATCGGGCGAAATGGACTTGACAGTGTAATTTGGAAGCTAGTGACTACTGTCAGCTGTCATTTGGTACCCTTTTGATGCCGATAGAAGCTGTACTTCGCCCGGAAAAAATTATAGACGACGATGTATTCTCATCGATTTCATGTCCAGGGTGTTGTGGTAAGTTCATCACCTAGAAACCGGGCGTAATGGAGTTGACAGTGTAATTTGGCAGCTAGACATAACTGTCAGCTGTCACCTGGTACACTTTTGATGCCAATCTAAGCTGTACTTTGCCCGGAAAAAAATATAAACGACGATGTACTCTCATCGATTTCATGTCCAGGGTGTTGTGGTAGGTTTATCACCTAGAAATCGGGTGAAATGAACTTGACAGTGTACTTTGACAGCTGGTCACAACTGTCAGCTGTCATTTAATTAACTTTTGATGCCGATCGGAGCTGTACTTCGCCCGGAAAAAATTATAGAACACGATGTACTCTCATCGATTTCATGTCCAGGGTGTTGTGGTGTGTCTATCACCTAGAAATCGGGCGAAATGGACTTGACAGTGTACTTTGACAGCTAGTCACTACTGTCAGCTGTCATTTGGTACCCTTTTGGTGCCGATAGAAGCTGTACCTCGCCCGTAAAAAATTATAGACGACGATGTATTCTCATCGATTTCATGTCCAGGGTGTTGTGGTAAGTTTATCACCTAGAAATTGGGCGTAATGGACTTGACAGTGTACTTTGGCAGCTAGCCATTACTGTCAGCTGTCATTTGGTACACTTTTGATGCCAATCGAAGATGTACTTTGCCCGGAAAAAATTATAAACGTCGATGTACTCTCATTGATTTCATGTCCAAGGTGTTGTGGTAGGTTTATTACCTAGAAATCGTGTGAAATACACTTGACAGTGTACTTTGACAACTAGCCATTACTGTCAGCTGTCATTGTGTAAACTTTTATTGCCGATATAAGCTGTACTTTGCCCGGAAAAAATTATAGAACACGATGTACTTTTATCGATTTCATGTCCAGGGTGTTGTGGTGAGTTTATCACCTAGAAATCGGGCGAAATGGACTTGACAGTGTACTTTGAAAGCTAGTGACCACTGTCAGCTGTCATTTGATACCCTTTTGGTGCCAATAGAAGCTGTACTTCGCCCGGAAAACATTATAGACGACGATGTATTCTCATCGATTTCATGTCCAGGGTGTTGTGGTGAGTTTATCAACTAGAAATCGGGCGTAATGGAATTGACATTGTACTTTGACAGCTAGTCATCACTGTCAGCTGTCTACTGGTACACTTTTGATGCCAATCGAAGCTGTACTTTGCCCGGAAAAAATTATAAACGACGATGTACTCTCATCGATTTCATGTCCAGGGTGTTGTGGTAGGTTTATCAACTAGAAATCGGGCGTAATGGACTTGACAATGTACTTTGGCAGCTAGTCATTACTGTCAGCTGTCATCTGGTACACTTTTGATGCCAATCGAAGCTGTACTTTGCCCGGAAAAAATTATAAACGACGATGTACTCTCATCGATTTCATGTCCAGGGTGTTGTGGTAGGTTTATCAACTAGAAATCGGGCGTAATGGACTTGACAATGTACTTTGACAGCTAGTCATTACTGTCAGCTGTCATGTGGTTTACTTTTGATGCCAATCGAAGCTTTACTTTGCCCGGAAAAAATTATAAACGACGATGTACTCTCATCGATTTCATGTTCAGGGTGTTGTGGTAGGTTTATCACCTAGAAATCGGGTGAAGTGAACTTGACAATGTACTTCGACAGCTGGTCACAACTGTCAGCTGTCATTTGATTAACTTTTGATGCCGATCGAAGCTGTACTTTGCCCGGAAAAAATTATAGAACACGATGTACTCTCATCGATTTCATGTCCAGGGTGTTGTGGTGAGTTTATCACCTAGAAATCGGGCGAAATGGACTTGACAGTGTACTTTGGAAGCTAGTGACTACTGTCAGCTGTCATTTGGTTTCCTTTTGGTGCCGACAGAAGCTGTACTTCGCCCGGAAAAAATTATAGACGACGATGTATTCTCATCGATTTCATGTCCAGGGTGTTGTGGTAAGTTCATCACCTAGAAACCGGGCGTAATGGACTTGACAGTGTAATTTGGCAGCTAGATATAACTGTCAGCTGTCATCTGGTACACTTTTACTGCCAATCGAAGCTGTACTTTGCCCGGAAAAAATTATAAACGACGATGTACTCTCATCGATTTCATGTCCAGGGTGTTGTGGTAGGTTTATCACCTAGAAATCGGGTGAAATGAACTTGACAGTGTACTTTGACAGCTGGTCACAACTGTCAGCTGTCATTTGATTAACTTTTGATGCCTATCGGAGCTGTACTTCGCGCGGAAAAAATTATAGAACACGATGTACTCTCATCGATTTCATGTCCAGGGTGTTGTGGTGAGTTTATCACCTAGAAATCGGGCGAAATGGACTTGACAGTGTACTTTGGAAGCTAGTGACTACTGTCAGCTCACATTTGGTACCCTTTTGGTGCCGACAGAAGCTGTACTTCGCCCGGAAAAAATTATAGACGACGATGTATTCTCATCGATTTCATGTCCAGGGTGTTGTGGTAAGTTCATCACCTAGAAACCGGGCGTAATGGACTTGACAGTGTAATTTGACAGCTAGCCATAACTGTCAGCTGTCACCTGATACACTTTTGAAGCCAATCGAAGCTGTACTTTGCCCGGAAAAAAATATAAACGACGATGTACTCTCATCGATTTCATGTCCAGGATGTTGTGGTAGGTTTATCACCTAGAAATCGGGTGAAGTGAACTTGACAGTGTACTTTGACAGCTGGTCACAACTGTCAGCTGTCATTTGATTAACTTTTGATGCCGATCGAAGCTGTACTTTGCCCGGAAAAAATTATAGAACACGATGTACTCTCATCGATTTCATGTCCAGGGTGTTGTGGTGAGTTTATCACCTAGAAATCGGGCGAAATGGAATTGACGGTGTACTTTGACAACTAGCCATTACTGTCAGCTGTCATTGTGTACCCTTTTATTGCCGATATAAGCTGTACTTCGCCCGGAAAAAATTATAGACGACGATGTATTCTCATCGATTTCATGTCCAGGGTGTTGTGGTAAGTTTATCACCTAGAAATCGGGCGTAATGGACTTGACAGTGTACTTCGACAGCTAGCCAAAACTGTCAGCTGTCATTTGGTACACTTTTGATGCCAATCAAAGCTGTACTTCGCGCGGAAAAAATTATAGAACACGATGTACTCTCATCGATTTCATGTCCAGGGTGTTGTGGTGAGTTTATCACCTAGAAATCGGGCGAAATGGACTTGACAGTGTACTTTGGAAGCTAGTGACTACTGTCAGCTGTCATTTGGTACCCTTTTGGTGCCGACAGAAGCTGTACTTCGCCCGGAAAAAATTATAGACGACGATGTATTCTCATCGATTTCATGTCCAGGGTGTTGTGGTAAGTTCATCACCTAGAAACCGGGCGTAATGGACTTGACAGTGTAATTTGACAGCTAGCCATAACTGTCAGCTGTCACCTGATACACTTTTGAAGCCAATCGAAGCTGTACTTTGCCCGGAAAAAAATATAAACGACGATGTACTCTCATCGATTTCATGTCCAGGATGTTGTGGTAGGTTTATCACCTAGAAATCGGTTGAAGTGAACTTGACAGTGTACTTTGACAGCTGGTCACAACTGTCAGCTGTCATTTGATTAACTTTTGATGCCGACAGAAGCTGTACTTCGCCCGGAAAAAATTATAGACGACGATGTATTCTCATCGATTTCATGTCCAGGGTGTTGTGGTAAGTTCATCACCTAGAAACCGGGCGTAATGGACTTGACAGTGTAATTTGACAGCTAGCCATAACTGTCAGCTGTCACCTGATACACTTTTGATGCCAATCGAAGCTTTACTTTGCCCGGAAAAAAATATAAACGACGATGTACTCTCATCGATTTCATGTCCAGGGTGTTGTGGTAGGTTTATCACCTAGAAATCGGGTGAAATGAACTTGACAGTGTACTTTGACAGCTGGTGACTACTGTCAGCTGTCATTTGGTACCCTTTTGGTGCCGACAGAAGCTGTACTTCGCCCGGAAAAAATTATAGACGACGATGTATTCTCATCGATTTCATGTCCAGGGTGTTGTGGTAAGTTCATCACCTAGAAACCGGGCGTAATGGACTTGACAGTGTAATTTGACAGCTAGCCATAACTGTCAGCTGTCACCTGATACACTTTTGAAGCCAATCGAAGCTGTACTTTGCCCGGAAAAAAATATAAACGACGATGTACTCTCATCGATTTCATGTCCAGGATGTTGTGGTAGGTTTATCACCTAGAAATCGGGTGAAGTGAACTTGACAGTGTACTTTGACAGCTGGTCACAACTGTCAGCTGTCATTTGATTAACTTTTGATGCCGATCGAAGCTGTACTTTGCCCGGAAAAAATTATAGAACACGATGTACTCTCATCGATTTCATGTCCAGGATGTTGTGGTAGGTTTATCACCTAGAAATCGGGTGAAGTGAACTTGACAGTGAACTTTGACAGCTGGTCACAACTGTCAGCTGTCATTTAATTAACTTTTGATGCCGATCGGAGCTGTACTTCGCCCGGAAAAAATTATAGAACACGATGTACTCTCATCGATTTCATGTCCAGGGTGTTGTGGTGTGTTTATCACCTAGAAATCGGGCGAAATGGACTTGACAGTGTACTTTGGAAGCTAGTGACTACTGTCAGCTGTCATTTGGTACCCTTTTGGTGCCGACAGAAGCTGTACTTCGCCCGGAAAAAATTATAGACGGCGATGTATTCTCATCGATTTCATGTCCAGGGTGTTGTGGTAAGTTCATCACCTAGAAACCGGGCGTAATGGACTTGACAGTGTAATTTGACAGCTAGCCATAACTGTCAGCTGTCACTTGATACACTTTTTATGCCAATCGAAAATGTGCTTTGCCCGGAAAAAAATATAAACGACGATGTACTCTCATCGATTTCATGTCCAGGGTGTTGTGGTGAGTTTATCACCTAGAAATCGGGCGAAATGGACTTGACAGTGTACTTTGGAAGCTAGTGACTACTGTCAGCTGTCATTTGGTACCCTTTTGGTGCCGACAGAAGCTGTACTTCGCCCGGAAAAAATTATAGACGACGATGTATTCTCATCGATTTCATGTCCAGGGTGTTGTGGTAAGTTCATCACCTAGAAACCGGGCGTAATGGACTTGACAGTGTAATTTGACAGCTAGCCATAACTGTCAGCTGTCACCTGATACACTTTTGAAGCCAATCGAAGCTGTACTTTGCCCGGAAAAAAATATAAACGACGATGTACTCTCATCGATTTCATGTCCAGGATGTTGTGGTAGGTTTATCACCTAGAAATCGGGTGAAGTGAACTTGACAGTGTACTTTGACAGCTGGTCACAACTGTCAGCTGTCATTTGATTAACTTTTGATGCCGATCGAAGCTGTACTTTGCCCGGAAAAAATTATAGAACACGATGTACTCTCATCGATTTCATGTCCAGGGTGTTGTGGTGAGTTTATCACCTAGAAATCGGGCGAAATGGAATTGACGGTGTACTTTGACAACTAGCCATTACTGTCAGCTGTCATTGTGTACCCTTTTATTGCCGATATAAGCTGTACTTCGCCCGGAAAAAATTATAGACGACGATGTATTCTCATCGATTTCATGTCCAGGGTGTTGTGGTAAGTTTATCACCTAGAAATCGGGCGTAATGGACTTGACAGTGTACTTCGACAGCTAGCCAAAACTGTCAGCTGTCATTTGGTACACTTTTGATGCCAATCAAAGCTGTACTTCGCGCGGAAAAAATTATAGAACACGATGTACTCTCATCGATTTCATGTCCAGGGTGTTGTGGTGAGTTTATCACCTAGAAATCGGGCGAAATGGACTTGACAGTGTACTTTGGAAGCTAGTGACTACTGTCAGCTGTCATTTGGTACCCTTTTGGTGCCGATAGAAGCTGTACTTCGCCCGGAAAAAATTATAGACGACGATGTATTCTCATCGATTTCATGTCCAGGGTGTTGTGGTAAGTTCATCACCTAGAAACCGGGCGTAATGGACTTGACAGTGTAATTTGACAGCTAGCCATAACTGTCAGCTGTCACCTGATTCACTTTTGAAGCCAATCGAAGCTGTACTTTGCCCGGAAAAAAATATAAACGACGATGTACTCTCATCGATTTCATGTCCAGGATGTTGTGGTAGGTTTATCACCTAGAAATCGGGTGAAGGGAACTTGACAGTGTACTTTGACAGCTGGTCACAACTGTCAGCTGTCATTTGATTAACTTTTGATGCCGAGCGAAGCTGTACTTTGCCCGGAAAAAATTATAGAACACGATGTACTCTCATCGATTTCATGTCCAGGGTGTTGTGGTGAGTTTATTACCTAGAAATCGGGCAAAATGGACTTGACAGTGTACTTTGGCAGCTAGCCATTACTGTCAGCTGTCATTTGGTACACTTTTGATGCCAATCGAAGATGTACTTTGCCCGGAAAAAATTATAAACGACGATGTACTCTCATCGATTTCATGTCCAGGGTGTTGTGGTAGGTTTATCACCTAGAAATCGGGCGAAATGGACTTGACAGTGTACTTTGACAACTAGCCACTACTGTCAGCTGTCATTTGGTACCCTTTTATTGCCAATAGAAGCTGTACTTTGCCCGGAAAAAAATATAAACGACGATGTACTCTCATCGATTTCATGTCCAGGGTGTTTTGGTGAGTTTATCACCTAGAAATCGGGCGAAATGGACTTGACAGTGTACTTTGGAAGCTAGTGACTACTGTCAGCTGTCATTTGATACCCTTTTGGTGCCAATAGAAGCTGTACTTCGCCCGGAAAAAATTATAGACGACGATGTATTCTCATCGATTTCATGTCCAGGGTGTTGTGGTGAGTTTATCAACTAGAAATCGGGCGTAATGGACTTGACAGTGTACATTGACAGCTAGTCATTACTGTCAGCTGTCATCTGGTACACTTTTGATGCCAATCGAAGCTGTACTTTGCCCGGAAAAAATTATAAGCGACGATGTACTCTCATCGATTTCATGTCCAGGGTGTTGACGTAGGTTTATCACCTAGAAATCGGGTGAAATGAACTTGACAGTGTACTTTGACAGCTGGTCACAACTGTCAGCTGTCATTTGCTTAACTTTTGATGCCGATCGGAGCTGTACTTCGCCCGGAAAAAATTATAGAACACGATGTACTCTCATCGATTTCATGTCCAGGGTGTTGTGGTGAGTTTATCACCTAGAAATCGGGCGAAATACATTTTAAGGTGTACTTTGAAAGCTAGTGACTACTGTCAGCTGTCATTTGGTACCCTTTTGGTGTCGATAGAAGCTGTACTTCGCCCGGAAAAAATTATAGACGATGATGTATTCTCATCGATTTCATGTCCAGGGTGTTGTGGTAAGTTTATCAACTAGAAATCGGGCGTAATGGACTTGACAGTGTACTTTGACAGCTAGTCATTACTGTCAGCTGTCATGTGGTTTACTTTTGATGCCAATCAAAGCTGTACTTTGCCCGGAAAAAATTATAAACGACGGTGTACTCTCATCGATTTCATGTCCAGGGTGTTGTGGTAGGTTTATCACCTAGAAATCGGGTGAAGTGAACTTGACAGTGTACTTTGACAGCTGGTCACAACTGTCAGCTGTCATTTGATTAACTTTTGATGCCGATCGAGGCTGTACTTTGCCCGGAAAAAATTATAGAACACGATGTACTCTCATCGATTTCATGTCTAGGGTGTTGTGGTGAGTTTATCACCTAGAAATCGGGCGAAATGGACTTGACAGTGTACTTTGGAAGCTAGTGACTACTGTCAGCTGTCATTTGGTACCCTTTTGGTGCCGATAGAAGCTGTACTTCACCCGGAAAAAATTATAAACGACGATGTACTCTCATCGATTTCATGTCCAGGGTGTTGTGGTAGGTTTATCACCTAGAAATCGGGTGAAATGAACTTGACAGTGTACTTTGACAGCTGGTCACAACTGTCAGCTGTCATTTGATTGACTTTTGATGCCGATCGGAGCTGTACTTCGCCCGGAAAAAATTATAGAACACGATGTACTCTCATCGATTTCATGTCCAGGGTGTTGTGGTGAGTTTATCACCTAGAAATCGGGCAAAATGGACTTGACAGTGTACTTTGACAACTAGCCACTACTGTCAGCTGTCATTTGGTACCCTTTTATTGCCGATAGAAGCTGTAGTTCGCCCGGAAAAAATTATAGAACACGATTTACTCTTATCGATTTCATGTCCAGGGTGTTGTGGTAAGTTTATCACCTAGAAATCGGGCGTAATGGACTTGACAGTGTACTTTGAAAGCTGGTAATTACTGTCAGCTGTCATTTGGTACCCTTTTGGTGCCGATAGAAGCTGTACTTCACCCGGAAAAAATTATAGAACACGATGTACTCCCATCGATTTCATGTCCAGGGTGTTGTGGTAGGTTTATCACCTGGAAATCGGGCGTAATGGACTTGACAGTGTACTTTGACAGCTAGTCATTACTGTCAGCTGTCATTTGGTACCCTTTTATTGCCGATAGAAGCTGTACTTCGCCCGGAAAAAATTATAGAACACGATGTACTCTTATCGATTTCATGTCCAGGGTGTTGTGGTGAGTTTATCACCTAGAAATCGGGCGAAATGGACTTGACAGTGTACTTTGACAGCTAGCCATTACTGTCAGCTGTCATTTAGTACCCTTTTATTGCCGATCGGAGCTGTATTCCGCCCGGAAAAAATTATAGAACACGATGTACTCTCATCGATTTCATGTCCAGGGTGTTGTGGTGAGTTTATCACCTAGAAATCGGGCGAAATGGACTTGACAGTGTACTTTGGAAGCTAGTGACTACTGTCAGCTGTCATTTGGTACCCTTTTGGTGCCGATAGAAGCTGTACTTCACCCGGAAAAAATTATAGACGACGATGTACTCTCATCGATTTCATGTCCAGGGTGTTGTGGTGAGTTTATCACCTAGAAATCGGGCGTAATGGACTTGACAGTGTCCTTTGACAGCTAGCCATCACTGTCAGCTGTCATCTGGTACACTTTTGATGCCAATCGAAGCTGTACTTCGCCCGGAAAAAATTATAGACGACGATGTTTTCTCTTCGATTTCATGTCCAGGGTGTTGTGGTAAGTTCATCACCTAGAAACCGGGCGTAATGGACTTGACAGTGTAATTTGGCAGCTAGCTATAACTGTCAGCTGTCACCTGGTACACTTTTAATGCCAATCGAAGCTGTACTTTGCCCGGAAAAAAATATAAACGACGATGTACTCTCATCGATTTCATGTCCAGGGTGTTGTGGTAGGTTTATCACCTAGAAATCGGGTGAAATGAACTTGACAGTGTACTTTGACAGCTGGTCACAACTGTCAGCTGTCATTTGATTAACTTTTGGTGCCGATCGGAGCTGTACTTCGCCCGGAAAAAATTATAGAACACGATGTACTCTCATCGATTTCATGTCCAGGGTGTTGTGGTGTGTTTATCACCTAGAATTCGGGCGAAATGGACTTGACAGTGTACTTTGACAGCTAGTCACTACTGTCAGCTGTCATTTGGTACCCTTTTGGTGCCGATAGAAGCTGTACTTCGCCCGGAAAAAATTATAGACGACGATGTACTCTCATCGATTTCATGTCCAGGGTGTTGTGGTGAGTCTATCACCTAGAAATCGGGCGTAATGGACTTGACAGTGTACTTTGACAGCTAGCCATTACTGTCAGCTGTCATCTGGTACACTTTTGATGCCGATCGGAGCTGTACTTCGCCCGGAAAAAATTATAGAACACGATGTACTCTCATCGATTTCATGTCCAGGGTGTTGTGGTGAGTTTATCACCTAGAAATCGGGCGAAATACATTTGAAGGTGTACTTTGAAAGCTAGTGACTACTGTCAGCTGTCATTTGGTACCCTTTTGGTGTCGATAGAAGCTGTACTTCGCCCGGAAAAAATTATAGACGATGATGTATTCTCATCGATTTCATGTCCAGGGTGTTGTGGTAAGTTTATCAACTAGAAATCGGGCGTAATGGACTTGACAGTGTACTTTGACAGCTAGTCATTACTGTCAGCTGTCATGTGGTTTACTTTTGATGCCAATCGAAGCTGTACTTTGCCCGGAAAAAATTATAAACGACGGTGTACTCTCATCGATTTCATGTCCAGGGTGTTGTGGTAGGTTTATCACCTAGAAATCGGGTGAAGTGAACTTGACAGTGTACTTTGACAGCTGGTCACAACTGTCAGCTGTCATTTGATTAACTTTTGATGCCGATCGAGGCTGTACTTTGCCCGGAAAAAATTATAGAACACGATGTACTCTCATCGATTTCATGTCTAGGGTGTTGTGGTGAGTTTATCACCTAGAAATCGGGCGAAATGGACTTGACAGTGTACTTTGGAAGCTAGTGACTACTGTCAGCTGTCATTTGGTACCCTTTTGGTGCCGACAGAAGCTGTACTTCGCCCGGAAAAAATTATAGACGACGATGTCTTCTCTTCGATTTCATGTCCAGGGTGTTGTGGTAAGTTCATCACCTAGAAACCGGGCGTAATGGACTTGACAGTGTAATTTGGCAGCTAGCTATAACTGTCAGCTGTCACCTGGTACACTTTTAATGCCAATCGAAGCTGTACTTTGCCCGGAAAAAAATATAAACGACGATGTACTCTCATCGATTTCATGTCCAGGGTGTTGTGGTAGGTTTATCACCTAGAAATCGGGTGAAATGAACTTGACAGTGTACTTTGACAGCTGGTCACAACTGTCAGCTGTCATTTAATTAACTTTTGATGCCGATCGGAGCTGTACTTCGCCCGGAAAAAATTATAGAACACGATGTACTCTCATCGATTTCATGTCCAGGGTGTTGTGGTGTGTTTATCACCTAGAATTCGGGCGAAATGGACTTGACAGTGTACTTTGACAGCTAGTCACTACTGTCAGCTGTCATTTGGTACCCTTTTGGTGCCGATAGAAGCTGTACTTCGCCCGGAAAAAATTATAGACGACGATGTACTCTCATCGATTTCATGTCCAGGGTGTTGTGGTGAGTCTATCACCTAGAAATTGGGCGTAATGGACTTGACAGTGTACTTTGACAGCTAGCCATTACTGTCAGCTGTCATCTGGTACACTTTTG
This sequence comes from Oxycera nigricornis, assembly GCA_963942545.1. Lineage (NCBI taxonomy): Eukaryota > Metazoa > Arthropoda > Insecta > Diptera > Stratiomyidae > Oxycera > Oxycera nigricornis. The sequence continues at coordinate 17,956,779 of OZ012664.1, read as the reverse complement.
ATGCCAATCGAAGCTGTACTTTGCCCGGAAAAAATTATAAACGACGATGTACTCTCATCGATTTCATGTCCAGGGTGTTGTGGTAGGTTTATCACCTAGAAATCGGGTGAAATGAACTTGACAGTGTACTTTGACAGCTGGTCACAACTGTCAGCTGTCATTTGATTAACTTTTGATGCCGATCGGAGCTGTACTTCGCCCGGAAAAAATTATAGAACACGATGTACTCTCATCGATTTCATGTCCAGGGTGTTGTGGTGAGCTTATCACCTAGAAATCGGGCGTAATGGACTTGACAGTGTACTTTGACAGCTAGCCATTACTGTCAGCTGTCATCTGTTATACTTTTGATGCCAATCGAAGCTGTACTTTGCCCGGAAAAAATTATAAACGACGATGTACTCTCATCGATTTCATGTCCAGGGTGTTGACGTAGGTTTATCACCTAGAAATCGGGTGAAATGAACTGGACAGTGTACTTTGACAGCTGGTCACAACTGCCAGCTGTCATTTGATTAACTTTTGATGCCGATCGGAGCTGTACTTTGCCCGGAAAAAATTATAGAACACGATGTACTCTCATCGATTTCATGTCCAGGGTGTTGTGGTGAGTTTATCACCTAGAAATCGGGCGAAATGGACTTGACAGTGTACTTTGGAAGCTAGTGACTACTGTCAACTGTCATTTGGTACCCTTTTGGTGCCGATAGAAGCTGTACTTCGCCCGGAAAAAATTATAGACGACGATGTATTCTCATCGATTTCATGTCCAGGGTGTTGTGGTAAGTTTATCACCTAGAAATCGGGCGTAATGGACTTGACAGTGTACTTTGACAGCTAGTCAAAACTGTCAGCTGTCATTTGGTACACTTTTGATGCCAATCAAAGCTGTACTTTGCCCGGAAAAAATTATAAACGACGATGTACTCTCATCGATTTCATGTCCAGGGTGTTGTGGTAGGTTTATCACCTAGAAATCGGGTGAAATGAACTTGACAGTGTACTTTGACAGCTGGCCACAACTGTCAGCTGTCATTTGATTAACTTTTGATGCCGATCGAAGCTGTACTTTGCCCGAAAAAAATTATAGAACACGATGTACACTCATCGATTTCATGTCCAGGGCGTTGTGGTAAGTTTATCACCTAGAAATTGGGCGTAATGGACTTGACAGTGTACTTTGGCAGCTAGCTATTACTGTCAGCTGTCATTTGGTACACTTTTGATGCCAATCGAAGATGTACTTTGCCCGGAAAAAATTATAAACGACGATGTACTCTCATTGATTTCATGTCCAAGGTGTTGTGGTAGGTTTATTACCTAGAAATCGTGTGAAATACACTTGACAGTGTACTTTGACAACTAGCCATTACTGTCAGCTGTCATTGTGTACCCTTTTATTGCCGATATAAGCTGTACTTTGCCCGGAAAAAATTATAGAACACGATGTACTTTTATCGATTTCATGTCCAGGGTGTTGTGGTGAGTTTATCACCTAGAAATCGGGCGAAATGGACTTGACAGTGTACTTTGGAAGCTAGTGACTACTGTCAGCTGTCATTTGTAACCCTTTTGGTGCCAATAGAAGCTGTACTTCGCCCGGAAAAAATTATAAACGACGATGTATTCTCATCGATTTCATGTCCAGGGTGTTGTGGTGAGTTTATCAACTAGAAATCGGGCGTAATGGACTTGACAGTGTACTTTGACAGCTAGTCATTACTGTCAGCTGTCATCTGGTACACTTTTGATGCCAATCAAAGCTGTACTTTGCCCGGAAAAAAATATAAACGACGATGTACTCTCATCGATTTCATGTCCAGGGTGTTGTGGTAGGTTTATCACCTAGAAATCGGGTGAAATGAACTTGACAGTGTACTTTGACAGCTGGTCACAACTGTCAGCTGTCATTTGATTAACTTTTAATGCCGATCGGAGCTGTACTTCGCCCGGAAAAAATTATAGAACACGATGTACTCTCATCGATTTCACGTCCAGGGTGTTGTGGTGAGTTTATCAACTAGAAATCGGGCGAAATGGACTTGACAGTGTACTTTGGCAGCTAGTGACTACTGTCAGCTGTCATTTGGTACCCTTTTGGTGCCGATAAAAGCTGTACTTCGCCCAAAAAAAATTATAGACGACGATGTATTCTCATCGATTTCATGTCCAGGGTGTTGTGGTAAGTTTATCACCTAGAAATCGGGCGTAATGGACTTGACAGTGTACTTTGACAGCTAGCCATAACTGTCAGCTGTCATCTGGTACACTTTTAATGCCAATCTAAGCTGTACTTTGCCCGGAAAAAATTATAAACGACGATGTACTCTCATCGATTTCATGTCCAGGGTGTTGTGGTAGGTTTATCACCTAGAAATCGGGTGAAATGAACTTGACAGTGTTCTTTGACAGCTGGTCACAACTGTCGGCTGTCATTTGATTAACTTTTGATGCCAATTGGAGCTGTACTTCGCCCGGAAAAAAATATAGAACACGATGTACTCTCATCGATTTCATGTCCAGGGTGTTGTGGTTAGTGTATCACCTAGAAATCGGCCGAAATGGACTTGACAGTGTACTTTGACAGCTGGTCACAACTGTCAGCTGTCATTTGATCAACTTTTGATGCCGATCGGAGCTGTACTTCGCCCGGAAAAAATTATATAACACGATGTACTCTCATCGATTTCATGTCCAGGGTGTTGTGGTGAGTTTATCACCTAGAAATCAGGCGTAATGGACTTGACGGTGTACTTTGGCAGCTAGCTATTACTGTCAACTGTCATCTGCTACACTTTTGACGCCAATCGAAGCTGTACTTTGCCCGGAAAAAATTATAAACGACGATATACTCTCATCGATTTCATGTCCAGGGTGCTGTGGTGTGTTTATCACCTAGAAATCGGGCGAAATGCACTTGACAGTGTAATTTGACAGCTAGCGACTTATGTCAGCTGTCATTTGGTACCCTTTTGGTGCCCATAGAAGCTGTACTACGCCCGGAAAAAATTATAGACGACGATGTATTCTCATCGATTTCATGTCCAGGGTGTTGTGGTAAGTTTATCACCTAGAAATCGGGCGTAATGGACTTGACAGTGTACTTTGACAGCTAGCCATTACTGTCAGCTGTCAATTGGTACACTTTTGATGCCAATCGAAGGTGTACTTTGCCCGGAAAAAATTATAAACGACGATGTACTCTCATCGATTTCATGTCCAGGGTGTTGTGGTAGGTTTATCACCTAGAAATCGTGTGAAATACACTTGACAGTGTACTTTGGCAACTAGTCACTACTGTCAGCTGTCATTTGATACACTTTTGATGCCAATCGAAGATGTACTTTGCCCGGAAAAAATTATAAACGACGATGTACTCTCATTGATTTCATGTCCAAGGTGTTGTGGTAGGTTTATTACCTAGAAATCGTGTGAAATACACTTGACAGTGTACTTTGACAACTAGCCACTTTTGCCAGCTGTCATTGGGTACCCTTTTATTGCCAATAGAAGCTGTACTTTGCCCGGAAAAAATTATAGAACACGATGTACTTTTATCGATTTCATGTCCAGGGTGTTGTGGTGAGTTTATCACCTAGAAATCGGGCGAAATGGACTTGACAGTGTACTTCGAAAGCTAGTGACTACTGGCAGCTGTCATTTGGTACCCTTTTGGTGCCAATAGAAGCTGTACTTCGCCCGGAAAAAATTATAGACGACGATGTATTCTCATCGATTTCATGTCCAGGGTGTTGTGGTGAGTTTATCAACTAGAAATCGGGCGTAATGGACTTGACAGTGTACTTTGACAGCTAGTCATTACTGTCAGCTGTCATTTGGTACACTTTTGATGCCAATCGAAGCTGTACTTTGCCCGGAAAAAATTATAAACGACGATGTACTCTCATCGATTTCATGTCCAGGGTGTTGTGGTAGGTTTATCACCTAGAAATCGGGTGAAATGAACTTGACAGTGTACTTTGGCAGCTGGTCACAACTGTCAGCTGTCATTTGATTAACTTTTGATGCCGATCGGAGCTGTACTTCGCCCGGAAAAAATTATAGAACACGATGTACTCTCATCGATTTCACGTCCAGGGTGTTGTGGTGAGGTTATCAACTAGAAATCGGGCGAAATGGACTTGACAGTGTACTTTGGCAGCTAGTGACTACGGTCAGCTGTCTTTTGGTACCCTTTTGGTGCCGATAACAGCTGTACTTCGCCCAAAAAAAATTATAGACGACGATGTATTCTCATCGATTTCATGTCCAGGGTGTTGTGGTAAGTTTATCACCTAGAAATCGGGCGTAATGGACTTGACAGTGTACTTTGACAGCTAGCCATTACTGTCAGCTGTCATCTGGTACACTTTTGGTGCCAATCGAAGCTGTACTTTGCCCGGAAAAAATTATAAACGACGATGTACTCTCATCGATTTCATGTCCAGGGTGTTGTGGTAGGTTTATCACATAGAAATCGGGTGAAATGAACTTGACAGTGTTCTTTGACAGCTGGTCACAACTGTCGGCTGTCATTTGATTAACTTTTGATGCCGATCGTAGCTGTACTTCGCCCGGAAAAAATTATAGAACACGATGTACTCTCATCGATTTCATGTCCAGGGTGTTGTGGTGAGTTTATCACCTAGAAATCGGCCGAAATGGACTTGACAGTGTACTTTGGAAGCTAGTGACTACTGTTAGCTGTCATTTGGTACTATTTTGGTGCCAATAGAAGCTGTACTTTGCCCGGAAAAAATTATAGACGACGATGTATTCTCATCGATTTCATGTCCAGGGTGTTGTGGTGAGTTTATCACCTAGAAATCGGGCGAAATGGACTTGACAGTGGACTTTGGCAGCTAGTGACTACTGTCAGCTGTCATTTGGTACCCTTTTGGTGCCGATAGAAGCTGTATTTCGCCCGGAAAAAATTATAGACGACGATGTACTCTTATCGATTTCATGTCCAGGGTGTTGTGGTGAGTTTATCACCTAGAAATCGGGCGTAATGGACTTGACAGTGTACTTTGACAGCAAGCCATTACTGTCAGCTGTCATCTGGTACACTTTTGATGTCAATCGAAGCTGTACTTTGCCCGGAAAAAATTATAAACGACGATGTACTCTCATCGATTTCATGTCCAGGGTGTTGTGGTAGGTTTATCACCTAGAAATCGGGTGAAATGAACTTGACAGTGTACTTTAACAGCTGGCTACAACTGTCAGCTGTCATTTGATCAACTTTTGATGCCGATCGGAGCTGTACTTCGCCCGGAAAAAATTATAGAACACGATGTACTCTCATCGATTTCATGTCCAGGGTGTTGTGGTGAGTTTATCACCTAGAAATCAGGCGTAATGGACTTGACGGTGTACTTTGACAGCTAGCCAATACTGTCAACTGTCATCTGCTACACTTTTGATGCCAATCGAAGCTGTACTTTGCCCGGAAAAAATTATAAACGACGATGTACTCTCATCGATTTCATGTCCAGGGTGTTGTGGTAGGTTTATCACATAGAAATCGGGTGAAATGAACTTGACAGTGTTCTTTGACAGCTGGTCACAACTATCGGCTGTCATTTGATTAACTTTTGATGCCGATCGTAGCTGTACTTCGCCCGGAAAAAATTATAGAACACGATGTACTCTCATCGATTTCATGTCCAGGGTGTTGTGGTGAGTTTATCACCTAGAAATCGGCCGAAATGGACTTGACAGTGTACTTTGGAAGCTAGTGACTACTGTTAGCTGTCATTTGGTACTATTTTGGTGCCAATAGAAGCTGTACTTTGCCCGGAAAAAATTATAGACGACGATGTATTCTCATCGATTTCATGTCCAGGGTGTTGTGGTGAGTTTATCACCTAGAAATCGGGCGAAATGGACTTGACAGTGGACTTTGGCAGCTAGTGACTACTGTCAGCTGTCATTTGGTACCCTTTTGGTGCCGATAGAAGCTGTATTTCGCCCGGAAAAAATTATAGACGACGATGTACTCTCATCGATTTCATGTCCAGGGTGTTGTGGTGAGTTTATCACCTAGAAATCGGGCGTAATGGACTTGACAGTGTACTTTGACAGCTAGCCATTACTGTCAGCTGTCATCTGGTACACTTTTGATGTCAATCGAAGCTGTAGTTTGCCCGGAAAAAATTATAAACGACGATGTACTCTCATCGATTTCATGTCCAGGGTGTTGTGGTAGGTTTATCACCTAGAAATCGGGTGAAATGAACTTGACAGTGTACTTTGACAGCTGGTCACAACTGTCAGCTGTCATTTGATCAACTTTTGATGCCGATCGGAGCTGTACTTCGCCCGGAAAAAATTATAGAACACGATGTACTCTCATCGATTTCATGTCCAGGGTGTTGTGGTGAGTTTATCACCTAGAAATCGGGCGTAATGGACTTGACAGTGTACTTTGACAGCTAGCCATCACTGTCAGCTGTCATCTGGTACACTTTTGATGCCAATCGAAGCTGTACTTTGCCCGGAAAAAATTATCAACGACGATGTACTCTCATCGATTTCATGTCCAGGGTGTTGTGGTAGGTTTATCACCTAGAAATCGGGTGAAATGAACTTGACAGTGTACTTTGACAGCTGGCTACAACTGTCAGCTGTCATTTGATCAACTTTTGATGCCGATCGGAGCTGTACTTCGCCCGGAAAAAATTATAGAACACGATGTACTCTCATCGATTTCATGTCCAGGGTGTTGTGGTGAGTTTATCACCTAGAAATCAGGCGTAATGGACTTGACGGTGTACTTTGACAGCTAGCCAATACTGTCAACTGTCATCTGCTACACTTTTGATGCCAATCGAAGCTGTACTTTGCCCGGAAAAAATTATAAACGACGATGTACTCTCATCGATTTCATGTCCAGGGTGTTGTGGTAGGTTTATCACATAGAAATCGGGTGAAATGAACTTGACAGTGTTCTTTGACAGCTGGTCACAACTATCGGCTGTCATTTGATTAACTTTTGATGCCGATCGTAGCTGTACTTCGCCCGGAAAAAATTATAGAACACGATGTACTCTCATCGATTTCATGTCCAGGGTGTTGTGGTGAGTTTATCACCTAGAAATCGGCCGAAATGGACTTGACAGTGTACTTTGGAAGCTAGTGACTACTGTTAGCTGTCATTTGGTACTATTTTGGTGCCAATAGAAGCTGTACTTTGCCCGGAAAAAATTATAGACGACGATGTATTCTCATCGATTTCATGTCCAGGGTGTTGTGGTGAGTTTATCACCTAGAAATCGGGCGAAATGGACTTGACAGTGGACTTTGGCAGCTAGTGACTACTGTCAGCTGTCATTTGGTACCCTTTTGGTGCCGATTGAAGCTGTATTTCGCCCGGAAAAAATTATAGACGACGATGTACTCTCATCGATTTCATGTCCAGGGTGTTGTGGTGAGTTTATCACCTAGAAATCGGGCGTAATGGACTTGACAGTGTACTTTGACAGCTAGCCATTACTGTCAGCTGTCATCTGGTACACTTTTGATGTCAATCGAAGCTGTAGTTTGCCCGGAAAAAATTATAAACGACGATGTACTCTCATCGATTTCATGTCCAGGGTGTTGTGGTAGGTTTATCACCTAGAAATCGGGTGAAATGAACTTGACAGTGTACTTTGACAGCTGGTCACAACTGTCAGCTGTCATTTGATCAACTTTTGATGCCGATCGGAGCTGTACTTCGCCCGGAAAAAATTATAGAACACGATGTACTCTCATCGATTTCATGTCCAGGGTGTTGTGGTGAGTTTATCACCTAGAAATCGGGCGTAATGGACTTGACAGTGTACTTTGACAGCTAGCCATCACTGTCAGCTGTCATCTGGTACACTTTTGATGCCAATCGAAGCTGTACTTTGCCCGGAAAAAATTATCAACGACGATGTACTCTCATCGATTTCATGTCCAGGGTGTTGTGGTAGGTTTATCACCTAGAAATCGGGTGAAATGAACTTGACAGTGTACTTTGACAGCTGGTCACAACTGTCAGCTGTCATTTGATTAACTTTTGATGCCGATCAGAGCTGTACTTCGCCCGGAAAAAATTATAGAACACGATGTACTCTCATCGATTTCATGTCCAGGGTGTTGTGGTGAGTTTATCACCTAGAAATCAGGCGTAATGGACTTGACGGTGTACTTTGACAGCTAGCCAATACTGTCAACTGTCATCTGCTACACTTTTGATGCCAATCGAAGCTGTACTTTGCCCGGAAAAAATTATAAACGACGATGTACTCTCATCGATTTCATGTCCAGGGTGTTGTGGTAGGTTTATCACCTAGAAATCGGGTGAAATGAACTTGACAGTGTACTTAAACAGCTGGTCACAACTGACAGCTGTCATTCGATTAACTTTTGATGCCAATCGGAGCTGTACTTCGCCCGGAAAAAAGTATAGAACACGATGTACTCTCATCGATTTCATGTCCAGGGTGTTGTGGTGAGTTTACCACCTAGAAATCGGGCGAAATGGACTTGACAGTGTACTTTAAAAGCTAGCCATTACTGTCAACTGTCATCTGGTACACTTTTGATGCCAATCGAAGCTGTACTTTGCCCGGAAAAAATTATAAACGATGATGTACTCTCATCGATTTCATGTGCAGGGTGTTGTGGTAGGTTTATCACCTAGAAATCGGGTGAAATGAACTTGACAGTGTACTTTGACAGCTGGTCACAACTGTCAGCTGTCATTTGATTAACTTTTGATGCCGATCAGAGCTGTACTTCGCCCGGAAAAAAATTATAGAACACGATGTACTCTCATCGATTTCATGTCCAGGGTGTTGTGGTGAGTTTATCACCTAGAAATCGGGCGTAATGGACTTGACAGTGTACTTTGACAGCTAGCCATTACTGTCAGCTGTCATTTGATATACTTTTGATGCCAATCCAAGCTGTACTTTGCCCGGAAAAAATTATAAACGAAGATGTACTCTCATCGATTTCATGTCCAGGGTGTTGTGGTGTGTTTATCACCTAGAAATCGGGCGAAATGCACTTGGCAGTGTACTTTGACAGCTAGTGACTGTTGTCAGCTGTCATTTGGTACCCTTTTGGTGCCAATAGAAGCTGTACTATGCCCGGAAAATATTATAGACGACGATGTATTCTCATCGATTTCATGTCCAGGGTGTTGTGGTAAGTTTATCACCTAGAAATCGGGCAAAATGGACTTGACAGTGTACTTTGGCAGCTAGCCATTACTGTCAGCTGTCATCTGGTACGCTTTTGATGCCAATCAAAGCTGTACTTTGCCCGGAAAAAATTATAAACGACGATGTACTCTCATCGATTTCATGTCCAGGGTGTTGTGGTAGGTTTATCACCTAGAAATCGGGTGAAATGAACTTGACAGTGTACTTTGACAGCTGGTCACAACTGTCAGCTGTCATTTGATTAACTTTTGATGCCGATCAGAGCTGTACTTCGCCCGGAAAAAATTATAGAACACGATGTACTCTCATCGATTTCATGTCCAGGGTGTTGTGGTGAGTTTATCACCTAGAAATCGGACGTAATGGACTTGACAGTGTACTTTGACAGCTAGCCATTACTGTCAGCTGTCTTCTGGTAGATTTTTAATGCCGATAGAAGCTGTACTTCGCCCGGAAAAAATTATAAACGACGATGTACTCTCATTGATTTCATGTCCAAGGTGTTGTGGTAGGTTTATTACCTAGAAATCGTGTGAAATACACTTGACAGTGTACTTTGACAACTAGCCACTACTGTCAGCTGTCATTGGATACCCTTTTATTGCCGGTAGAAGCTGTACTTCGCCCGGAAAAAATTATAGAACACGATGTACTCTTATCGATTTCATGTCCAGGGTGTTGTGGTGAGTTTATCACCTAGAAATCGGGCGTAATGGACTTGACAGTGTACTTTGACAGCTAGTAATTACTGTCAGCTGTCATCTGGTACACTTTTGGTGCCAATAGAAGCTGTACTTCGCCCGGAAAAAATTATAGACGACGATGTATTCTCATCGATTTCATGTCCAGGGTGTTGTGGTGAGTTTATCACCTAGAAATCGGGCGAAATGGACTTGACAGTGTACTTTGGCAGCTAGTGACTACTGTCAGCTGTCATCTGGTACACTTTTGATGCCAATCGAAGCTGTACTTTGCCCGGAAAAAATTATAAACGACGATGTACTCTCATCGATTTCATGTCCAGGGTGTTGACGTAGATTTATCACCTAGAAATCGGGTGAAATGAACTTGACAGTGTACTTAGACAGCTGATCACAACTGCCAGCTGTCATTTGATTAACTTTTAATGCCGATCGGAGCTGTACTTCGGCCGGGAAAAAAGTATAGAACACGATGTACTCTCATCGATTTCATGTCCAGGGTGTTGTGGTGAGTTTATCACCTAGAAATCGGGCGAAATGGACTTGACAGTGTACTTTGGGAGCTAGTGACTACTGTCAGCTGTCATTTGGTACCCTTTTGATGCCGATAAAAGCTGTACTTCGCCCGGAAAAAATTATAGACGACGATGTACTCTCATCGATTTCATGTCCAGGGTGTTGTGGTAAGTTTATCACCTAGAAATCGGGCGTAATGGACTTGACAGTGTACTTTGGCAACTAGCCATCACTGTCAGCTGTCATCTGGTACACTTTTAATGCCAATCGAAGCTGTACTTTGCCCGGAAAAAATTATAAACGACGATGTACTCTCATCGATTTCATGTCCAGGGTGTTGTGGTAGGTTTATCACCTAGAAATCGGGTGAAATGAACTTGACAGTGTACTTTGACAGCTGGTCACAACTGTCAGCTGTCATCTGATTAACTTTTGATGCCAATTGGAGCTGTACTTTGCCCGGAAAAAATTATAGAACACGATGTACTCTCATCGATTTCATGTCCAGGGTGTTGTGGTGAGTTTATTACCTAGAAATCGGGCGAAATGGACTTGACAGTGTACTTTAGAAGCTAGTGATTACTGTCAGCTGTCATTTGGTACCCTTTTGCTGCCGATAGAAGCTGTACTTCGCCCGGAAAAAATTATAAACGACGATGTACTCTCATTGATTTCATGTCCAAGGTGTTGTGGTAGGTTTATTACCTAGAAATCGTGTGAAATACACTTGACAGTGTACTTTGACAACTAGTCACTACTGTCAGCTGTCATTAAATACCATTTTATTGCCGATAAAAGCTGTACTTCGCCCGGAAAAAATTATAGAACACGATGTACTCTTATCGATTTCATGTCCAGGGTGTTGTGGTGAGTTTATCACCTAGAAATCGGGCGAAATGCACTTGGCAGTGTACTTTGACAGCTAGTGACTACTGTCAGCTGTCATTTGGTACCCTTTTGGTGCCGATAAAAGCTGCACTTCGCCCGGAAAAAATTATAGACGACGATGTACTCTCATCGATTTCATGTCCAGGGTGTTGTGGTGAGTTTATCACCTAGAAATCGGGCGTAATGGACTTAACAGTGTACTTTGACAGCTAGCCATTACTGTCAGCTGTCATCTGGTACACTTTTGATGCCAATCAAAGCTGTACTTTGGCCGGAAAAAATTATAAACGACGATGTACTCTCATCGATTTCATGTCCAGGGTGTTGTGGTAGGTTTATCACCTAGAAATCGGGTGAAATGAACTTGACAGTGTACTTTGACAGCTGGTCACAACTGTCAGCTGTCATTTGATTAACTTTTGATTCCGATCGAAGCTGTACTTCGCCCGGAAAAAATTATAGAACACGATGTACTCTCATCGATTTCATGTCCAGGGTGTTGTGGGGAGTTTATCACCTAGAAATCGGGCGTAATGGACTTGACAGTGTACTTAAACAGCTAGCCATTACTGTCAGCTGTCATCTGGTACACTTTTGATGCCAATCGAAGCTGTACTTTGCCCGGAAAAAATTATAAACGACGATGTACTCTCATCGATTTCATGTCCAGGGTGTTGTGGTAGGTTTATCACCTAGAAATCGGGTGAAATGGACTTGACAGTGTACTTTGACAGCTAGCCATTACTGTCAGCTGTCATCTGGTACACTTTTGATGCCAATCGAAGCTGTACTTTGCCCGGAAAAAATTATAAACGACGATGTACTCTCATCGATTTCATGTCCAGGGTGTTGTGGTAGGTTTATCACCTAGAAATCGGGTGAAATGAACTTGACAGTGTTCTTTGACAGCTGGTCACAACTGTCGACTGTCATTTGATTAACTTTTGATGCCGATCGGAGCTGTACTTCGCCCGGAAAAAATTATAGAACACGATGTACTCTCATCGATTTCATGTCCAGGGTGTTGTGGTGAGTTTATCACCTAGAAATCGGCCGAAATGGACTTGACAGTGTACTTTGGAACCTAGTGACTACTGTCAGCTGTCATTTGATTAACTTTTGATGCCGATCGGAGCTGTACTTCGCCCGGAAAAAAATATAGAACACGATGTACTCTCATCGATTTCACGTCCAGGGTGTTGTGGTGAGTTTATCAACTAGAAATCGGGCGAAATGGACTTGACAGTGTACTTTGGCAGCTAGTGACTACTGTCAGCTGTCATTTGGTACCCTTTTGGTGCCGATAAAAGCTGTACTCCGCCCAAAAAAAATTATAGACGACGATGTATTCTCATCGATTTCATGTCCAGGGTGTTGTGGTAAGTTTATCACCTAGAAATCGGGCGTAATGGACTTGACAGTGTACTTTGACAGCTAGTAATTACTGTCAGCTGTCATCTGGTACACTTTTGGTGCCAATAGAAGCTGTACTTCGCCCGGAAAAAATTATAGACGACGATGTATTCTCATCGATTTCATGTCCAGGGTGTTGTGGTGAGTTTATCACCTAGAAATCGGGCGAAATGGACTTGACAGTGTACTTTGGCAGCTAGTGACTACTGTGAGCTGTCATTTGGTACCCTTTTGATGCCGATAGAAGCTGTACTTTGCCCGGAAAAAATTATAGACGACGATGTACTCTCATCGATTTCATGTCCAGGGTGTTGTGGTAGGTTTATCACCTAGAAATCGGGTGAAATGAAATTGACAGTGTACTTTGACAGCTGGTCACGACTGTCAGCTGTCATTTGATTAACTTTTGATGCCGATCGGAGCTGTACTTTGCCCGGAAAAAATTATAGAACACGATGTACTCTCATCGATTTCATGTCCAGGGTGTTGTGGTGAGTTTATTACCTAGAAATCGGGCGAAATGGACTTGACAGTGTACTTTAAAAGCTAGTGACTACTGTCAGCTGTCATTTGGTACCCTTTTGGTGCCAATAGAAGCTGTACTTCGCCCGGAAAAAATAATAGACGACGATGTATTCTCATCGATTTCATGTCCAGGGTGTTGTGGTAAGTTTATCACCTAGAAATCGGGCGTAATGGACTTGACAGTGTAATTTGACAGCTAGCCATCACTGTCAGCTGTCATTTTGTACACTTTTAATGCCAATCTAAGCTGTACTTTGCCCGGAAAAAATTATAAACGACGATGTACTCTCATCGATTTCATGTCCAGGGTGTTGTGGTAGGTTTATCACCTAGAAATCGGGTGAAATGAAATTGACAGTGTACTTTGACAGCTGGTCACAACTGTCAGCTGTCATTTGATTAACTTTTGATGCCGATTGAAGCTGTACTTTGCCCGGAAAAAATTATAGAACACGATGTACTCTCATCGATTTCATGTCCAGGGTGTTGTGGTGAGTTTATTACCTAGAAATCGGGCAAAATGGACTTGACAGTGTACTTTGAAAGCTAGTGATTACTGTCAGCTGTCATTTGGTACCCTTTTGCTGCCGATAGAAGCTGTACTTCGCCCGGAAAAAATTATAAACGACGATGTACTCTCATTGATTTCATGTCCAAGGTGTTGTGGTAGGTTTATTACCTATAAATCGTGTTAAATACACTTGACAGTGTACTTTGACAACTAGCCACTACTGTCAGCTGTCATTGGATACCCTTTTATTGCCAATAGAAGCTGTACGTCGCCCGGAAAAAATTATAGAACACGATGTACTCTTATCGATTTCATGTCCAGGGTGTTGTGGTGAGTTTATCACCTAGAAATCGGGCGAAATGGACTTGACAGTGTACTTTCGAAGCTAGTGACTGTTGTCAGCTGTCATTTAGTAACCTTTTGGTGCCAATAGAAGCTGTACTTCGCCCGGAAAAAATTATAGACGACGATGTATTCTCATCGATTTCATGTCCAGGGTGTTGTGGTGAGTTTATCACCTAGAAATCGGGCGTAATGGACTTGACAGTGTACTTTGACAGCTAGCCATTACTGTCAGCTGTCATCTGGTATACTTTTGATGCCAATCGAAGCTGTACTTTGCCCGGAAAAAATTATAAACGACGATGTACTCTCATCGATTTCATGTCCAGGGTGTTGTGGTGTGTTTATCACCTAGAAATCGGGCGAAATGCACTTGACAGTGTACTTTGACAGCTAGTGACTACTGTCAGCTGTGATTTGGTACCCTTTTCGTGCCGATAGAAGCTGTACTTCGCCCGGAAAAAATTATAAAAGACGATGTATTCTCATCGATTTCATGTCCAGGGTGTTGTGGTAAGTTTATCACCTAGAAATCGGGCGTAATGGACTTGACAGTATACTTTGACAGCTAGCCAATACTGTCAGCTGTCATCTGGTACCCTTTTGGTGCCAATCGAAGCTGTACTTTGCCCGGAAAAAATTATAAACGACGATGTACTCTCATCGATTTCATGTCCAGGGTGTTGTGGTAGGTTTATCACCTAGAAATCGGGTGAAATGAACTTGACAGTGTACTTTGCCAGCTGGTCACAACTGTCAGCTGTCATTTGATTAACTTTTGATTCCGATCGAAGCTGTACTTCGCCCGGAAAAAATTATAGAACACGATGTACTCTCATCGATTTCATGTCCAGGGTGTTGTGGGGAGTTTATCACCTAGAAATCGGGCGTAATGGACTTGACAGTGTACTTAAACAGCTAGCCATTACTGTCAGCTGTCATCTGGTACACTTTTGATGCCAATCGAAGCTGTACTTTGCCCGGAAAAAATTATAAACGACGATGTACTCTCATCGATTTCATGTCCAGGGTGTTGTGGTAGGTTTATCACCTAGAAATCGGGTGAAATGGACTTGACAGTGTACTTTGACAGCTAGCCATTGTTGTCAGCTGTCATCTGGTACACTTTTGATGCCAATCGAAGCTGTACTTTGCCCGGAAAAAATTATAAACGACGATGTACTCTCATCGATTTCATGTCCAGGGTGTTGTGGTAGGTTTATCACCTAGAAATCGGGTGAAATGAACTTGACAGTGTTCTTTGACAGCTGGTCACAACTGTCGGCTGTCATTTGATTAACTTTTGATGCCGATCGGAGCTGTACTTCGCCCGGAAAAAATTATAGAACACGATGTACTCTCATCGATTTCATGTCCAGGGTGTTGTGGTGAGTTTATCACCTAGAAATCGGCCGAAATGGACTTGACAGTGTACTTTGGAAGCTAGTGACTACTGTCAGCTGTGATTTGATTAACTTTTGATGCCGATCGGAGCTGTACTTCGCCCGGAAAAAAATATAGAACACGATGTACTCTCATCGATTTCACGTCCAGGGTGTTGTGGTGAGTTTATCAACTAGAAATCGGGCGAAATGGACTTGACAGTGTACTTTGGCAGCTAGTGACTACTGTCAGCTGTCATTTGGTACTCTTTTGGTGCCGATAAAAGCTGTACTCCGCCCAAAAAAAATTATAGACGACGATGTATTCTCATCGATTTCATGTCCAGGGTGTTGTGGTAAGTTTATCACCTAGAAATCGGGCGTAATGGACTTGACAGTGTACTTTGACAGCTAGTAATTACTGTCAGCTGTCATCTGGTACACTTTTGGTGCCAATAGA
Organism: Oxycera nigricornis; assembly: GCA_963942545.1. Lineage (NCBI taxonomy): Eukaryota > Metazoa > Arthropoda > Insecta > Diptera > Stratiomyidae > Oxycera > Oxycera nigricornis. The sequence goes on along the minus strand of OZ012664.1, from coordinate 17,940,841 downwards.
AGCTGTACTTCGCCCGGAAAAAATTATAGACGACGATGTATTCTCATCGATTTCATGTCCAGGGTGTTGTGGTGAGTTTATCACCTAGAAATCGGGCGAAATGGACTTGACAGTGTACTTTGGCAGCTAGTGACTACTGTCAGCTGTCATTTGGTACCCTTTTGATGCCGATAGAAGCTGTACTTTGCCCGGAAAAAATTATAGACGACGATGTACTCTCATCGATTTCATGTCCAGGGTGTTGTGGTAGGTTTATCACCTAGAAATCGGGTGAAATGAAATTGACAGTAAACTTTGACAGCTGGTCACAACTGTCAGCTGTCATTTGATTAACTTTTGATGCCGATCGGAGCTGTACTTTGCCCGGAAAAAATTATAGAACACGATGTACTCTCATCGATTTCATGTCCAGGGTGTTGTGGTGAGTTTATTACCTAGAAATCGGGCGAAATGGACTTGACAGTGTACTTTAAAAGCTAGTGACTACTGTCAGCTGTCATTTGGTACCCTTTTGGTGCCAATAGAAGCTGTACTTCGCCCGGAAAAAATTATAGACGACGATGTATTCTCATCGATTTCATGTCCAGGGTGTTGTGGTAAGTTTATCACCTAGAAATCGGGCGTAATGGACTTGACAGTGTAATTTGACAGCTAGCCATTACTGTCAGCTGTCATTTTGTACACTTTTAATGCCAATCTAAGCTGTACTTTGCCCGGAAAAAATTATAAACGACGATGTACTCTCATCGATTTCATGTCCAGGGTGTTGTGGTAGGTTTATCACCTAGAAATCGGGTGAAATGAAATTGACAGTGTACTTTGACAGCTGGTCACAACTGTCAGCTGTCATTTGATTAACTTTTGATGCCGATCGAAGCTGTACTTTGCCCGGAAAAAATTATAGAACACGATGTACTCTCATCGATTTCATGTCCAGGGTGTTGTGGTGAGTTTATTACCTAGAAATCGGGCAAAATGGACTTGACAGTGTACTTTGAAAGCTAGTGATTACTGTCAGCTGTCATTTGGTACCCTTTTGCTGCCGATAGAAGCTGTACTTCGCCCGGAAAAAATTATAAACGACGATGTACTCTCATTGATTTCATGTCCAAGGTGTTGTGGTAGGTTTATTACCTATAAATCGTGTTAAATACACTTGACAGTGTACTTTGACAACTAGCCACTACTGTCAGCTGTCATTGGATACCCTTTTATTGCCAATAGAAGCTGTACGTCGCCCGGAAAAAATTATAGAACACGATGTACTCTTATCGATTTCATGTCCAGGGTGTTGTGGTGAGTTTATCACCTAGAAATCGGGCGAAATGGACTTGACAGTGTACTTTCGAAGCTAGTGACTGTTGTCAGCTGTCATTTAGTAACCTTTTGGTGCCAATAGAAGCTGTACTTCGCCCGGAAAAAATTATAGACGACGATGTATTCTCATCGATTTCATGTCCAGGGTGTTGTGGTGAGTTTATCACCTAGAAATCGGGCGTAATGGACTTGACAGTGTACTTTGACAGCTAGCCAGTACTGTCAGCTGTCATCTGGTATACTTTTGATGCCAATCGAAGCTGTACTTTGCCCGGAAAAAATTATAAACGACGATGTACTCTCATCGATTTCATGTCCAGGGTGTTGTGGTGTGTTTATCACCTAGAAATCGGGCGAAATGCACTTGACAGTGTACTTTGACAGCTAGTGACTACTGTCAGCTGTCATTTGGTACCCTTTTCGTGCCGATAGAAGCTGTACTTCGCCCGGAAAAAATTATAAAAGACGATGTATTCTCATCGATTTCATGTCCAGGGTGTTGTGGTAAGTTTATCACCTAGAAATCGGGCGTAATGGACTTGACAGTATACTTTGACAGCTAGCCAATACTGTCAGCTGTCATCTGGTACGTTTTTAATGCCAATCGAAGCTGTACTTTGCCCAGAAAAAATTATAAACGACGATGTACTCTCATCGATTTCATGTCCAGGGTGTTGTGGTAGGTTTATCACCTAGAAATCTGGTGAAATGAACTTGACAGTGTACTTTGACAGCTGGTCACAACTGTCAGCTGTCATTTGATTAACTTTTGATGCCGATCAGAGCTGTACTTCGCCCGGAAAAAATTATAGAACACGATGTACTCTCATCGATTTCATGTCCAGGGTGTTGTGGTGAGTTTATCACCTAGAAATCGGGCGTAATGGACTTGACAGTGTACTTTGACAGCTAGCCATTACTGTCAGCTGTCATCTGGTACACTTTTGATGCCAATCGAAGCTGTACTTTGCCCGGAAAAAATTATAAACGACGATGTACTCTCATCGATTTCATGTCCAGGGTGTTGACGTAGGTTTATCACCTAGAAATCGGGTGAAATGAACTTGACAGTGTACTAAGACAGCTGGTCACAACTGCCAGCTGTCATTTGATTAACTTTTAATGCCGATCGGAGCTGTACTTCGCCCGGAAAAAAGTATAGAACACGATGTACTCTCATCGATTTCATGTCCAGGGTGTTGTGGTGAGTTTATCACCTAGAAATCGGGCGAAATGGACTTGACAGTGTACTTTAAAAGCTAGTGACTACTGTCAGCTGTCATTTGGTACCCTTTTGGTGCCGATAGAAGCTGTACTTCGCCCGGAAAAAATTATAGACGACGATGTATTCTCATCGATTTCATGTCCAGGGTGTTGTGGTAAGTTTATCACCTAGAAATCGGGCGTAATGGACTTGACAGTGTACTTTGAGAGCTAGCCAGTACTGTCAGCTGTCATCTGGTATACTTTTAATGCCAATCGAAGCTGTACTTTGCCAAGAAAAAATTATAAACGACGATGTACTCTCATCGATTTCATGTCCAGGGTGTTGTGGTAAATTTATCACCTAGAAATCGGGTGAAATGAACTTGACAGTGTACTTTGACAGCTGGTCACAACTGTCAGCTGTCATTTGATTAACTTTTAATGCCGATCGGAGCTGTATTTTGCCCGGAAAAAATTATAGAACACGATGTACTCTCATCGATTTCATGTCCAGGGTGTTGTGGTGAGTTTATTACCTAGAAATCGGGCGAAATGGACTTGACAGTGTACTTTGAAAGCTAGTGATTACTGTCAGCTGTCATTTGGTACCCTTTTGCTGCCGATAGAAGCTGTACTTCGCCCGGAAAAAATTATAAACGACGATGTACTCTCATTGATTTCATGTCCAAGGTGTTGTGGTAGGTTTATTACCTAGAAATCGTGTGTAATACACTTGACAGTGTACTTCGACAACTAGCCACTACTGTCAGCTGTCATTGGATACCCTTTTGGTGCCGATGAAAGCTGTACTTCGACCAAAAAAAATTATAGACGACGATGTATTCTCATCGATTTCATGTCCAGGGTGTTGTGGTAAGTTTATCACCTAGAAATCAGGCGTAATGGACTTGACAGTGTACTTTGACAGCTATTAATTACTGTCAGCTGTCATCTGGTACACTTTTGATGCCAATCGAAGCTGTACTTTGCCCGGAAAAAATTATAAACGACGATGTACTCTCATCGATTTCATGTCCAGGGTGTTGTGGTAGGTCTATCACCTAGAAATCGGGTGAAATGAACTTGACAGTGTACTTTGACAGCTAGCCATTACTGTCAGCTGTCATTTGGTATACTTTTGATGCCAATCGAAGCTGTACTTTGCCCGGAAAAAATTATAAACGACGATGTACTCTCATCGATTTCATGTCCAGGGTGTTGTGGTGTGTTTATCACCTAGAAATCGGGCGAAATGCACTTGACAGTGTACTTTGACAGCTAGTGACTACTGTCAGCTGTCATTTGGTACCCTTTTGGTGCCGATCATCGATTTCATGTCCAGGGTGTTGTGGTAAGTTTATCACCTAGAAATCGGGCGTAATGGACTTGACAGTGTACTTTGACAGCTAGCCATTACTGTCAGCTGTCATCTGGTACGTTTTTAATGCCAATCAAAGCTGTACTTTGCCCGGAAAAAATTATAAACGACGATGTACTCTCATCGATTTCATGTCCAGGGTGTTGTGGTGTGTTTATCACCTAGAAATCGGGCGAAATGCACTTGACAGTGTACTTTGACAGCTAGTGACTACTGTCAGCTGTCATTTGGTACCCTTTTGGTGCCGATATAAGCTGTACTTCGCCCGGAAAAAATTATAAAAGACGATGTATTCTCATCGATTTCATGTCCAGGGTGTTGTGGTAAGTTTATCACCTAGAAATCGGGCGTAATGGACTTGACAGTGTACTTTGACAGCTAGCCATAACTGTCAGCTGTCATCTTGTACGTTTTTGATGCCAATCGAAGCTGTACTTTGCCCGGAAAAAATTATAAACGACGATGTACTCTCATCGATTTCATGTCCAGGGTGTTGTGGTAGGTTTATCACCTAGAAATCGGGTGAAATGAACTTGACAGTGTACTTTGACAGCTGGTCACAACTGTCAGCTGTCATTTGATCAACTTTTGATGCCGATCAGAGCTGTACTTCGCCCGGAAAAAATTATAGAACACGATGTACTCTCATCGATTTCATGTCCAGGGTGTTGTGGTGAGTTTATCACCTAGAAATCGGGCGTAATGGACTTAAGAGTGTACTTTGGCAGCTAGCCATTACTGTCAGCTGTCATCTGGTACACTTTTGATGCCAATCGAAGCTGTACTTTGCCCGGAAAAAATTATAAACGACGATGTACTCTCATCGATTTCATGTCCAGGGTGTTGACGTAGGTTTATCACCTAGAAATCGGGTGAAATGAACTTGACAGTGTACTAAGACAGCTGGTCACAACTTTCAGCTGTCATTTGATTAACTTTTAATGCCGATCGGAGCTGTACTTCGCCCGGAAAAAAGTATAGAACACGATGTACTCTCATCGATTTCATGTCCAGGGTGTTGTGGTGAGTTTATCACCTAGAAATCGGGCGAAATGGACTTGACAGTGTACTTTAAAAGCTAGTGACTACCGTCAGCTGTCATTTGGTACCCTTTTGGTGCCGATAGAAGCTGTACTTCGCCCGGAAAAAATTATAGACGACGATGTATTCTCATCGATTTCATGTCCAGGGTGTTGTGGTAAGTTTATCACCTAGAAAGCGGGCGTAATGGACTTGACAGTGTACTTTGACAGCTAGCCATTACTGTCAGCTGTCATCTGGTACACTTTTAATGCCAATCGAAGCTGTACTTTGCCCGGAAAAATTTATAAACGACGATGTACTCTCATCGATTTCATGTCCAGGGTGTTGTGGTAGGTTTATCACCTAGAAATCGGGTGAAATGAACTTGACAGTGTACTTTGACAGCTGGTCACAACTGTCAGCTGTCATTTGATTAACTTTTGATGCCGATCGGAGCTGTATTTTGCCCGGAAAAAATTATAGAACACGATGTACTCTCATCGATTTCATGTCCAGGGTGTTGTGGTGAGTTTATTACCTAGAAATCGGGCGAAATGGACTTGACAGTGTACTTTGGAAGCTAGTGATTACTGTCAGCTGTCATTTTTTACCCTTTTGCTGCCGATAGAAGCTGTACTTTGCCCGGAAAAAATTATAAACGACGATGTACTCTCATCGATTTCATGTCCAGGGTGTTGTGGTAGGTTTATCACCTAGAAATCGGGAGAAATGAACTTGACAGTGTACTTTGACAGCTGGTCACAACTGTCAGCTGTCATTTGGTACTATTTTGGTGCCAATAGAAGCTGTACTTTGCCCGGAAAAAATTATAAACGACGATGTACTCTCATAGATTTCATGTCCAGGGTGTTGTGGTAGGTTTATCACCTAGAAATCGGGTGAAATGAACTTAACAGTGTACTTTGACAGCTAGCCATTACTGTCAGCTGTCATCTGGTATACTTTTGATGCCAATCGAAGCTGTACTTTGCCCGGAAAAAATTATAAACGACGATGTACTCTTATCGAATTCATGTCCAGGGTGTTGTGGTGTGTTTATCACCTAGAAATCGGGCGAAATGCACTTGACAGTGTACTTTGACAGCTAGTGACTACTGTCAGCTGTCATTTGGTACCCTTTTGGTGCCGATAGAAGCTGTACTTCGCCGGGAAAAAATTATAAAAGACGATGTATTCTCATCGATTTCATGTCCAGGGTGTTGTGGTAAGTTTATCACCTAGAAATCGGGCGTAATGGACTTGACAGTGTACTTTGACAGCTAGCCATTACTGTCAGCTGTCATCTGGTACGTTTTTGATGCCAATCAAAGCTGTACTTTGCCCGGAAAAAATTATAAACGACGATGTACTCTCATCGATTTCATGTCCAGGGTGTTGTGGTGTGTTTATCACCTAGAAATCGGGCGAAATGCACTTGACAGTGTACTTTGACAGCTAGTGATTACTGTCAGCTGTCATTTGGTACCCTTTTGCTGCCGATAGAAGCTGTACTTCGCCCGGAAAAAATTATAAACGACGATGTACTCTCATTGATTTCATGTCCAAGGTGTTGTGGTAGGTTTATTACCTAGAAATCGTGTGTAATACACTTGACAGTGTACTTCGACAACTAGCCACTACTGTCAGCTGTCATTGGATACCCTTTTGGTGCCGATGAAAGCTGTACTTCGACCAAAAAAAATTATAGACGACGATGTATTCTCATCGATTTCATGTCCAGGGTGTTGTGGTAAGTTTATCACCTAGAAATCAGGCGTAATGGACTTGACAGTGTACTTTGACAGCTATTAATTACTGTAAGCTGTCATCTGGTACACTTTTGATGCCAATCGAAGCTGTACTTTGCCCGGAAAAAATTATAAACGACGATGTACTCTCATAGATTTCATGTCCAGGGTGTTGTGGTAGGTCTATCACCTAGAAATCGGGTGAAATGAACTTGACAGTGTACTTTGACAGCTAGCCATTACTGTCAGCTGTCATTTGGTATACTTTTGATGCCAATCGAAGCTGTACTTTGCCCGGAAAAAATTATAAACGACGATGTACTCTCATCGATTTCATGTCCAGGGTGTTGTGGTGTGTTTATCACCTAGAAATCGGGCGAAATGCACTTGACAGTGTACTTTGACAGCTAGTGACTACTGTCAGCTGTCATTTGGTACCCTTTTGGTGCCGATCATCGATTTCATGTCCAGGGTGTTGTGGTAAGTTTATCACCTAGAAATCGGGCGTAATGGACTTGACAGTGTACTTTGACAGCTAGCCATTACTGTAAGCTGTCATCTGGTACGTTTTTAATGCCAATCAAAGCTGTACTTTGCCCGGAAAAAATTATAAACGACGATGTACTCTCATCGATTTCATGTCCAGGGTGTTGTGGTGTGTTTATCACCTAGAAATCGGGCGAAATGCACTTGACAGTGTACTTTGACAGCTAGTGACTACTGTCAGCTGTCATTTGGTACCCTTTTGGTGCCGATATAAGCTGTACTTCGCCCGGAAAAAATTATAAAAGACGATGTATTCTCATCGATTTCATGTCCAGGGTGTTGTGGTAAGTTTATCACCTAGAAATCGGGCGTAATGGACTTGACAGTGTACTTTGACAGCTAGCCATAACTGTCAGCTGTCATCTTGTACGTTTTTGATGCCAATCGAAGCTGTACTTTGCCCGGAAAAAATTATAAACGACGATGTACTCTCATCGATTTCATGTCCAGGGTGTTGTGGTAGGTTTATCATCTAGAAATCGGGTGAAATGAACTTGACAGTGTACTTTGACAGCTGGTCACAACTGTCAGCTGTCATTTGATCAACTTTTGATGCCGATCAGAGCTGTACTTCGCCCGGAAAAAATTATAGAACACGATGTACTCTCATCGATTTCATGTCCAGGGTGTTGTGGTGAGTTTATCACCTAGAAATCGGGCGTAATGGACTTGAGAGTGTACTTTGACAGCTAGCCATTACTGTCAGCTGTCATCTGGTACACTTTTGATGCCAATCGAAGCTGTACTTTGCCCGGAAAAAATTATAAACGACGATGTACTCTCATCGATTTCATGTCCAGGGTGTTGTGGTAAGTTTATCACCTAGAAATCGGGCGTAATGGACTTGACAGTGTACTTTGACAGCTAGCCATAACTGTCAGCTGTCATCTTGTACGTTTTTGATGCCAATCGAAGCTGTACTTTGCCCGGAAAAAATTATAAACGACGATGTACTCTCATCGATTTCATGTCCAGGGTGTTGTGGTAAGTTTATCACCTAGAAATCGGGCGTAATGGACTTGACAGTGTACTTTGACAGCTAGCCATTACTGTCAGCTGTCATCTGGTACGTTTTTAATGCCAATCAAAGCTGTACTTTGCCCGGAAAAAATTATAAACGACGATGTACTCTCATCGATTTCATGTCCAGGGTGTTGTGGTGTGTTTATCACCTAGAAATCGGGCGAAATGCACTTGACAGTGTACTTTGACAGCTAGTGACTACTGTCAGCTGTCATTTGGTACCCTTTTGGTGCCGATATAAGCTGTACTTCGCCCGGAAAAAATTATAAAAGACGATGTATTCTCATCGATTTCATGTCCAGGGTGTTGTGGTAAGTTTATCACCTAGAAATCGGGCGTAATGGACTTGACAGTGTACTTTGACAGCTAGCCATAACTGTCAGCTGTCATCTTGTACGTTTTTGATGCCAATCGAAGCTGTACTTTGCCCGGAAAAAATTATAAACGACGATGTACTCTCATCGATTTCATGTCCAGGGTGTTGTGGTAGGTTTATCATCTAGAAATCGGGTGAAATGAACTTGACAGTGTACTTTGACAGCTGGTCACAACTGTCAGCTGTCATTTGATCAACTTTTGATGCCGATCAGAGCTGTACTTCGCCCGGAAAAAATTATAGAACACGATGTACTCTCATCGATTTCATGTCCAGGGTGTTGTGGTGAGTTTATCACCTAGAAATCGGGCGTAATGGACTTGAGAGTGTACTTTGACAGCTAGCCATTACTGTCAGCTGTCATCTGGTACACTTTTGATGCCAATCGAAGCTGTACTTTGCCCGGAAAAAATTATAAACGACGATGTACTCTCATCGATTTCATGTCCAGGGTGTTGTGGTAAGTTTATCACCTAGAAATCGGGCGTAATGGACTTGACAGTGTACTTTGACAGCTAGCCATAACTGTCAGCTGTCATCTTGTACGTTTTTGATGCCAATCGAAGCTGTACTTTGCCCGGAAAAAATTATAAACGACGATGTACTCTCATCGATTTCATGTCCAGGGTGTTGTGGTAAGTTTATCACCTAGAAATCGGGCGTAATGGACTTGACAGTGTACTTTGACAGCTAGCCATTACTGTCAGCTGTCATCTGGTACGTTTTTAATGCCAATCAAAGCTGTACTTTGCCCGGAAAAAATTATAAACGACGATGTACTCTCATCGATTTCATGTCCAGGGTGTTGTGGTGTGTTTATCACCTAGAAATCGGGCGAAATGCACTTGACAGTGTACTTTGACAGCTAGTGACTACTGTCAGCTGTCATTTGGTACCCTTTTGGTGCCGATCATCGATTTCATGTCCAGGGTGTTGTGGTAAGTTTATCACCTAGAAATCGGGCGTAATGGACTTGACAGTGTACTTTGACAGCTAGCCATTACTGTCAGCTGTCATCTGGTACGTTTTTAATGCCAATCAAAGCTGTACTTTGCCCGGAAAAAATTATAAACGACGATGTACTCTCATCGATTTCATGTCCAGGGTGTTGTGGTGTGTTTATCACCTAGAAATCGGGCGAAATGCACTTGACAGTGTACTTTGACAGCTAGTGACTACTGTCAGCTGTCATTTGGTACCCTTTTGGTGCCGATATAAGCTGTACTTCGCCCGGAAAAAATTATAAAAGACGATGTATTCTCATCGATTTCATGTCCAGGGTGTTGTGGTAAGTTTATCACCTAGAAATCGGGCGTAATGGACTTGACAGTGTACTTTGACAGCTAGCCATAACTGTCAGCTGTCATCTTGTACGTTTTTGATGCCAATCGAAGCTGTACTTTGCCCGGAAAAAATTATAAACGACGATGTACTCTCATCGATTTCATGTCCAGGGTGTTGTGGTAGGTTTATCATCTAGAAATCGGGTGAAATGAACTTGACAGTGTACTTTGACAGCTGGTCACAACTGTCAGCTGTCATTTGATCAACTTTTGATGCCGATCAGAGCTGTACTTCGCCCGGAAAAAATTATAGAACACGATGTACTCTCATCGATTTCATGTCCAGGGTGTTGTGGTGAGTTTATCACCTAGAAATCGGGCGTAATGGACTTGAGAGTGTACTTTGACAGCTAGCCATTACTGTCAGCTGTCATCTGGTACACTTTTGATGCCAATCGAAGCTGTACTTTGCCCGGAAAAAATTATAAACGACGATGTACTCTCATCGATTTCATGTCCAGGGTGTTGTGGTAAGTTTATCACCTAGAAATCGGGCGTAATGGACTTGACAGTGTACTTTGACAGCTAGCCATAACTGTCAGCTGTCATCTTGTACGTTTTTGATGCCAATCGAAGCTGTACTTTGCCCGGAAAAAATTATAAACGACGATGTACTCTCATCGATTTCATGTCCAGGGTGTTGTGGTAAGTTTATCACCTAGAAATCGGGCGTAATGGACTTGACAGTGTACTTTGACAGCTAGCCATTACTGTCAGCTGTCATCTGGTACGTTTTTAATGCCAATCAAAGCTGTACTTTGCCCGGAAAAAATTATAAACGACGATGTACTCTCATCGATTTCATGTCCAGGGTGTTGTGGTGTGTTTATCACCTAGAAATCGGGCGAAATGCACTTGACAGTGTACTTTGACAGCTAGTGATTACTGTCAGCTGTCATTTTTTACCCTTTTGCTGCCGATAGAAGCTGTACTTTGCCCGGAAAAAATTATAAACGACGATGTACTCTCATCGATTTCATGTCCAGGGTGTTGTGGTAGGTTTATCACCTAGAAATCGGGAGAAATGAACTTGACAGTGTACTTTGACAGCTGGTCACAACTGTCAGCTGTCATTTGGTACTATTTTGGTGCCAATAGAAGCTGTACTTTGCCCGGAAAAAATTATAAACGACGATGTACTCTCATAGATTTCATGTCCAGGGTGTTGTGGTAGGTTTATCACCTAGAAATCGGGTGAAATGAACTTAACAGTGTACTTTGACAGCTAGCCATTACTGTCAGCTGTCATCTGGTATACTTTTGATGCCAATCGAAGCTGTACTTTGCCCGGAAAAAATTATAAACGACGATGTACTCTTATCGAATTCATGTCCAGGGTGTTGTGGTGTGTTTATCACCTAGAAATCGGGCGAAATGCACTTGACAGTGTACTTTGACAGCTAGTGACTACTGTCAGCTGTCATTTGGTACCCTTTTGGTGCCGATAGAAGCTGTACTTCGCCGGGAAAAAATTATAAAAGACGATGTATTCTCATCGATTTCATGTCCAGGGTGTTGTGGTAAGTTTATCACCTAGAAATCGGGCGTAATGGACTTGACAGTGTACTTTGACAGCTAGCCATTACTGTCAGCTGTCATCTGGTACGTTTTTGATGCCAATCAAAGCTGTACTTTGCCCGGAAAAAATTATAAACGACGATGTACTCTCATCGATTTCATGTCCAGGGTGTTGTGGTGTGTTTATCACCTAGAAATCGGGCGAAATGCACTTGACAGTGTACTTTGACAGCTAGTGATTACTGTCAGCTGTCATTTGGTACCCTTTTGCTGCCGATAGAAGCTGTACTTCGCCCGGAAAAAATTATAAACGACGATGTACTCTCATTGATTTCATGTCCAAGGTGTTGTGGTAGGTTTATTACCTAGAAATCGTGTGTAATACACTTGACAGTGTACTTCGACAACTAGCCACTACTGTCAGCTGTCATTGGATACCCTTTTGGTGCCGATGAAAGCTGTACTTCGACCAAAAAAAATTATAGACGACGATGTATTCTCATCGATTTCATGTCCAGGGTGTTGTGGTAAGTTTATCACCTAGAAATCAGGCGTAATGGACTTGACAGTGTACTTTGACAGCTATTAATTACTGTCAGCTGTCATCTGGTACACTTTTGATGCCAATCGAAGCTGTACTTTGCCCGGAAAAAATTATAAACGACGATGTACTCTCATAGATTTCATGTCCAGGGTGTTGTGGTAGGTCTATCACCTAGAAATCGGGTGAAATGAACTTGACAGTGTACTTTGACAGCTAGCCATTACTGTCAGCTGTCATTTGGTATACTTTTGATGCCAATCGAAGCTGTACTTTGCCCGGAAAAAATTATAAACGACGATGTACTCTCATCGATTTCATGTCCAGGGTGTTGTGGTGTGTTTATCACCTAGAAATCGGGCGAAATGCACTTGACAGTGTACTTTGACAGCTAGTGACTACTGTCAGCTGTCATTTGGTACCCTTTTGGTGCCGATCATCGATTTCATGTCCAGGGTGTTGTGGTAAGTTTATCACCTAGAAATCGGGCGTAATGGACTTGACAGTGTACTTTGACAGCTAGCCATTACTGTCAGCTGTCATCTGGTACGTTTTTAATGCCAATCAAAGCTGTACTTTGCCCGGAAAAAATTATAAACGACGATGTACTCTCATCGATTTCATGTCCAGGGTGTTGTGGTGTGTTTATCACCTAGAAATCGGGCGAAATGCACTTGACAGTGTACTTTGACAGCTAGTGACTACTGTCAGCTGTCATTTGGTACCCTTTTGGTGCCGATATAAGCTGTACTTCGCCCGGAAAAAATTATAAAAGACGATGTATTCTCATCGATTTCATGTCCAGGGTGTTGTGGTAAGTTTATCACCTAGAAATCGGGCGTAATGGACTTGACAGTGTACTTTGACAGCTAGCCATAACTGTCAGCTGTCATCTTGTACGTTTTTGATGCCAATCGAAGCTGTACTTTGCCCGGAAAAAATTATAAACGACGATGTACTCTCATCGATTTCATGTCCAGGGTGTTGTGGTAGGTTTATCATCTAGAAATCGGGTGAAATGAACTTGACAGTGTACTTTGACAGCTGGTCACAACTGTCAGCTGTCATTTGATCAACTTTTGATGCCGATCAGAGCTGTACTTCGCCCGGAAAAAATTATAGAACACGATGTACTCTCATCGATTTCATGTCCAGGGTGTTGTGGTGAGTTTATCACCTAGAAATCGGGCGTAATGGACTTGAGAGTGTACTTTGACAGCTAGCCATTACTGTCAGCTGTCATCTGGTACACTTTTGATGCCAATCGAAGCTGTACTTTGCCCGGAAAAAATTATAAACGACGATGTACTCTCATCGATTTCATGTCCAGGGTGTTGTGGTAAGTTTATCACCTAGAAATCGGGCGTAATGGACTTGACAGTGTACTTTGACAGCTAGCCATAACTGTCAGCTGTCATCTTGTACGTTTTTGATGCCAATCGAAGCTGTACTTTGCCCGGAAAAAATTATAAACGACGATGTACTCTCATCGATTTCATGTCCAGGGTGTTGTGGTAAGTTTATCACCTAGAAATCGGGCGTAATGGACTTGACAGTGTACTTTGACAGCTAGCCATTACTGTCAGCTGTCATCTGGTACGTTTTTAATGCCAATCAAAGCTGTACTTTGCCCGGAAAAAATTATAAACGACGATGTACTCTCATCGATTTCATGTCCAGGGTGTTGTGGTGTGTTTATCACCTAGAAATCGGGCGAAATGCACTTGACAGTGTACTTTGACAGCTAGTGACTACTGTCAGCTGTCATTTGGTACCCTTTTGGTGCCGATATAAGCTGTACTTCGCCCGGAAAAAATTATAAAAGACGATGTATTCTCATCGATTTCATGTCCAGGCTGTTGTGGTAAGTTTATCACCTAGAAATCGGGCGTAATGGACTTGACAGTGTACTTTGACAGCTAGCCATAACTGTCAGCTGTCATCTTGTACGTTTTTGATGCCAATCGAAGCTGTACTTTGCCCGGAAAAAATTATAAACGACGATGTACTCTCATCGATTTCATGTCCAGGGTGTTGTGGTAGGTTTATCATCTAGAAATCGGGTGAAATGAACTTGACAGTGTACTTTGACAGCTGGTCACAACTGTCAGCTGTCATTTGATCAACTTTTGATGCCGATCAGAGCTGTACTTCGCCCGGAAAAAATTATAGAACACGATGTACTCTCATCGATTTCATGTCCAGGGTGTTGTGGTGAGTTTATTACCTAGAAATCGGGCAAAATGGACTTGACAGTGTACTTTGAAAGCTAGTGATTACTGTCAGCTGTCATTTGGTACCCTTTTGCTGCCGATAGAAGCTGTACTTCGCCCGGAAAAAATTATAGACGACGATGTATTCTCATTGATTTCATGTCCAAGGTGTTGTGGTAGGTTTATTACCTATAAATCGTGTTAAATACACTTGACAGTGTACTTTGACAACTAGCCACTACTGTCAGCTGTCATTGGATACCCTTTTATTGCCAATAGAAGCTGTACGTCGCCCGGAAAAAATTATAGAACACGATGTACTCTTATCGATTTCATGTCCAGGGTGTTGTGGTGAGTTTATCACCTAGAAATCGGGCGAAATGGACTTGACAGTGTACTTTCGAAGCTAGTGACTGTTGTCAGCTGTCATTTAGTAACCTTTTGGTGCCAATAGAAGCTGTACTTCGCCCGGAAAAAATTATAGACGACGATGTATTCTCATCGATTTCATGTCCAGGGTGTTGTGGTGAGTTTATCACCTAGAAATCGGGCGTAATGGACTTGACAGTGTACTTTGACAGCTAGCCAGTACTGTCAGCTGTCATCTGGTATACTTTTGATGCCAATCGAAGCTGTACTTTGCCCGGAAAAAATTATAAACGACGATGTACTCTCATCGATTTCATGTCCAGGGTGTTGTGGTGTGTTTATCACCTAGAAATCGGGCGAAATGCACTTGACAGTGTACTTTGACAGCTAGTGACTACTGTCAGCTGTCATTTGGTACCCTTTTCGTGCCGATAGAAGCTGTACTTCGCCCGGAAAAAATTATAAAAGACGATGTATTCTCATCGATTTCATGTCCAGGGTGTTGTGGTAAGTTTATCACCTAGAAATCGGGCGTAATGGACTTGACAGTATACTTTGACAGCTAGCCAATACTGTCAGCTGTCATCTGGTACGTTTTTAATGCCAATCGAAGCTGTACTTTGCCCAGAAAAAATTATAAACGACGATGTACTCTCATCGATTTCATGTCCAGGGTGTTGTGGTAGGTTTATCACCTAGAAATCTGGTGAAATGAACTTGACAGTGTACTTTGACAGCTGGTCACAACTGTCAGCTGTCATTTGATTAACTTTTGATGCCGATCAGAGCTGTACTTCGCCCGGAAAAAATTATAGAACACGATGTACTCTCATCGATTTCATGTCCAGGGTGTTGTGGTGAGTTTATCACCTAGAAATCGGGCGTAATGGACTTGACAGTGTACTTTGACAGCTAGCCATTACTGTCAGCTGTCATCTGGTACACTTTTGATGCCAATCGAAGCTGTACTTTGCCCGGAAAAAATTATAAACGACGATGTACTCTCATCGATTTCATGTCCAGGGTGTTGACGTAGGTTTATCACCTAGAAATCGGGTGAAATGAACTTGACAGTGTACTAAGACAGCTGGTCACAACTGCCAGCTGTCATTTGATTAACTTTTAATGCCGATCGGAGCTGTACTTCGCCCGGAAAAAAGTATAGAACACGATGTACTCTCATCGATTTCATGTCCAGGGTGTTGTGGTGAGTTTATCACCTAGAAATCGGGCGAAATGGACTTGACAGTGTACTTTAAAAGCTAGTGACTACTGTCAGCTGTCATTTGGTACCCTTTTGGTGCCGATAGAAGCTGTACTTCGCCCGGAAAAAATTATAGACGACGATGTATTCTCATCGATTTCATGTCCAGGGTGTTGTGGTGAGTTTATCACCTAGAAATCGGGCGTAATGGACTTGACAGTGTACTTTGACAGCTAGTGACTACTGTCAGCTGTCATTTGGTACCCTTTTCGTGCCGATAGAAGCTGTACTTCGCCCGGAAAAAATTATAAAAGACGATGTATTCTCATCGATTTCATGTCCAGGGTGTTGTGGTAAGTTTATCACCTAGAAATCGGGCGTAATGGACTTGACAGTATACTTTGACAGCTAGCCAATACTGTCAGCTGTCATCTGGTACGTTTTTAATGCCAATCGAAGCTGTACTTTGCCCAGAAAAAATTATAAACGACGATGTACTCTCATCGATTTCATGTCCAGGGTGTTGTGGTAGGTTTATCACCTAGAAATCTGGTGAAATGAACTTGACAGTGTACTTTGACAGCTGGTCACAACTGTCAGCTGTCATTTGATTAACTTTTGATGCCGATCAGAGCTGTACTTCGCCCGGAAAAAATTATAGAACACGATGTACTCTCATCGATTTCATGTCCAGGGTGTTGTGGTGAGTTTATCACCTAGAAATCGGGCGTAATGGACTTGACAGTGTACTTTGACAGCTAGCCATTACTGTCAGCTGTCATCTGGTACACTTTTGATGCCAATCGAAGCTGTACTTTGCCCGGAAAAAATTATAAACGACGATGTACTCTCATCGATTTCATGTCCAGGGTGTTGACGTAGGTTTATCACCTAGAAATCGGGTGAAATGAACTTGACAGTGTACTAAGACAGCTGGTCACAACTGCCAGCTGTCATTTGATTAACTTTTAATGCCGATCGGAGCTGTACTTCGCCCGGAAAAAAGTATAGAACACGATGTACTCTCATCGATTTCATGTCCAGGGTGTTGTGGTGAGTTTATCACCTAGAAATCGGGCGAAATGGACTTGACAGTGTACTTTAAAAGCTAGTGACTACTGTCAGCTGTCATTTGGTACCCTTTTGGTGCCGATAGAAGCTGTACTTCGCCCGGAAAAAATTATAGACGACGATGTATTCTCATCGATTTCATGTCCAGGGTGTTGTGGTAAGTTTATCACCTAGAAATCGGGCGTAATGGACTTGACAGTGTACTTTGAGAGCTAGCCATTACTGTCAGCTGTCATCTGGTATACTTTTAATGCCAATCGAAGCTGTACTTTGCCAAGAAAAAATTATAAACGACGATGTACTCTCATCGATTTCATGTCCAGGGTGTTGTGGTAAATTTATCACCTAGAAATCGGGTGAAATGAACTTGACAGTGTACTTTGACAGCTGGTCACAACTGTCAGCTGTCATTTGATTAACTTTTAATGCCGATCGGAGCTGTATTTTGCCCGGAAAAAATTATAGAACACGATGTACTCTCATCGATTTCATGTCCAGGGTGTTGTGGTTAGTTTATTACCTAGAAATCGGGCGAAATGGACTTGACAGTGTACTTTGAAAGCTAGTGATTACTGTCAGCTGTCATTTGGTACCCTTTTGCTGCCGATAGAAGCTGTACTTCGCCCGGAAAAAATTATAAACGACGATGTACTCTCATTGATTTCATGTCCAAGGTGTTGTGGTAGGTTTATTACCTAGAAATCGTGTGTAATACACTTGACAGTGTACTTCGACAACTAGCCACTACTGTCAGCTGTCATTGGATACCCTTTTGGTGCCGATGAAAGCTGTACTTCGACCAAAAAAAATTATAGACGACGATGTATTCTCATCGATTTCATGTCCAGGGTGTTGTGGTAAGTTTATCACCTAGAAATCAGGCGTAATGGACTTGACAGTGTACTTTGACAGCTATTAATTACTGTCAGCTGTCATCTGGTACACTTTTGATGCCAATCGAAGCTGTACTTTGCCCGGAAAAAATTATAAACGACGATGTACTCTCATCGATTTCATGTCCAGGGTGTTGTGGTAGGTCTATCACCTAGAAATCGGGTGAAATGAACTTGACAGTGTACTTTGACAGCTAGCCATTACTGTCAGCTGTCATTTGGTATACTTTTGATGCCAATCGAAGCTGTACTTTGCCCGGAAAAAATTATAAACGACGATGTACTCTCATCGATTTCATGTCCAGGGTGTTGTGGTGTGTTTATCACCTAGAAATCGGGCGAAATGCACTTGACAGTGTACTTTGACAGCTAGTGACTACTGTCAGCTGTCATTTGGTACCCTTTTGGTGCCGATCATCGATTTCATGTCCAGGGTGTTGTGGTAAGTTTATCACCTAGAAATCGGGCGTAATGGACTTGACAGTGTACTTTGACAGCTAGCCATTACTGTCAGCTGTCATCTGGTACGTTTTTAATGCCAATCAAAGCTGTACTTTGCCCGGAAAAAATTATAAACGACGATGTACTCTCATCGATTTCATGTCCAGGGTGTTGTGGTGTGTTTATCACCTAGAAATCGGGCGAAATGCACTTGACAGTGTACTTTGACAGCTAGTGACTACTGTCAGCTGTCATTTGGTACCCTTTTGGTGCCGATATAAGCTGTACTTCGCCCGGAAAAAATTATAAAAGACGATGTATTCTCATCGATTTCATGTCCAGGGTGTTGTGGTAAGTTTATCACCTAGAAATCGGGCGTAATGGACTTGACAGTGTACTTTGACAGCTAGCCATAACTGTCAGCTGTCATCTTGTACGTTTTTGATGCCAATCGAAGCTGTACTTTGCCCGGAAAAAATTATAAACGACGATGTACTCTCATCGATTTCATGTCCAGGGTGTTGTGGTGAGTTTATCACCTAGAAATCGGGCGTAATGGACTTAAGAGTGTACTTTGGCAGCTAGCCATTACTGTCAGCTGTCATCTGGTACACTTTTGATGCCAATCGAAGCTGTACTTTGCCCGGAAAAAATTATAAACGACGATGTACTCTCATCGATTTCATGTCCAGGGTGTTGACGTAGGTTTATCACCTAGAAATCGGGTGAAATGAACTTGACAGTGTACTAAGACAGCTGGTCACAACTTTCAGCTGTCATTTGATTAACTTTTAATGCCGATCGGAGCTGTACTTCGCCCGGAAAAAAGTATAGAACACGATGTACTCTCATCGATTTCATGTCCAGGGTGTTGTGGTGAGTTTATCACCTAGAAATCGGGCGAAATGGACTTGACAGTGTACTTTAAAAGCTAGTGACTACCGTCAGCTGTCATTTGGTACCCTTTTGGTGCCGATAGAAGCTGTACTTCGCCCGGAAAAAATTATAGACGACGATGTATTCTCATCGATTTCATGTCCAGGGTGTTGTGGTAAGTTTATCACCTAGAAAGCGGGCGTAATGGACTTGACAGTGTACTTTGACAGCTAGCCATTACTGTCAGCTGTCATCTGGTACACTTTTAATGCCAATCGAAGCTGTACTTTGCCCGGAAAAATTTATAAACGACGATGTACTCTCATCGATTTCATGTCCAGGGTGTTGTGGTAGGTTTATCACCTAGAAATCGGGTGAAATGAACTTGACAGTGTACTTTGACAGCTGGTCACAACTGTCAGCTGTCATTTGATTAACTTTTGATGCCGATCGGAGCTGTATTTTGCCCGGAAAAAATTATAGAACACGATGTACTCTCATCGATTTCATGTCCAGGGTGTTGTGGTGAGTTTATTACCTAGAAATCGGGCGAAATGGACTTGACAGTGTACTTTGGAAGCTAGTGATTACTGTCAGCTGTCATTTTTTACCCTTTTGCTGCCGATAGAAGCTGTACTTTGCCCGGAAAAAATTATAAACGACGATGTACTCTCATCGATTTCATGTCCAGGGTGTTGTGGTAGGTTTATCACCTAGAAATCGGGAGAAATGAACTTGACAGTGTACTTTGACAGCTGGTCACAACTGTCAGCTGTCATTTGGTACTATTTTGGTGCCAATAGAAGCTGTACTTTGCCCGGAAAAAATTATAAACGACGATGTACTCTCATAGATTTCATGTCCAGGGTGTTGTGGTAGGTTTATCACCTAGAAATCGGGTGAAATGAACTTAACAGTGTACTTTGACAGCTAGCCATTACTGTCAGCTGTCATCTGGTATACTTTTGATGCCAATCGAAGCTGTACTTTGCCCGGAAAAAATTATAAACGACGATGTACTCTCATCGATTTCATGTCCAGGGTGTTGTGGTGTGTTTATCACCTAGAAATCGGGCGAAATGCACTTGACAGTGTACTTTGACAGCTAGTGACTACTGTCAGCTGTCATTTGGTACCCTTTTGGTGCCGATAGAAGCTGTACTTCGCCGGGAAAAAATTATAAAAGACGATGTATTCTCATCGATTTCATGTCCAGGGTGTTGTGGTAAGTTTATCACCTAGAAATCGGGCGTAATGGACTTGACAGTGTACTTTGACAGCTAGCCATTACTGTCAGCTGTCATCTGGTACGTTTTTGATGCCAATCAAAGCTGTACTTTGCCCGGAAAAAATTATAAACGACGATGTACTCTCATCGATTTCATGTCCAGGGTGTTGTGGTGTGTTTATCACCTAGAAATCGGGCGAAATGCACTTGACAGTGTACTTTGACAGCTAGTGATTACTGTCAGCTGTCATTTGGTACCCTTTTGCTGCCGATAGAAGCTGTACTTCGCCCGGAAAAAATTATAAACGACGATGTACTCTCATTGATTTCATGTCCAAGGTGTTGTGGTAGGTTTATTACCTAGAAATCGTGTGTAATACACTTGACAGTGTACTTCGACAACTAGCCACTACTGTCAGCTGTCATTGGATACCCTTTTGGTGCCGATGAAAGCTGTACTTCGACCAAAAAAAATTATAGACGACGATGTATTCTCATCGATTTCATGTCCAGGGTGTTGTGGTAAGTTTATCACCTAGAAATCAGGCGTAATGGACTTGACAGTGTACTTTGACAGCTATTAATTACTGTCAGCTGTCATCTGGTACACTTTTGATGCCAATCGAAGCTGTACTTTGCCCGGAAAAAATTATAAACGACGATGTACTCTCATAGATTTCATGTCCAGGGTGTTGTGGTAGGTCTATCACCTAGAAATCGGGTGAAATGAACTTGACAGTGTACTTTGACAGCTAGCCATTACTGTCAGCTGTCATTTGGTATACTTTTGATGCCAATCGAAGCTGTACTTTGCCCGGAAAAAATTATAAACGACGATGTACTCTCATCGATTTCATGTCCAGGGTGTTGTGGTGTGTTTATCACCTAGAAATCGGGCGAAATGCACTTGACAGTGTACTTTGACAGCTAGTGACTACTGTCAGCTGTCATTTGGTACCCTTTTGGTGCCGATCATCGATTTCATGTCCAGGGTGTTGTGGTAAGTTTATCACCTAGAAATCGGGCGTAATGGACTTGACAGTGTACTTTGACAGCTAGCCATTACTGTCAGCTGTCATCTGGTACGTTTTTAATGCCAATCAAAGCTGTACTTTGCCCGGAAAAAATTATAAACGACGATGTACTCTCATCGATTTCATGTCCAGGGTGTTGTGGTGTGTTTATCACCTAGAAATCGGGCGAAATGCACTTGACAGTGTACTTTGACAGCTAGTGACTACTGTCAGCTGTCATTTGGTACCCTTTTGGTGCCGATATAAGCTGTACTTCGCCCGGAAAAAATTATAAAAGACGATGTATTCTCATCGATTTCATGTCCAGGGTGTTGTGGTAAGTTTATCACCTAGAAATCGGGCGTAATGGACTTGACAGTGTACTTTGACAGCTAGCCATAACTGTCAGCTGTCATTTTGTACGTTTTTGATGCCAATCGAAGCTGTACTTTGCCCGGAAAAAATTATAAACGACGATGTACTCTCATCGATTTCATGTCCAGGGTGTTGTGGTAGGTTTATCATCTAGAAATCGGGTGAAATGAACTTGACAGTGTACTTTGACAGCTGGTCACAACTGTCAGCTGTCATTTGATCAACTTTTGATGCCGATCAGAGCTGTACTTCGCCCGGAAAAAATTATAGAACACGATGTACTCTCATCGATTTCATGTCCAGGGTGTTGTGGTGAGTTTATCACCTAGAAATCAGGCGTAATGGACTTGAGAGTGTACTTTGACAGCTAGCCATTACTGTCAGCTGTCATCTGGTACACTTTTGATGCCAATCCAAGCTGTACTTTGCCCGGAAAAAATTATAAACGACGATGTACTCTCATCGATTTCATGTCCAGGGTGTTGACGTAGGTTTATCACCTAGAAATCGGGTGAAATGAACTTGACAGTGTACTAAGACAGCTGGTCACAACTTTCAGCTGTCATTTGATTAACTTTTAATGCCGATCGGAGCTGTACTTCGCCCGGAAAAAAGTATAGAACACGATGTACTCTCATCGATTTCATGTCCAGGGTGTTGTGGTGAGTTTATCACCTAGAAATCGGGCGAAATGGACTTGACAGTGTACTTTAAAAGCTAGTGACTACCGTCAGCTGTCATTTGGTTCCCTTTTGGTGCCGATAGAAGCTGTACTTCGCCCGGAAAAAATTATAGACGACGATGTATTCTCATCGATTTCATGTCCAGGGTGTTGTGGTAAGTTTATCACCTAGAAAGCGGGCGTAATGGACTTGACAGTGTACTTCGACAGCTAGCCATTACTGTCAGCTGTCATCTGGTACACTTTTAATGCCAATCGAAGCTGTACTTTGCCCGGAAAAATTTATAAACGACGATGTACTCTCATCGATTTCATGTCCAGGGTGTTGTGGTAGGTTTATCACCTAGAAATCGGGTGAAATGAACTTGACAGTGTACTTTGACAGCTGGTCACAACTGTCAGCTGTCATTTGATTAACTTTTGATGCCGATCGGAGCTGTATTTTGCCCGGAAAAAATTATAGAACACGATGTACTCTCATCGATTTCATGTCCAGGGTGTTGTGGTGAGTTTATTACCTAGAAATCGGGCGAAATGGACTTGACAGTGTACTTTGGAAGCTAGTGATTACTGTCAGCTGTCATTTGGTACCCTTTTGCTGCCGATAGAAGCTGTACTTCGCCGGGAAAAAATTATAAAAGACGATGTATTCTCATCGATTTCATGTCCAGGGTGTTGTGGTAAGTTTATCACCTAGAAATCGGGCGTAATGGACTTGACAGTGTACTTTGACAGCTAGCCATTACTGTCAACTGTCATCTGGTACGTTTTTGATGCCAATCAAAGCTGTACTTTGCCCGGAAAAAATTATAAACGACGATGTACTCTCATCGATTTCATGTCCAGGGTGTTGTGGTAGGTTTATCACCTAGAAATCGGGAGAAATGAACTTGACAGTGTACTTTGACAGCTGGTCACAACTGTCAGCTGTCATTTGGTACTATTTTGGTGCCAATAGAAGCTGTACTTTGCCCGGAAAAAATTATAAACGACGATGTACTCTCATAGATTTCATGTCCAGGGTGTTGTGGTAGGTTTATCACCTAGAAATCGGGTGAAATGAACTTAACAGTGTACTTTGACAGCTAGCCATTACTGTCAGCTGTCATCTGGTATACTTTTGATGCCAATCGAAGCTGTACTTTGCCCGGAAAAAATTATAAACGACGATGTACTCTCATCGATTTCATGTCCAGGGTGTTGTGGTGTGTTTATCACCTAGAAATCGGGCGAAATGCACTTGACAGTGTACTTTGACAGCTAGTGACTACTGTCAGCTGTCATTTGGTACCCTTTTGGTGCCGATAGAAGCTGTACTTCGCCGGGAAAAAATTATAAAAGACGATGTATTCTCATCGATTTCATGTCCAGGGTGTTGTGGTAAGTTTATCACCTAGAAATCGGGCGTAATGGACTTGACAGTGTACTTTGACAGCTAGCCATTACTGTCAACTGTCATCTGGTACGTTTTTGATGCCAATCAAAGCTGTACTTTGCCCGGAAAAAATTATAAACGACGATGTACTCTCATCGATTTCATGTCCAGGGTGTTGTGGTGTGTTTATCACCTAGAAATCGGGCGAAATGCACTTGACAGTGTACTTTGACAGCTAGTGACTACTGTCAGCTGTCATTTGGTACCCTTTTGGTGCCGATATAAGCTGTACTTCGCCCGGAAAAAATTATAAAAGACGATGTATTCTCATCGATTTCATGTCCAGGGTGTTGTGGTAAGTTTATCACCTAGAAATCGGGCGTAATGGACTTGACAGTGTACTTTGACAGCTAGCCATAACTGTCAGCTGTCATCTAGTACGTTTTTGATGCCAATCGAAGCTGTACTTTGCCCGGAAAAAATTATAAACGACGATGTACTCTCATCGATTTCATGTCCAGGGTGTTGTGGTAGGTTTATCACCTAGAAATCGGGTGAAATGAACTTGACAGTGTACTTTGACAGCTGGTCACAACTGTCAGCTGTCATTTGATCAACTTTTGATGCCGATCAGAGCTGTACTTCGCAGGGAAAAATTATAGAACACGATGTACTCTCATCGATTTCATGTTCAGGGTGTTGTGGTGAGTTTATCACCTAGAAATCGGGCGTAATGGACTTGAGAGTGTACTTTGACAGCTAGCCATTACTGTCAGCTGTTATCTGGTACACTTTTGATGCCAATCGAAGCTGTACTTTGCCCGGAAAAAATTATAAACGACGATGTACTCTCATCGATTTCATGTCCAGGGTGTTGACGTAGGTTTATCACCTAGAAATCGGGTGAAATGAACTTGACAGTGTACTAAGACAGCTGGTCACAACTTTCAGCTGTCATTTGATTAACTTTTAATGCCGATCGGAGCTGTACTTCGCCCGGAAAAAAGTATAGAACACGATGTACTCTCATCGATTTCATGTCCAGGGTGTTGTGGTGAGTTTATCACCTAGAAATCGGGCGAAATGGACTTGACAGTGTACTTTAAAAGCTAGTGACTACCGTCAGCTGTCATTTGGTACCCTCTTGGTGCCGATAGAAGCTGTACTTCGCCCGGAAAAAATTATAGACGACGATGTATTCTCATCGATTTCATGTCCAGGGTGTTGTGGTAAGTTTATCACCTAGAACTCGGGCGTAATGGACTTGACAGTGTACTTTGACAGCTAGCCATTACTGTCAGCTGTCATCTGGTACACTTTTAATGCCAATCGAAGCTGTACTTTGCCCGGAAAAATGTATAAACGACGATGTACTCTCATCGATTTCATGTCCAGGGTGTTGTGGTAGGTTTATCACCTAGAAATCGGGTGAAATGAACTTGACAGTGTACTTTGACAGCTGGTCACAACTGTCAGCTGTCATTTGATTAACTTTTGATGCCGATCGGAGCTGTATTTTGCCCGGAAAAAATTATAGAACACGATGTACTCTCATCGATTTCATGTCCAGGGTGTTGTGGTGAGTTTATTACCTAGAAATCGGGCGAAATGGACTTGACAGTGTACTTTGGAAGCTAGTGATTACTGTCAGCTGTCATTTGGTACCCTTTTGCTGCCGATAGAAGCTGTACTTCGCCCGGAAAAAATTATAAACGACGATGTACTCTCATTGATTTCATGTCCAAGGTGTTGTGGTAGGTTTATTACCTAGAAATCGTGTGTAATACACTTGACAGTGTACTTTGACAACTAGCCACTACTGTCAGCTGTCATTGGATACCCTTTTGGTGCCGATGAAAGCTGTACTTCGCCCAAAAAAAATTATAGACGACGATGTATTCTCATCGATTTCATGTCCAGGGTGTTGTGGTAAGTTTATCACCTAGAAATCGGGCGGAATGGACTTGACAGTGTACTTTGACAGCTATAAATTACTGTCAGCTGTCATCTGGTACACTTTTGATGCCAATCGAAGCTGTACTTTGCCCGGAAAAAATTATAAACGACGATGTACTCTCATCGATTTCATGTCCAGGGTGTTGTGGTAGGTTTATCACCTAGAAATCGGGAGAAGTGAACTTGACAGTGTACTTTGACAGCTGGTCACAACTGTCAGCTGTCATTTGATTAACTTTTGATGCCGATCGAAGCTGTACTTCGCCCGGAAAAAATTATAGAACACGATGTACTCTCATCGATTTCACGTCCAGGGTGTTGTGGTGAGTTTATCACCTAGAAATCGGGCGAAATGGACTTGACAGTGTACTTTGGAAGCTAGTGATTACTTACAGCTGTCATTTGGTACCCTTTTGCTGCCGATAGAAGCTGTACTTCGCCCGGAAAAAATTATAAACGACGATGTACTCTCATTGATTTCATGTCCAAGGTGTTGTGGTAGGTTTATTACCTAGAAATCGTGTGTAATACACTTGACAGTGTACTTTGACAACTAGCCACTACTGTCAGCTGTCATTGGATACCCTTTTGGTGCCGATGAAAGCTGTACTTCGCCCAAAAAAAATTATAGACGACGATGTATTCTCATCGATTTCATGTCCAGGGTGTTGTGGTAAGTTTATCACCTAGAAATCGGGCGTAATGGACTTGAAAGTGTACTTTGACAGCTATTAATTACTGTCAGCTGTCATCTGGTACACTTTTGATGCCAATCGAAGCTGTACTTTGCCCGGAAAAAATTATAAACGACGATGTACTCTCATCGATTTCATGTCCAGGGTGTTGTGGTAGGTTTATCACCTAGAAATCGGGAGAAATGAACTTGACAGTGTACTTTGACAGCTGGTCACAACTGTCAGCTGTCATTTGATTAACTTTTGATGCCGATCGAAGCTGTACTTCGCCCGGAAAAAATTATAGAACACGATGTACTCTCATCGATTTCACGTCCAGGGTGTTGTGGTGAGTTTATCAACTAGAAATCGGGCGAAATGGACTTGACAGTGTACTTAATCAGCTAGTGACTACTGTCAGCTGTCATTTGGTGTCTTTCTGGTTCCGATAAAAGCTGTACTTCGCCCAAAAAAAAATTATAGACGACGATGTATTCTCATCGATTTCATGTCCAGGGTGTTGTGGTAAGTTTATCACCTAGAAATCGGGCGTAATGGACTTGACAGTGTACTTTGACAGCTAGTCATTACTGTCAGCTGTCATCTGGTATACTTTTGATGCCAATCGAAGCTGTACTTTGCCCGGAAAAAATTATAAACAACGATGTACTCTCATGGATTTCATGTCCAGGGTGTTGTGGTAGGTTTATCACCTAGAAATCGGGTGAAATGAACTTGACGGTGTTCTTTGACAGCTGGTCACAACTGTCGGCTGTCATTTGATTAACTTTTGATGCCGATCGGAGCTGTACTACGCCCGGAAAAAATTATAGAACACGATGTACTCTCATCGATTTCATGTCCAGGGTGTTGTGGTGAGTTTATCACCTAGAAATCGGGCGTAATGGACTTGACAGTGTACTTTGACAGCTAGCCATTACTGTCAGCTGTCATCTGGTACACTTTTAATGCCAATCAAATTTGTACTTTGGCCGGAAAAAATTATAAACGACGATGTACTCTCATCGATTTCATGTCCAGGGTGTTGTGGTAGGTTTATCACCTAGAAATCGGGTGAAATGAACTTGACGGTGTTCTTTGACAGCTGGTCACAACTGTCAGCTGTCATTTGATTAACTTTTGATGCCGATCGGAGCTGTACTTTGCCCGGAAAAAATTAAAGAACACGATGTACTCTCATCGATTTCATGTCCAGGGTGTTGTGGTGAGTTTATTACCTAGAAATCGGGCGAAATGGACTTGACAGTGTACTTTGGAAGCTAGTGATTACTGTAAGCTGTCATTTGGTACACTTTTGCTGCCGATAGAAGCTGTACTTCGCCCGGAAAAAGTTATAAACGACGATGTACTCTCATTGATTTCATGTCCAAGGTGTTGTGGTAGGTTTATTACCTAGAAATCGTGTGTAATACACTTGACAGTGTACTTTGACAACTAGCCACTACTAACAGCTGTCATTGGATACCCTTTTGGTGCCGATGAAAGCTGTACTTCGCCCAAAAAAAATTATAGACGACGATGTATTCTCATCGATTTCATGTCCAGGGTGTTGTGGTAAGTTTATCACCTAGAAATCGGGCGTAATGGACTTGACAGTGTACTTTGACAGCTATTAATTACTGTCAGCTGTCATTTGGTACACTTTTGATGCCAATCGAAGCTGTACTTTGCCCGAAAAAAATTATAAACGACGATGTACTCTCATCGATTTCATGTCCAGGGTGTTGTGGTAGGTTTATCACCTAGAAATCGGGAGAAATGAACTTGACAGTGTACTTTGACAGCTGGTCACAACTGTCAGCTGTCATTTGATTAACTTTTGATGCCGATCGAAGCTGTACTTCGCCCGGAAAAAATTATAGAACACGATGTACTCTCATCGATTTCACGTCCAGGGTGTTGTGGTGAGTTTATCAACTAGAAATCGGGCGAAATGGACTTGACAATGTACTTCATCAGCTAGTGACTACTGTCAGCTGTCATTTGGTGTCCTTTTGGTTCCGATAAAAGCTGTACTTCGCCAAAAAAAAATTATAGACGACGATGTATTCTCATCGATTTCATGTCCAGGGTGTTGTGGTAAGTTTATCACCTAGAAATCGGGCGTAATGGACTTGACAGTGTACTTTGACAGCTAGCCATTACTGTCAGCTGTCATCTGGTATACTTTTGATGCCAATCGAAGCTGTACTTTGCCCGGAAAAAATTATAAACAACGATGTACTCTCATCGATTTCATGTCCAGGGTGTTGTGGTAGGTTTATCACCTAGAAATCGGGTGAAATGAACTTGACGGTGTTCTTTGACAGCTGGTCACAACTGTCGGCTGTCATTTGATTAACTTTTGATGCCGATCGGAGCTGTACTTCGCCCGGAAAAAATTTTAGAACACGATGTACTCTCATCGATTTCATGTCCAGGGTGTTGTGGTGAGTTTATCACCTAGAAATCGGGCAAAATGGACTTGACAGTGTACTTTGGCAGCTAGTGACTTTTGTCAGCTGTCATTTGGTACCCTTTTGGTGCCAATAGAAGCTGTACTTTGCCCGGAAAAAATTATAGACGACGATGTACTCTCATCGATTTCATGTCCAGGGTGTTGTGGTAGGTTTATCACCTAGAAATCGGGTGAAATGAAATTGACAGTGTACTTTGAAAGCTGGTTACAACTGTCAGCTGTCATTTGATTAACTTTAAATGCCGATCGGAGCTGTACTTTGCCCGGAAAAAATTATAGAAAACGATGTACTCTCATCGATTTCATGTCCAGGGTGTTGTGGTGAGTTTATTACCTAGAAATCGGGCGAAATGGACTTGACAGTGTACTTTAAAAGCTAGTGACTACTGTCAGCTGTCATTTGGTACCTATTTGGTGCCGATAGAAGCTGTACTTCGCCCGGAAAAAATTATAGACGACGATGTATTCTCATCGATTTCATGTCCAGGGTGTTGTGGTAAGTTTATCACCTAGAAATCGGGCGTAATGGACTTGACAGTGTACTTTGACAGCTAGCCATAACTGTCAGCTGTCACTTGGTACACTTTTAATGCCAATCGAAGCTGTACTTTGCCCGGAAAAAATTATAAACGACGATGTACTCTCATCGATTTCATGTCAAGGGTGTTGTGGTAGGTTTATCACCTAGAAATCGGGTGAAATGAAATTGACAGTGTACTTTGACAGCTGGTCAAAACTGTCAGCTGTCATTTGATTAACTTTTAATGCCGATCGGAGCTGTACTTTGCCCGGAAAAAATTATAGAACACGATGTACTCTCATCGATTTCATGTCCAGGGTGTTGTGGTGAGTTTATTACCTAGAAATCGGGCGAAATGGACTTGACAGTGTACTTTGGCAGCTAGTGACTACTGTCAGCTGTCATTTGGTACCCTTTTGCTGCCGATAGAAGCTGTACTTCGCCCGGAAACAATTATAAACGACGATGTACTCTCATTGATTTCATGTCCAAGGTGTTGTGGTAGGTTTATTACCTAGAAATCATGTGAAATACACTTGACAGTTTAATTTGACAACTAGCCACTACTGTCAGCTGTCATTGGAAACCCTTTTATTGCCGATAGAAGCTGTACTTTGCCCGGAAAAAATTATAGAACACGATGTACTCTTATCGATTTCATGTCCAGGGTGTTGTGGTGAGTTTATCACCTAGAAATCGGGCGGAATGGACTTGACAGTGTACTTTGGAAGCTAGTTATTACTGTCAGCTGTCATTTGGTACCCTTTTGCTGCCGATAGAAGCTGTACTTCGCCCGGAAAAAATTATAAACGACGATGTACTCTCATTGATTTCATGTCCGAGGTGTTGTGGTAGGTTTATTACCTAAAAATCGTGTGAAATACACTTGACAGTTTACTTTGACAACTAGCCACTACTGTCAGCTGTCATTGGATACCCTTTTATTGCCGATAGAAGCTGTACTTTGCCCGGAAAAAATTATAGAACACGATGTACTCTCATCGATTTCATGTCCAGGGTGTTGTGGTGAGTTTATCACCTAGAAATCGGGCCAAATGGACTTGACAGTGTACTTTCGAAGCTAGTGACTGTTGTCAGCTGTCATTTAGTACCCTTTTGGTGCCAATAGAAGCTGTACTTCGCCCGGAAAAAATTATAAACGACGATGTACTCTCATCGATTTCATGTCCAGGGTGTTGTGGTAGGTTTATCACCTAGAAATCGGGAGAAATGAACTTGACAGTGTACTTTGACAGCTGGTCACAACTGTCAGCTGTCATTTGATTAACTTTTGATGCCGATCGAAGCTGTACTTCGCCCGGAAAAAATTATAGAACACGATGTACTCTCATCGATTTCACGTCCAGGGTGTTGTGGTGAGTTTATCAACTAGAAATCGGGCGAAATGGACTTCACAGTGTACTTTATCAGCTAGTGACTACTGTCAGCTGTCATTTGGTGTCCTTTTGGTTCCGATAAAAGCTGTACTTCGCCCAAAAAAAAATTATAGACGACGATGTATTCTCATCGATTTCATGTCCAGGGTGTTGTGGTAAGTTTATCACCTAGAAATCGGGCGTAATGGACTTGACAGTGTACTTTTCCAGCTAGCCATTACTGTCAGCTGTCATGTGGTTTACTTTTGATGCCAATCGAAGCTGTACTTTGCCCGGAAAAAATTATAAACGACGATGTACTCTCATCGATTTCATGTCCAGGGTGTTGACGTAGGTTTATCACCTAGAAATCGGGTGAAATGAACTTGACAGTGTACTAAGACAGCTGGTCACAACTGCCAGCTGTCATTTGATTAACTTTTAATGCCAATCGGAGCTGTACTTCGCCCGGAAAAAAGTATAGAACACGATGTACTCTCATCGATTTCATGTCCAGGGTGTTGTGGTGAGTTTATCACCTAGAAATCGGGCGAAATGGACTTGACAGTGTACTTTAAAAGCTAGTGACTACTGTCAGCTGTCATTTGGTACCCTTTTGGTGCCGATAGAAGCTGTACTTCGCCCGGAAAAAATTATAGACGACGATGTATTCTCATCGATTTCATGTCCAGGGTGTTGTGGTGAGTTTATCACCTAGAAATCGGGCGAAATGGACTTGACAGTGTACTTTGGAAGCTAGTGATTACTTTCAGCTGTCATTTGGTACCCTTTTGCTGCCGATAGAAGCTGTACTTCGCCCGGAAAAAATTATAAACGACGATGTACTCTCATTGATTTCATGTCCAAGGTGTTGTGGTAGGTTTATTACCTAGAAATCGTGTGTAATACACTTGACAGTGTACTTTGACAACTAGCCACTACTGTCAGCTGTCATTGGATACCCTTTTGGTGCCGATGAAAGCTGTACTTCGCCCAAAAAAAATTATAGACGACGATGTATTCTCATCGATTTCATGTCCAGGGTGTTGTGGTAAGTTTATCACCTAGAAATCGGGCGTAATGGACTTGAAATTGTACTTTGACAGCTATTAATTACTGTCAGCTGTCATCTGGTATACTTTTGATGCCAATCGAAGCTGTACTTTGCCCGGAAAAAATTATAAACGACGATGTACTCTCATCGATTTCATGTCCAGGGTGTTGTGGTAGGTTTATCACCTAGAAATCGGGAAAAATGAACTTGACAGTGTACTTTGACAGCTGGTCACAACTGTCAGCTGTCATTTGATTAACTTTTGATGCCGATCGAAGCTGTACTTCGCCCGGAAAAAATTATAGAACACGATGTACTCTCATCGATTTCACGTCCAGGGTGTTGTGGTGAGTTTATCAACTAGAAAACGGGCGAAATGGACTTGACAGTGTACTTAATCAGCTAGTGACTACTGTCAGCTGTCATTTGGTGTCCTTCTGGTTCCGATAAAAGCTGTACTTCGCCCAAAAAAAAATTATAGACGACGATGTATTCTCATCGATTTCATGTCCAGGGTGTTGTGGTAAGTTTATCACCTAGAAATCGGGCGTAATGGACTTGACAGTGTACTTTGACAGCTAGTCATTACTGTCAGCTGTCATCTGGTATACTTTTGATGCCAATCGAAGCTGTACTTTGCCCGGAAAAAATTATAAACAACGATGTACTCTCATGGATTTCATGTCCAGGGTGTTGTGGTAGGTTTATCACCTAGAAATCGGGTGAAATGAACTTGACGGTGTTCTTTGACAGCTGGTCATAACTGTCGGCTGTCATTTGATTAACTTTTGATGCCGATCGGAGCTGTACTTCGCCCGGAAAAAATTATAGAACACGATGTACTCTCATCGATTTCATGTCCAGGGTGTTGTGGTGAGTTTATCACCTAGAAATCGGGCGTAATGGACTTGACAGTGTACTTTGACAGCTAGCCATTACTGTCAGCTGTCATCTGGTACACTTTTAATGCCAATCGAAGCTGTACTTTGCCCGGAAAAAATTATAAACGACGATGTACTCTCATCGATTTCATGTCCAGGGTGTTGTGGTAGGTTTATCACCTAGAAATCGGGTGAAATGAACTTGACAGTGTACTTTGACAGCTGGTCACAACTGTCAGCTGTCATTTGATTAACTTTTGATGCCGATCGGAGCTGTACTTTGCCCGGAAAAAATTATAGAACACGATGTACTCTCATCGATTTCATGTCCAGGGTGTTGTGGTGAGTTTATTACCTAGAAATCGGGCGAAATGGACTTGACAGTGTACTTTGGAAGCTAGTGACTACTGTCAGCTGTCATTTGGTACCCTTTTGGTGCCGACAGAAGCTGTACTTCGCCCGGAAAAAATTATAGACGACGATGTATTCTCATCGATTTCATGTCCAGGGTGTTGTGGTAAGTTCATCACCTAGAAACCGGGCGTAATGGACTTGACAGTGTAATTTGACAGCTAGCCATAACTGTCAGCTGTCACCTGATTCACTTTTGAAGCCAATCGAAGCTGTACTTTGCCCGGAAAAAAATATAAACGACGATGTACTCTCATCGATTTCATGTCCAGGATGTTGTGGTAGGTTTATCACCTAGAAATCGGGTGAAGTGAACTTGACAGTGTACTTTGACAGCTGGTCACAACTGTCAGCTGTCATTTGATTAACTTTTGATGCCGATCGAAGCTGTACTTTGCCCGGAAAAAATTATAGAACACGATGTACTCTCATCGATTTCATGTCCAGGGTGTTGTGGTGAGTTTATCACCTAGAAATCGGGCGAAATGGAATTGACGGTGTACTTTGACAACTAGCCATTACTGTCAGCTGTCATTGTGTACCCTTTTATTGCCGATATAAGCTGTACTTCGCCCGGAAAAAATTATAGACGACGATGTATTCTCATCGATTTCATGTCCAGGGTGTTGTGGTAAGTTTATCACCTAGAAATCGGGCGTAATGGACTTGACAGTGTACTTCGACAGCTAGCCAAAACTGTCAGCTGTCATTTGGTACACTTTTAATGCCAATCAAAGCTGTACTTCGCGCGGAAAAAATTATAGAACACGATGTACTCTCATCGATTTCATGTCCAGGGTGTTGTGGTGAGTTTATCACCTAGAAATCGGGCGAAATGGACTTGACAGTGTACTTTGGAAGCTAGTGACTACTGTCAGCTGTCATTTGGTACCTTTTTGGTGCCGACAGAAGCTGTACTTCGCCCGGAAAAAATTATAGACGACGATGTATTCTCATCGATTTCATGTCCAGGGTGTTGTGGTAAGTTCATCACCTAGAAACCGGGCGTAATGGACTTGACAGTGTAATTTGACAGCTAGCCATAACTGTCAGCTGTCACCTGATTCACTTTTGAAGCCAATCGAAGCTGTACTTTGCCCGGAAAAAAATATAAACGACGATGTACTCTCATCGATTTCATGTCCAGGATGTTGTGGTAGGTTTATCACCTAGAAATCGGGTGAAGTGAACTTGACAGTGTACTTTGACAGCTGGTCACAACTGTCAGCTGTCATTTGATTAACTTTTGATGCCGAGCGAAGCTGTACTTTGCCCGGAAAAAATTATAGAACACGATGTACTCTCATCGATTTCATGTCCAGGGTGTTGTGGTGAGTTTATTACCTAGAAATCGGGCAAAATGGACTTGACAGTGTACTTTGGCAGCTAGCCATTACTGTCAGCTGTCATTTGGTACACTTTTGATGCCAATCGAAGATGTACTTTGCCCGGAAAAAATTATAAACGACGATGTACTCTCATCGATTTCATGTCCAGGGTGTTGTGGTAGGTTTATCACCTAGAAATCGGGCGAAATGGACTTGACAGTGTACTTTGACAACTAGCCACTACTGTCAGCTGTCATTTGGTACCCTTTTATTGCCAATAGAAGCTGTACTTTGCCCGGAAAAAAATATAAACGACGATGTACTCTCATCGATTTCATGTCCAGGGTGTTTTGGTGAGTTTATCACCTAGAAATCGGGCGAAATGGACTTGACAGTGTACTTTGGAAGCTAGTGACTACTGTCAGCTGTCATTTGATACCCTTTTGGTGCCAATAGAAGCTGTACTTCGCCCGGAAAAAATTATAGACGACGATGTATTCTCATCGATTTCATGTCCAGGGTGTTGTGGTGAGTTTATCAACTAGAAATCGGGCGTAATGGACTTGACAGTGTACATTGACAGCTAGTCATTACTGTCAGCTGTCATCTGGTACACTTTTGATGCCAATCGAAGCTGTACTTTGCCCGGAAAAAATTATAAGCGACGATGTACTCTCATCGATTTCATGTCCAGGGTGTTGACGTAGGTTTATCACCTAGAAATCGGGTGAAATGAACTTGACAGTGTACTTTGACAGCTGGTCACAACTGTCAGCTGTCATTTGCTTAACTTTTGATGCCGATCGGAGCTGTACTTCGCCCGGAAAAAATTATAGAACACGATGTACTCTCATCGATTTCATGTCCAGGGTGTTGTGGTGAGTTTATCACCTAGAAATCGGGCGAAATACATTTTAAGGTGTACTTTGAAAGCTAGTGACTACTGTCAGCTGTCATTTGGTACCCTTTTGGTGTCGATAGAAGCTGTACTTCGCCCGGAAAAAATTATAGACGATGATGTATTCTCATCGATTTCATGTCCAGGGTGTTGTGGTAAGTTTATCAACTAGAAATCGGGCGTAATGGACTTGACAGTGTACTTTGACAGCTAGTCATTACTGTCAGCTGTCATGTGGTTTACTTTTGATGCCAATCGAAGCTGTACTTTGCCCGGAAAAAATTATAAACGACGGTGTACTCTCATCGATTTCATGTCCAGGGTGTTGTGGTAGGTTTATCACCTAGAAATCGGGTGAAGTGAACTTGACAGTGTACTTTGACAGCTGGTCACAACTGTCAGCTGTCATTTGATTAACTTTTGATGCCGATCGAGGCTGTACTTTGCCCGGAAAAAATTATAGAACACGATGTACTCTCATCGATTTCATGTCTAGGGTGTTGTGGTGAGTTTATCACCTAGAAATCGGGCGAAATGGACTTGACAGTGTACTTTGGAAGCTAGTGACTACTGTCAGCTGTCATTTGGTACCCTTTTGGTGCCGACAGAAGCTGTACTTCGCCCGGAAAAAATTATAGACGACGATGTTTTCTCTTCGATTTCATGTCCAGGGTGTTGTGGTAAGTTCATCACCTAGAAACCGGGCGTAATGGACTTGACAGTGTAATTTGGCAGCTAGCTATAACTGTCAGCTGTCACCTGGTACACTTTTATTGCCAATCGAAGCTGTACTTTGCCCGGAAAAAAATATAAACGACGATGTACTCTCATCGATTTCATGTCCAGGGTGTTGTGGTAGGTTTATCACCTAGAAATCGGGTGAAATGAACTTGACAGTGTACTTTGACAGCTGGTCACAACTGTCAGCTGTCATTTAATTAACTTTTGATGCCGATCGGAGCTGTACTTCGCCCGGAAAAAATTATAGAACACGATGTACTCTCATCGATTTCATGTCCAGGGTGTTGTGGTGTGTTTATCACCTAGAATTCGGGCGAAATGGACTTGACAGTGTACTTTGACAGCTAGTCACTACTGTCAGCTGTCATTTGGTACCCTTTTGGTGCCGATAGAAGCTGTACTTCGCCCGGAAAAAATTATAGACGACGATGTACTCTCATCGATTTCATGTCCAGGGTGTTGTGGTGAGTCTATCACCTAGAAATCGGGCGTAATGGACTTGACAGTGTACTTTGACAGCTAGCCATTACTGTCAGCTGTCATCTGGTACACTTTTGATGCCGATCGGAGCTGTACTTCGCCCGGAAAAAATTATAGAACACGATGTACTCTCATCGATTTCATGTCCAGGGTGTTGTGGTGAGTTTATCACCTAGAAATCGGGCGAAATACATTTGAAGGTGTACTTTGAAAGCTAGTGACTACTGTCAGCTGTCATTTGGTACCCTTTTGGTGTCGATAGAAGCTGTACTTCGCCCGGAAAAAATTATAGACGATGATGTATTCTCATCGATTTCATGTCCAGGGTGTTGTGGTAAGTTTATCAACTAGAAATCGGGCGTAATGGACTTGACAGTGTACTTTGACAGCTAGTCATTACTGTCAGCTGTCATGTGGTTTACTTTTGATGCCAATCGAAGCTGTACTTTGCCCGGAAAAAATTATAAACGACGGTGTACTCTCATCGATTTCATGTCCAGGGTGTTGTGGTAGGTTTATCACCTAGAAATCGGGTGAAGTGAACTTGACAGTGTACTTTGACAGCTGGTCACAACTGTCAGCTGTCATTTGATTAACTTTTGATGCCGATCGAGGCTGTACTTTGCCCGGAAAAAATTATAGAACACGATGTACTCTCATCGATTTCATGTCTAGGGTGTTGTGGTGAGTTTATCACCTAGAAATCGGGCGAAATGGACTTGACAGTGTACTTTGGAAGCTAGTGACTACTGTCAGCTGTCATTTGGTACCCTTTTGGTGCCGACAGAAGCTGTACTTCGCCCGGAAAAAATTATAGACGACGATGTCTTCTCTTCGATTTCATGTCCAGGGTGTTGTGGTAAGTTCATCACCTAGAAACCGGGCGTAATGGACTTGACAGTGTAATTTGGCAGCTAGCTATAACTGTCAGCTGTCACCTGGTACACTTTTAATGCCAATCGAAGCTGTACTTTGCCCGGAAAAAAATATAAACGACGATGTACTCTCATCGATTTCATGTCCAGGGTGTTGTGGTAGGTTTATCACCTAGAAATCGGGTGAAATGAACTTGACAGTGTACTTTGACAGCTGGTCACAACTGTCAGCTGTCATTTAATTAACTTTTGATGCCGATCGGAGCTGTACTTCGCCCGGAAAAAATTATAGAACACGATGTACTCTCATCGATTTCATGTCCAGGGTGTTGTGGTGTGTTTATCACCTAGAATTCGGGCGAAATGGACTTGACAGTGTACTTTGACAGCTAGTCACTACTGTCAGCTGTCATTTGGTACCCTTTTGGTGCCGATAGAAGCTGTACTTTGCCCGGAAAAAATTATAGACGACGATGTACTCTCATCGATTTCATGTCCAGGGTGTTGTGGTGAGTCTATCACCTAGAAATCGGGCGTAATGGACTTGACAGTGTACTTTGACAGCTAGCCATTACTGTCAGCTGTCATCTGGTACACTTTTGATGCCAATCGAAGCTGTACTTTGCCCGGAAAAAATTATAAACGACGATGTACTCTCATCGATTTCATGTCCAGGGTGTTGTGGTAGGTTTATCACCTAGAAATCGGGTGAAATGAACTTGACAGTGTACTTTGACAGCTGGTCACAACTGTCAGCTGTCATTTGATTAACTTTTGATGCCGATCGGAGCTGTACTTCGCCCGGAAAAAATTATAGAACACGATGTACTCTCATCGATTTCATGTCCAGGGTGTTGTGGTGAGCTTATCACCTAGAAATCGGGCGTAATGGACTTGACAGTGTACTTTGACAGCTAGCCATTACTGTCAGCTGTCATCTGTTATACTTTTGATGCCAATCGAAGCTGTACTTTGCCCGGAAAAAATTATAAACGACGATGTACTCTCATCGATTTCATGTCCAGGGTGTTGACGTAGGTTTATCACCTAGAAATCGGGTGAAATGAACTGGACAGTGTACTTTGACAGCTGGTCACAACTGCCAGCTGTCATTTGATTAACTTTTGATGCCGATCGGAGCTGTACTTTGCCCGGAAAAAATTATAGAACACGATGTACTCTCATCGATTTCATGTCCAGGGTGTTGTGGTGAGTTTATCACCTAGAAATCGGGCGAAATGGACTTGACAGTGTACTTTGGAAGCTAGTGACTACTGTCAACTGTCATTTGGTACCCTTTTGGTGCCGATAGAAGCTGTACTTCGCCCGGAAAAAATTATAGACGACGATGTATTCTCATCGATTTCATGTCCAGGGTGTTGTGGTAAGTTTATCACCTAGAAATCGGGCGTAATGGACTTGACAGTGTACTTTGACAGCTAGTCAAAACTGTCAGCTGTCATTTGGTACACTTTTGATGCCAATCAAAGCTGTACTTTGCCCGGAAAAAATTATAAACGACGATGTACTCTCATCGATTTCATGTCCAGGGTGTTGTGGTAGGTTTATCACCTAGAAATCGGGTGAAATGAACTTGACAGTGTACTTTGACAGCTGGCCACAACTGTCAGCTGTCATTTGATTAACTTTTGATGCCGATCGAAGCTGTACTTTGCCCGAAAAAAATTATAGAACACGATGTACACTCATCGATTTCATGTCCAGGGTGTTGTGGTAAGTTTATCACCTAGAAATTGGGCGTAATGGACTTGACAGTGTACTTTGGCAGCTAGCTATTACTGTCAGCTGTCATTTGGTACACTTTTGATGCCAATCGAAGATGTACTTTGCCCGGAAAAAATTATAAACGACGATGTACTCTCATTGATTTCATGTCCAAGGTGTTGTGGTAGGTTTATTACCTAGAAATCGTGTGAAATACACTTGACAGTGTACTTTGACAACTAGCCATTACTGTCAGCTGTCATTGTGTACCCTTTTATTGCCGATATAAGCTGTACTTTGCCCGGAAAAAATTATAGAACACGATGTACTTTTATCGATTTCAT
The DNA here is from genome assembly GCA_963942545.1 of Oxycera nigricornis. Taxonomy (NCBI): domain Eukaryota; kingdom Metazoa; phylum Arthropoda; class Insecta; order Diptera; family Stratiomyidae; genus Oxycera; species Oxycera nigricornis. The sequence goes on along the minus strand of OZ012664.1, from coordinate 17,901,340 downwards.
GTCCAGGGTGTTGTGGTGAGTTTATCACCTAGAAATCGGGCGAAATGGACTTGACAGTGTACTTTGGAAGCTAGTGACTACTGTCAGCTGTCATTTGTAACCCTTTTGGTGCCAATAGAAGCTGTACTTCGCCCGGAAAAAATTATAAACGACGATGTATTCTCATCGATTTCATGTCCAGGGTGTTGTGGTGAGTTTATCAACTAGAAATCGGGCGTAATGGACTTGACAGTGTACTTTGACAGCTAGTCATTACTGTCAGCTGTCATCTGGTACACTTTTGATGCCAATCAAAGCTGTACTTTGCCCGGAAAAAAATATAAACGACGATGTACTCTCATCGATTTCATGTCCAGGGTGTTGTGGTAGGTTTATCACCTAGAAATCGGGTGAAATGAACTTGACAGTGTACTTTGACAGCTGGTCACAACTGTCAGCTGTCATTTGATTAACTTTTAATGCCGATCGGAGCTGTACTTCGCCCGGAAAAAATTATAGAACACGATGTACTCTCATCGATTTCACGTCCAGGGTGTTGTGGTGAGTTTATCAACTAGAAATCGGGCGAAATGGACTTGACAGTGTACTTTGGCAGCTAGTGACTACTGTCAGCTGTCATTTGGTACCCTTTTGGTGCCGATAAAAGCTGTACTTCGCCCAAAAAAAATTATAGACGACGATGTATTCTCATCGATTTCATGTCCAGGGTGTTGTGGTAAGTTTATCACCTAGAAATCGGGCGTAATGGACTTGACAGTGTACTTTGACAGCTAGCCATAACTGTCAGCTGTCATCTGGTACACTTTTAATGCCAATCTAAGCTGTACTTTGCCCGGAAAAAATTATAAACGACGATGTACTCTCATCGATTTCATGTCCAGGGTGTTGTGGTAGGTTTATCACCTAGAAATCGGGTGAAATGAACTTGACAGTGTTCTTTGACAGCTGGTCACAACTGTCGGCTGTCATTTGATTAACTTTTGATGCCAATTGGAGCTGTACTTCGCCCGGAAAAAAATATAGAACACGATGTACTCTCATCGATTTCATGTCCAGGGTGTTGTGGTTAGTGTATCACCTAGAAATCGGCCGAAATGGACTTGACAGTGTACTTTGACAGCTGGTCACAACTGTCAGCTGTCATTTGATCAACTTTTGATGCCGATCGGAGCTGTACTTCGCCCGGAAAAAATTATATAACACGATGTACTCTCATCGATTTCATGTCCAGGGTGTTGTGGTGAGTTTATCACCTAGAAATCAGGCGTAATGGACTTGACGGTGTACTTTGGCAGCTAGCTATTACTGTCAACTGTCATCTGCTACACTTTTGACGCCAATCGAAGCTGTACTTTGCCCGGAAAAAATTATAAACGACGATATACTCTCATCGATTTCATGTCCAGGGTGTTGTGGTGTGTTTATCACCTAGAAATCGGGCGAAATGCACTTGACAGTGTAGTTTGACAGCTAGCGACTTATGTCAGCTGTCATTTGGTACCCTTTTGGTGCCCATAGAAGCTGTACTACGCCCGGAAAAAATTATAGACGACGATGTATTCTCATCGATTTCATGTCCAGGGTGTTGTGGTAAGTTTATCACCTAGAAATCGGGCGTAATGGACTTGACAGTGTACTTTGACAGCTAGCCATTACTGTCAGCTGTCAATTGGTACACTTTTGATGCCAATCGAAGGTGTACTTTGCCCGGAAAAAATTATAAACGACGATGTACTCTCATCGATTTCATGTCCAGGGTGTTGTGGTAGGTTTATCACCTAGAAATCGTGTGAAATACACTTGACAGTGTACTTTGGCAACTAGTCACTACTGTCAGCTGTCATTTGATACACTTTTGATGCCAATCGAAGATGTACTTTGCCCGGAAAAAATTATAAACGACGATGTACTCTCATTGATTTCATGTCCAAGGTGTTGTGGTAGGTTTATTACCTAGAAATCGTGTGAAATACACTTGACAGTGTACTTTGACAACTAGCCACTTTTGCCAGCTGTCATTGGGTACCCTTTTATTGCCAATAGAAGCTGTACTTTGCCCGGAAAAAATTATAGAACACGATGTACTTTTATCGATTTCATGTCCAGGGTGTTGTGGTGAGTTTATCACCTAGAAATCGGGCGAAATGGACTTGACAGTGTACTTCGAAAGCTAGTGACTACTGGCAGCTGTCATTTGGTACCCTTTTGGTGCCAATAGAAGCTGTACTTCGCCCGGAAAAAATTATTGACGACGATGTATTCTCATCGATTTCATGTCCAGGGTGTTGTGGTGAGTTTATCAACTAGAAATCGGGCGTAATGGACTTGACAGTGTACTTTGACAGCTAGTCATTACTGTCAGCTGTCATTTGGTACACTTTTGATGCCAATCGAAGCTGTACTTTGCCCGGAAAAAATTATAAACGACGATGTACTCTCATCGATTTCATGTCCAGGGTGTTGTGGTAGGTTTATCACCTAGAAATCGGGTGAAATGAACTTGACAGTGTACTTTGACAGCTGGTCACAACTGTCAGCTGTCATTTGATTAACTTTTGATGCCGATCGGAGCTGTACTTCGCCCGGAAAAAATTATAGAACACGATGTACTCTCATCGATTTCACGTCCAGGGTGTTGTGGTGAGGTTATCAACTAGAAATCGGGCGAAATGGACTTGACAGTGTACTTTGGCAGCTAGTGACTACGGTCAGCTGTCATTTGGTACCCTTTTGGTGCCGATAACAGCTGTACTTCGCCCAAAAAAAATTATAGACGACGATGTATTCTCATCGATTTCATGTCCAGGGTGTTGTGGTAAGTTTATCACGTAGAAATCGGGCGTAATGGACTTGACAGTGTACTTTGACAGCTAGCCATTACTGTCAGCTGTCATCTGGTACACTTTTGGTGCCAATCGAAGCTGTACTTTGCCCGGAAAAAATTATAAACGACGATGTACTCTCATCGATTTCATGTCCAGGGTGTTGTGGTAGGTTTATCACATAGAAATCGGGTGAAATGAACTTGACAGTGTTCTTTGACAGCTGGTCACAACTGTCGGCTGTCATTTGATTAACTTTTGATGCCGATCGTAGCTGTACTTCGCCCGGAAAAAATTATAGAACACGATGTACTCTCATCGATTTCATGTCCAGGGTGTTGTGGTGAGTTTATCACCTAGAAATCGGCCGAAATGGACTTGACAGTGTACTTTGGAAGCTAGTGACTACTGTTAGCTGTCATTTGGTACTATTTTGGTGCCAATAGAAGCTGTACTTTGCCCGGAAAAAATTATAGACGACGATGTATTCTCATCGATTTCATGTCCAGGGTGTTGTGGTGAGTTTATCACCTAGAAATCGGGCGAAATGGACTTGACAGTGGACTTTGGCAGCTAGTGACTACTGTCAGCTGTCATTTGGTACCCTTTTGGTGCCGATAGAAGCTGTATTTCGCCCGGAAAAAATTATAGACGACGATGTACTCTTATCGATTTCATGTCCAGGGTGTTGTGGTGAGTTTATCACCTAGAAATCGGGCGTAATGGACTTGACAGTGTACTTTGACAGCTAGCCATTACTGTCAGCTGTCATCTGGTACACTTTTGATGTCAATCGAAGCTGTACTTTGCCCGGAAAAAATTATAAACGACGATGTACTCTCATCGATTTCATGTCCAGGGTGTTGTGGTAGGTTTATCACCTAGAAATCGGGTGAAATGAACTTGACAGTGTACTTTAACAGCTGGCTACAACTGTCAGCTGTCATTTGATCAACTTTTGATGCCGATCGGAGCTGTACTTCGCCCGGAAAAAATTATAGAACACGATGTACTCTCATCGATTTCATGTCCAGGGTGTTGTGGTGAGTTTATCACCTAGAAATCAGGCGTAATGGACTTGACGGTGTACTTTGACAGCTAGCCAATACTGTCAACTGTCATCTGCTACACTTTTGATGCCAATCGAAGCTGTACTTTGCCCGGAAAAAATTATAAACGACGATATACTCTCATCGATTTCATGTCCAGGGTGTTGTGGTGTGTTTATCACCTAGAAATCGGGCGAAATGCACTTGACAGTGTACTTTGACAGCTAGCCATTACTATCAGCTGTCATCTGGTACACTTTTGGTGCCAATCGAAGCTGTACTTTGCCCGGAAAAAATTATAAACGACGATGTACTCTCATCGATTTCATGTCCAGGGTGTTGTGGTAGGTTTATCACATAGAAATCGGGTGAAATGAACTTGACAGTGTTCTTTGACAGCTGGTCACAACTGTCGGCTGTCATTTGATTAACTTTTGATGCCGATCGTAGCTGTACTTCGCCCGGAAAAAATTATAGAACACGATGTACTCTCATCGATTTCATGTCCAGGGTGTTGTGGTGAGTTTATCACCTAGAAATCGGCCGAAATGGACTTGACAGTGTACTTTGGAAGCTAGTGACTACTGTTAGCTGTCATTTGGTACTATTTTGGTGCCAATAGAAGCTGTACTTTGCCCGGAAAAAATTATAGACGACGATGTATTCTCATCGATATCATGTCCAGGGTGTTGTGGTGAGTTTATCACCTAGAAATCGGGCGAAATGGACTTGACAGTGGACTTTGGCAGCTAGTGACTACTGTCAGCTGTCATTTGGTACCCTTTTGGTGCCGATAGAAGCTGTATTTCGCCCGGAAAAAATTATAGACGACGATGTACTCTCATCGATTTCATGTCCAGGGTGTTGTGGTGAGTTTATCACCTAGAAATCGGGCGTAATGGACTTGACAGTGTACTTTGACAGCTAGCCATTACTGTCAGCTGTCATCTGGTACACTTTTGATGTCAATCGAAGCTGTAGTTTGCCCGGAAAAAATTATAAACGACGATGTACTCTCATCGATTTCATGTCCAGGGTGTTGTGGTAGGTTTATCACCTAGAAATCGGGTGAAATGAACTTGACAGTGTACTTTGACAGCTGGTCACAACTGTCAGCTGTCATTTGATCAACTTTTGATGCCGATCGGAGCTGTACTTCGCCCGGAAAAAATTATAGAACACGATGTACTCTCATCGATTTCATGTCCAGGGTGTTGTGGTGAGTTTATCACCTAGAAATCAGGCGTAATGGACTTGACGGTGTACTTTCACAGCTAGCCAATACTGTCAACTGTCATCTGCTACACTTTTGATGCCAATCGAAGCTGTACTTTGCCCGGAAAAAATTATAAACGACGATATACTCTCATCGATTTCATGTCCAGGGTGTTGTGGTGTGTTTATCACCTAGAAATCGGGTGAAATGCACTTGACAGTGTAATTTGACAGCTAGTGACTACTGTCAGCTGTCATTTGGTACCCTTTTGGTGCCCATAAAAGCTGTACTTCGCCCGGAAAAAAATATAGACGACGATGTATTCTCATCGATTTCATGTCCAGGGTGTTGTGGTAAGTTTATCACCTAGAAATCGGGCGTAATGGACTTGACAGTGTACTTTGACAGCTAGCCATCACTGTCAGCTGTCATCTGGTACACTTTTGATGCCAATCGAAGCTGTACTTTGCCCGGAAAAAATTATCAACGACGATGTACTCTCATCGATTTCATGTCCAGGGTGTTGTGGTAGGTTTATCACCTAGAAATCGGGTGAAATGAACTTGACAGTGTACTTTGACAGCTGGTCACAACTGTCAGCTGTCATTTGATTAACTTTTGATGCCGATCAGAGCTGTACTTCGCCCGGAAAAAATTATAGAACACGATGTACTCTCATCGATTTCATGTCCAGGGTGTTGTGGTGAGTTTATCACCTAGAAATCAGGCGTAATGGACTTGACGGTGTACTTTGACAGCTAGCCAATACTGTCAACTGTCATCTGCTACACTTTTGATGCCAATCGAAGCTGTACTTTGCCCGGAAAAAATTATAAACGACGATGTACTCTCATCGATTTCATGTCCAGGGTGTTGTGGTAGGTTTATCACCTAGAAATCGGGTGAAATGAACTTGACAGTGTACTTAAACAGCTGGTCACAACTGACAGCTGTCATTCGATTAACTTTTGATGCCAATCGGAGCTGTACTTCGCCCGGAAAAAAGTATAGAACACGATGTACTCTCATCGATTTCATGTCCAGGGTGTTGTGGTGAGTTTACCACCTAGAAATCGGGCGAAATGGACTTGACAGTGTACTTTAAAAGCTAGCCATTACTGTCAACTGTCATCTGGTACACTTTTGATGCCAATCGAAGCTGTACTTTGCCCGGAAAAAATTATAAACGATGATGTACTCTCATCGATTTCATGTGCAGGGTGTTGTGGTAGGTTTATCACCTAGAAATCGGGTGAAATGAACTTGACAGTGTACTTTGACAGCTGGTCACAACTGTCAGCTGTCATTTGATTAACTTTTGATGCCGATCAGAGCTGTACTTCGCCCGGAAAAAAATTATAGAACACGATGTACTCTCATCGATTTCATGTCCAGGGTGTTGTGGTGAGTTTATCACCTAGAAATCGGGCGTAATGGACTTGACAGTGTACTTTGACAGCTAGCCATTACTGTCAGCTGTCATTTGATATACTTTTGATGCCAATCCAAGCTGTACTTTGCCCGGAAAAAATTATAAACGAAGATGTACTCTCATCGATTTCATGTCCAGGGTGTTGTGGTGTGTTTATCACCTAGAAATCGGGCGAAATGCACTTGGCAGTGTACTTTGACAGCTAGTGACTGTTGTCAGCTGTCATTTGGTACCCTTTTGGTGCCAATAGAAGCTGTACTATGCCCGGAAAATATTATAGACGACGATGTATTCTCATCGATTTCATGTCCAGGGTGTTGTGGTAAGTTTATCACCTAGAAATCGGGCAAAATGGACTTGACAGTGTACTTTGGCAGCTAGCCATTACTGTCAGCTGTCATCTGGTACGCTTTTGATGCCAATCAAAGCTGTACTTTGCCCGGAAAAAATTATAAACGACGATGTACTCTCATCGATTTCATGTCCAGGGTGTTGTGGTAGGTTTATCACCTAGAAATCGGGTGAAATGAACTTGACAGTGTACTTTGACAGCTGGTCACAACTGTCAGCTGTCATTTGATTAACTTTTGATGCCGATCAGAGCTGTACTTCGCCCGGAAAAAATTATAGAACACGATGTACTCTCATCGATTTCATGTCCAGGGTGTTGTGGTGAGTTTATCACCTAGAAATCGGACGTAATGGACTTGACAGTGTACTTTGACAGCTAGCCATTACTGTCAGCTGTCTTCTGGTAGATTTTTAATGCCGATAGAAGCTGTACTTCGCCCGGAAAAAATTATAAACGACGATGTACTCTCATTGATTTCATGTCCAAGGTGTTGTGGTAGGTTTATTACCTAGAAATCGTGTGAAATACACTTGACAGTGTACTTTGACAACTAGCCACTACTGTCAGCTGTCATTGGATACCCTTTTATTGCCGGTAGAAGCTGTACCTCGCCCGGAAAAAATTATAGAACACGATGTACTCTTATCGATTTCATGTCCAGGGTGTTGTGGTGAGTTTATCACCTAGAAATCGGGCGAAATGGACTTGACAGTGTACTTTCAAAGCTAGTGACTGTTGTCAGCTGTCATTTAGTACCCTTTTAGTGCCAATAGAAGCTGTACTTCGCCCGGAAAAAATTATAGACGACGATGTATTCTCATCGATTTCATGTCCAGGGTGTTGTGGTGAGTTTATCACCTAGAAATCGGGCGTAATGGACTTGACAGTGTACTTTGACAGCTAGCCATTACTGTCAACTGTCATCTGGTACACTTTTGATGCCAATCGAAGCTGTACTTTGCCCGGAAAAAATTATAAACGACGATGTACTCTCATCGATTTCATGTCCAGGGTGTTGTGGTAGGTTTATCACCTAGAAATCGGGTGAAATGAACTTGACAGTGTACCTTGACAGCTGGTCACATTTGTCAGCTGTCATTTGATTAACTTTTGATGCCGATCAGAGCTGTACTTCGCCCGGAAAAAATTATAGAACACGATGTACTCTCATCGATTTCATGTCCAGGGTGTTGTGGTGAGTTTATCACCTAGAAATCGGGCGTAATGGACTTGACAGTGTACTTTGACAGCTAGTAATTACTGTCAGCTGTCATCTGGTACACTTTTGGTGCCAATAGAAGCTGTACTTCGCCCGGAAAAAATTATAGACGACGATGTATTCTCATCGATTTCATGTCCAGGGTGTTGTGGTGAGTTTATCACCTAGAAATCGGGCGAAATGGACTTGACAGTGTACTTTGGCAGCTAGTGACTACTGTCAGCTGTCATCTGGTACACTTTTGATGCCAATCGAAGCTGTACTTTGCCCGGAAAAAATTATAAACGACGATGTACTCTCATCGATTTCATGTCCAGGGTGTTGACGTAGATTTATCACCTAGAAATCGGGTGAAATGAACTTGACAGTGTACTTAGACAGCTGATCACAACTGCCAGCTGTCATTTGATTAACTTTTAATGCCGATCGGAGCTGTACTTCGGCCGGGAAAAAAGTATAGAACACGATGTACTCTCATCGATTTCATGTCCAGGGTGTTGTGGTGAGTTTATCACCTAGAAATCGGGCGAAATGGACTTGACAGTGTACTTTGGGAGCTAGTGACTACTGTCAGCTGTCATTTGGTACCCTTTTGATGCCGATAAAAGCTGTACTTCGCCCGGAAAAAATTATAGACGACGATGTACTCTCATCGATTTCATGTCCAGGGTGTTGTGGTAAGTTTATCACCTAGAAATCGGGCGTAATGGACTTGACAGTGTACTTTGGCAACTAGCCATCACTGTCAGCTGTCATCTGGTACACTTTTAATGCCAATCGAAGCTGTACTTTGCCCGGAAAAAATTATAAACGACGATGTACTCTCATCGATTTCATGTCCAGGGTGTTGTGGTAGGTTTATCACCTAGAAATCGGGTGAAATGAACTTGACAGTGTACTTTGACAGCTGGTCACAACTGTCAGCTGTCATCTGATTAACTTTTGATGCCAATTGGAGCTGTACTTTGCCCGGAAAAAATTATAGAACACGATGTACTCTCATCGATTTCATGTCCAGGGTGTTGTGGTGAGTTTATTACCTAGAAATCGGGCGAAATGGACTTGACAGTGTACTTTAGAAGCTAGTGATTACTGTCAGCTGTCATTTGGTACCCTTTTGCTGCCGATAGAAGCTGTACTTCGCCCGGAAAAAATTATAAACGACGATGTACTCTCATTGATTTCATGTCCAAGGTGTTGTGGTAGGTTTATTACCTAGAAATCGTGTGAAATACACTTGACAGTGTACTTTGACAACTAGTCACTACTGTCAGCTGTCATTAAATACCATTTTATTGCCGATAAAAGCTGTACTTCGCCCGGAAAAAATTATAGAACACGATGTACTCTTATCGATTTCATGTCCAGGGTGTTGTGGTGAGTTTATCACCTAGAAATCGGGCGAAATGCACTTGGCAGTGTACTTTGACAGCTAGTGACTACTGTCAGCTGTCATTTGGTACCCTTTTGGTGCCGATAAAAGCTGCACTTCGCCCGGAAAAAATTATAGACGACGATGTACTCTCATCGATTTCATGTCCAGGGTGTTGTGGTGAGTTTATCACCTAGAAATCGGGCGTAATGGACTTAACAGTGTACTTTGACAGCTAGCCATTACTGTCAGCTGTCATCTGGTACACTTTTGATGCCAATCAAAGCTGTACTTTGGCCGGAAAAAATTATAAACGACGATGTACTCTCATCGATTTCATGTCCAGGGTGTTGTGGTAGGTTTATCACCTAGAAATCGGGTGAAATGAACTTGACAGTGTACTTTGACAGCTGGTCACAACTGTCAGCTGTCATTTGATTAACTTTTGATTCCGATCGAAGCTGTACTTCGCCCGGAAAAAATTATAGAACACGATGTACTCTCATCGATTTCATGTCCAGGGTGTTGTGGGGAGTTTATCACCTAGAAATCGGGCGTAATGGACTTGACAGTGTACTTAAACAGCTAGCCATTACTGTCAGCTGTCATCTGGTACACTTTTGATGCCAATCGAAGCTGTACTTTGCCCGGAAAAAATTATAAACGACGATGTACTCTCATCGATTTCATGTCCAGGGTGTTGTGGTAGGTTTATCACCTAGAAATCGGGTGAAATGGACTTGACAGTGTACTTTGACAGCTAGCCATTACTGTCAGCTGTCATCTGGTACACTTTTGATGCCAATCGAAGCTGTACTTTGCCCGGAAAAAATTATAAACGACGATGTACTCTCATCGATTTCATGTCCAGGGTGTTGTGGTAGGTTTATCACCTAGAAATCGGGTGAAATGAACTTGACAGTGTTCTTTGACAGCTGGTCACAACTGTCGGCTGTCATTTGATTAACTTTTGATGCCGATCGGAGCTGTACTTCGCCCGGAAAAAATTATAGAACACGATGTACTCTCATCGATTTCATGTCCAGGGTGTTGTGGTGAGTTTATCACCTAGAAATCGGCCGAAATGGACTTGACAGTGTACTTTGGAACCTAGTGACTACTGTCAGCTGTCATTTGATTAACTTTTGATGCCGATCGGAGCTGTACTTCGCCCGGAAAAAAATATAGAACACGATGTACTCTCATCGATTTCACGTCCAGGGTGTTGTGGTGAGTTTATCAACTAGAAATCGGGCGAAATGGACTTGACAGTGTACTTTGGCAGCTAGTGACTACTGTCAGCTGTCATTTGGTACCCTTTTGGTGCCGATAAAAGCTGTACTCCGCCCAAAAAAAATTATAGACGACGATGTATTCTCATCGATTTCATGTCCAGGGTGTTGTGGTAAGTTTATCACCTAGAAATCGGGCGTAATGGACTTGACAGTGTACTTTGACAGCTAGTAATTACTGTCAGCTGTCATCTGGTACACTTTTGGTGCCAATAGAAGCTGTACTTCGCCCGGAAAAAATTATAGACGACGATGTATTCTCATCGATTTCATGTCCAGGGTGTTGTGGTGAGTTTATCACCTAGAAATCGGGCGAAATGGACTTGACAGTGTACTTTGGCAGCTAGTGACTACTGTGAGCTGTCATTTGGTACCCTTTTGATGCCGATAGAAGCTGTACTTTGCCCGGAAAAAATTATAGACGACGATGTACTCTCATCGATTTCATGTCCAGGGTGTTGTGGTAGGTTTATCACCTAGAAATCGGGTGAAATGAAATTGACAGTGTACTTTGACAGCTGGTCACGACTGTCAGCTGTCATTTGATTAACTTTTGATGCCGATCGGAGCTGTACTTTGCCCGGAAAAAATTATAGAACACGATGTACTCTCATCGATTTCATGTCCAGGGTGTTGTGGTGAGTTTATTACCTAGAAATCGGGCGAAATGGACTTGACAGTGTACTTTAAAAGCTAGTGACTACTGTCAGCTGTCATTTGGTACCCTTTTGGTGCCAATAGAAGCTGTACTTCGCCCGGAAAAAATAATAGACGACGATGTATTCTCATCGATTTCATGTCCAGGGTGTTGTGGTAAGTTTATCACCTAGAAATCGGGCGTAATGGACTTGACAGTGTAATTTGACAGCTAGCCATCACTGTCAGCTGTCATTTTGTACACTTTTAATGCCAATCTAAGCTGTACTTTGCCCGGAAAAAATTATAAACGACGATGTACTCTCATCGATTTCATGTCCAGGGTGTTGTGGTAGGTTTATCACCTAGAAATCGGGTGAAATGAAATTGACAGTGTACTTTGACAGCTGGTCACAACTGTCAGCTGTCATTTGATTAACTTTTGATGCCGATTGAAGCTGTACTTTGCCCGGAAAAAATTATAGAACACGATGTACTCTCATCGATTTCATGTCCAGGGTGTTGTGGTGAGTTTATTACCTAGAAATCGGGCAAAATGGACTTGACAGTGTACTTTGAAAGCTAGTGATTACTGTCAGCTGTCATTTGGTACCCTTTTGCTGCCGATAGAAGCTGTACTTCGCCCGGAAAAAATTATAAACGACGATGTACTCTCATTGATTTCATGTCCAAGGTGTTGTGGTAGGTTTATTACCTATAAATCGTGTTAAATACACTTGACAGTGTACTTTGACAACTAGCCACTACTGTCAGCTGTCATTGGATACCCTTTTATTGCCAATAGAAGCTGTACGTCGCCCGGAAAAAATTATAGAACACGATGTACTCTTATCGATTTCATGTCCAGGGTGTTGTGGTGAGTTTATCACCTAGAAATCGGGCGAAATGGACTTGACAGTGTACTTTCGAAGCTAGTGACTGTTGTCAGCTGTCATTTAGTAACCTTTTGGTGCCAATAGAAGCTGTACTTCGCCCGGAAAAAATTATAGACGACGATGTATTCTCATCGATTTCATGTCCAGGGTGTTGTGGTGAGTTTATCACCTAGAAATCGGGCGTAATGGACTTGACAGTGTACTTTGACAGCTAGCCATTACTGTCAGCTGTCATCTGGTATACTTTTGATGCCAATCGAAGCTGTACTTTGCCCGGAAAAAATTATAAACGACGATGTACTCTCATCGATTTCATGTCCAGGGTGTTGTGGTGTGTTTATCACCTAGAAATCGGGCGAAATGCACTTGACAGTGTACTTTGACAGCTAGTGACTACTGTCAGCTGTCATTTGGTACCCTTTTCGTGCCGATAGAAGCTGTACTTCGCCCGGAAAAAATTATAAAAGACGATGTATTCTCATCGATTTCATGTCCAGGGTGTTGTGGTAAGTTTATCACCTAGAAATCGGGCGTAATGGACTTGACAGTATACTTTGACAGCTAGCCAATACTGTCAGCTGTCATCTGGTACCCTTTTGGTGCCAATCGAAGCTGTACTTTGCCCGGAAAAAATTATAAACGACGATGTACTCTCATCGATTTCATGTCCAGGGTGTTGTGGTAGGTTTATCACCTAGAAATCGGGTGAAATGAACTTGACAGTGTACTTTGGCAGCTGGTCACAACTGTCAGCTGTCATTTGATTAACTTTTGATTCCGATCGAAGCTGCACTTCGCCCGGAAAAAATTATAGAACACGATGTACTCTCATCGATTTCATGTCCAGGGTGTTGTGGGGAGTTTATCACCTAGAAATCGGGCGTAATGGACTTGACAGTGTACTTAAACAGCTAGCCATTACTGTCAGCTGTCATCTGGTACACTTTTGATGCCAATCGAAGCTGTACTTTGCCCGGAAAAAATTATAAACGACGATGTACTCTCATCGATTTCATGTCCAGGGTGTTGTGGTAGGTTTATCACCTAGAAATCGGGTGAAATGGACTTGACAGTGTACTTTGACAGCTAGCCATTGTTGTCAGCTGTCATCTGGTACACTTTTGATGCCAATCGAAGCTGTACTTTGCCCGGAAAAAATTATAAACGACGATGTACTCTCATCGATTTCATGTCCAGGGTGTTGTGGTAGGTTTATCACCTAGAAATCGGGTGAAATGAACTTGACAGTGTTCTTTGACAGCTGGTCACAACTGTCGGCTGTCATTTGATTAACTTTTGATGCCGATCGGAGCTGTACTTCGCCCGGAAAAAATTATAGAACACGATGTACTCTCATCGATTTCATGTCCAGGGTGTTGTGGTGAGTTTATCACCTAGAAATCGGCCGAAATGGACTTGACAGTGTACTTTGGAAGCTAGTGACTACTGTCAGCTGTCATTTGATTAACTTTTGATGCCGATCGGAGCTGTACTTCGCCCGGAAAAAAATATAGAACACGATGTACTCTCATCGATTTCACGTCCAGGGTGTTGTGGTGAGTTTATCAACTAGAAATCGGGCGAAATGGACTTGACAGTGTACTTTGGCAGCTAGTGACTACTGTCAGCTGTCATTTGGTACTCTTTTGGTGCCGATAAAAGCTGTACTCCGCCCAAAAAAAATTATAGACGACGATGTATTCTCATCGATTTCATGTCCAGGGTGTTGTGGTAAGTTTATCACCTAGAAATCGGGCGTAATGGACTTGACAGTGTACTTTGACAGCTAGCAATTACTGTCAGCTGTCATCTGGTACACTTTTGGTGCCAATAGAAGCTGTACTTCGCCCGGAAAAAATTATAGACGACGATGTATTCTCATCGATTTCATGTCCAGGGTGTTGTGGTGAGTTTATCACCTAGAAATCGGGCGAAATGGACTTGACAGTGTACTTTGGCAGCTAGTGACTACTGTCAGCTGTCATTTGGTACCCTTTTGATGCCGATAGAAGCTGTACTTTGCCCGGAAAAAATTATAGACGACGATGTACTCTCATCGATTTCATGTCCAGGGTGTTGTGGTAGGTTTATCACCTAGAAATCGGGTGAAATGAAATTGACAGTAAACTTTGACAGCTGGTCACGACTGTCAGCTGTCATTTGATTAACTTTTGATGCCGATCGGAGCTGTACTTTGCCCGGAAAAAATTATAGAACACGATGTACTCTCATCGATTTCATGTCCAGGGTGTTGTGGTGAGTTTATTACCTAGAAATCGGGCGAAATGGACTTGACAGTGTACTTTAAAAGCTAGTGACTACTGTCAGCTGTCATTTGGTACCCTTTTGGTGCCAATAGAAGCTGTACTTCGCCCGGAAAAAATTATAGACGACGATGTATTCTCATCGATTTCATGTCCAGGGTGTTGTGGTAAGTTTATCACCTAGAAATCGGGCGTAATGGACTTGACAGTGTAATTTGACAGCTAGCCATCACTGTCAGCTGTCATTTTGTACACTTTTAATGCCAATCTAAGCTGTACTTTGCCCGGAAAAAATTATAAACGACGATGTACTCTCATCGAATTCATGTCCAGGGTGTTGTGGTAGGTTTATCACCTAGAAATCGGGTGAAATGAAATTGACAGTGTACTTTGACAGCTGGTCACAACTGTCAGCTGTCATTTGATTAACTTTTGATGCCGATCGAAGCTGTACTTTGCCCGGAAAAAATTATAGAACACGATGTACTCTCATCGATTTCATGTCCAGGGTGTTGTGGTGAGTTTATTACCTAGAAATCGGGCAAAATGGACTTGACAGTGTACTTTGAAAGCTAGTGATTACTGTCAGCTGTCATTTGGTACCCTTTTGCTGCCGATAGAAGCTGTACTTCGCCCGGAAAAAATTATAAACGACGATGTACTCTCATTGATTTCATGTCCAAGGTGTTGTGGTAGGTTTATTACCTATAAATCGTGTTAAATACACTTGACAGTGTACTTTGACAACTAGCCACTACTGTCAGCTGTCATTGGATACCCTTTTATTGCCAATAGAAGCTGTACGTCGCCCGGAAAAAATTATAGAACACGATGTACTCTTATCGATTTCATGTCCAGGGTGTTGTGGTGAGTTTATCACCTAGAAATCGGGCGAAATGGACTTGACAGTGTACTTTCGAAGCTAGTGACTGTTGTCAGCTGTCATTTAGTAACCTTTTGGTGCCAATAGAAGCTGTACTTCGCCCGGAAAAAATTATAGACGACGATGTATTCTCATCGATTTCATGTCCAGGGTGTTGTGGTGAGTTTATCACCTAGAAATCGGGCGTAATGGACTTGACAGTGTACTTTGACAGCTAGCCAGTACTGTCAGCTGTCATCTGGTATACTTTTGATGCCAATCGAAGCTGTACTTTGCCCGGAAAAAATTATAAACGACGATGTACTCTCATCGATTTCATGTCCAGGGTGTTGTGGTGTGTTTATCACCTAGAAATCGGGCGAAATGCACTTGACAGTGTACTTTGACAGCTAGTGACTACTGTCAGCTGTCATTTGGTACCCTTTTCGTGCCGATAGAAGCTGTACTTCGCCCGGAAAAAATTATAAAAGACGATGTATTCTCATCGATTTCATGTCCAGGGTGTTGTGGTAAGTTTATCACCTAGAAATCGGGCGTAATGGACTTGACAGTATACTTTGACAGCTAGCCAATACTGTCAGCTGTCATCTGGTACGTTTTTAATGCCAATCGAAGCTGTACTTTGCCCAGAAAAAATTATAAACGACGATGTACTCTCATCGATTTCATGTCCAGGGTGTTGTGGTAGGTTTATCACCTAGAAATCTGGTGAAATGAACTTGACAGTGTACTTTGACAGCTGGTCACAACTGTCAGCTGTCATTTGATTAACTTTTGATGCCGATCAGAGCTGTACTTCGCCCGGAAAAAATTATAGAACACGATGTACTCTCATCGATTTCATGTCCAGGGTGTTGTGGTGAGTTTATCACCTAGAAATCGGGCGTAATGGACTTGACAGTGTACTTTGACAGCTAGCCATTACTGTCAGCTGTCATCTGGTACACTTTTGATGCCAATCGAAGCTGTACTTTGCCCGGAAAAAATTATAAACGACGATGTACTCTCATCGATTTCATGTCCAGGGTGTTGACGTAGGTTTATCACCTAGAAATCGGGTGAAATGAACTTGACAGTGTACTAAGACAGCTGGTCACAACTGCCAGCTGTCATTTGATTAACTTTTAATGCCGATCGGAGCTGTACTTCGCCCGGAAAAAAGTATAGAACACGATGTACTCTCATCGATTTCATGTCCAGGGTGTTGTGGTGAGTTTATCACCTAGAAATCGGGCGAAATGGACTTGACAGTGTACTTTAAAAGCTAGTGACTACTGTCAGCTGTCATTTGGTACCCTTTTGGTGCCGATAGAAGCTGTACTTCGCCCGGAAAAAATTATAGACGACGATGTATTCTCATCGATTTCATGTCCAGGGTGTTGTGGTAAGTTTATCACCTAGAAATCGGGCGTAATGGACTTGACAGTGTACTTTGAGAGCTAGCCATTACTGTCAGCTGTCATCTGGTATACTTTTAATGCCAATCGAAGCTGTACTTTGCCAAGAAAAAATTATAAACGACGATGTACTCTCATCGATTTCATGTCCAGGGTGTTGTGGTAAATTTATCACCTAGAAATCGGGTGAAATGAACTTGACAGTGTACTTTGACAGCTGGTCACAACTGTCAGCTGTCATTTGATTAACTTTTAATGCCGATCGGAGCTGTATTTTGCCCGGAAAAAATTATAGAACACGATGTACTCTCATCGATTTCATGTCCAGGGTGTTGTGGTGAGTTTATTACCTAGAAATCGGGCGAAATGGACTTGACAGTGTACTTTGAAAGCTAGTGATTACTGTCAGCTGTCATTTGGTACCCTTTTGCTGCCGATAGAAGCTGTACTTCGCCCGGAAAAAATTATAAACGACGATGTACTCTCATCGATTTCATGTCCAGGGTGTTGTGGTAGGTCTATCACCTAGAAATCGGGTGAAATGAACTTGACAGTGTACTTTGACAGCTAGCCATTACTGTCAGCTGTCATTTGGTATACTTTTGATGCCAATCGAAGCTGTACTTTGCCCGGAAAAAATTATAAACGACGATGTACTCTCATCGATTTCATGTCCAGGGTGTTGTGGTGTGTTTATCACCTAGAAATCGGGCGAAATGCACTTGACAGTGTACTTTGACAGCTAGTGACTACTGTCAGCTGTCATTTGGTACCCTTTTGGTGCCGATCATCGATTTCATGTCCAGGGTGTTGTGGTAAGTTTATCACCTAGAAATCGGGCGTAATGGACTTGACAGTGTACTTTGACAGCTAGCCATTACTGTCAGCTGTCATCTGGTACGTTTTTAATGCCAATCAAAGCTGTACTTTGCCCGGAAAAAATTATAAACGACGATGTACTCTCATCGATTTCATGTCCAGGGTGTTGTGGTGTGTTTATCACCTAGAAATCGGGCGAAATGCACTTGACAGTGTACTTTGACAGCTAGTGACTACTGTCAGCTGTCATTTGGTACCCTTTTGGTGCCGATATAAGCTGTACTTCGCCCGGAAAAAATTATAAAAGACGATGTATTCTCATCGATTTCATGTCCAGGGTGTTGTGGTAAGTTTATCACCTAGAAATCGGGCGTAATGGACTTGACAGTGTACTTTGACAGCTAGCCATAACTGTCAGCTGTCATCTTGTACGTTTTTGATGCCAATCGAAGCTGTACTTTGCCCGGAAAAAATTATAAACGACGATGTACTCTCATCGATTTCATGTCCAGGGTGTTGTGGTAGGTTTATCACCTAGAAATCGGGTGAAATGAACTTGACAGTGTACTTTGACAGCTGGTCACAACTGTCAGCTGTCATTTGATCAACTTTTGATGCCGATCAGAGCTGTACTTCGCCCGGAAAAAATTATAGAACACGATGTACTCTCATCGATTTCATGTCCAGGGTGTTGTGGTGAGTTTATCACCTAGAAATCGGGCGTAATGGACTTAAGAGTGTACTTTGGCAGCTAGCCATTACTGTCAGCTGTCATCTGGTACACTTTTGATGCCAATCGAAGCTGTACTTTGCCCGGAAAAAATTATAAACGACGATGTACTCTCATCGATTTCATGTCCAGGGTGTTGACGTAGGTTTATCACCTAGAAATCGGGTGAAATGAACTTGACAGTGTACTAAGACAGCTGGTCACAACTTTCAGCTGTCATTTGATTAACTTTTAATGCCAATCGGAGCTGTACTTCGCCCGGAAAAAAGTATAGAACACGATGTACTCTCATCGATTTCATGTCCAGGGTGTTGTGGTGAGTTTATCACCTAGAAATCGGGCGAAATGGACTTGACAGTGTACTTTAAAAGCTAGTGACTACCGTCAGCTGTCATTTGGTACCCTTTTGGTGCCGATAGAAGCTGTACTTCGCCCGGAAAAAATTATAGACGACGATGTATTCTCATCGATTTCATGTCCAGGGTGTTGTGGTAAGTTTATCACCTAGAAAGCGGGCGTAATGGACTTGACAGTGTACTTTGACAGCTAGCCATTACTGTCAGCTGTCATCTGGTACACTTTTAATGCCAATCGAAGCTGTACTTTGCCCGGAAAAATTTATAAACGACGATGTACTCTCATCGATTTCATGTCCAGGGTGTTGTGGTAGGTTTATCACCTAGAAATCGGGTGAAATGAACTTGACAGTGTACTTTGACAGCTGGTCACAACTGTCAGCTGTCATTTGATTAACTTTTGATGCCGATCGGAGCTGTATTTTGCCCGGAAAAAATTATAGAACACGATGTACTCTCATCGATTTCATGTCCAGGGTGTTGTGGTGAGTTTATTACCTAGAAATCGGGCGAAATGGACTTGACAGTGTACTTTGGCAGCTAGTGATTACTGTCAGCTGTCATTTTTTACCCTTTTGCTGCCGATAGAAGCTGTACTTTGCCCGGAAAAAATTATAAACGACGATGTACTCTCATCGATTTCATGTCCAGGGTGTTGTGGTAGGTTTATCACCTAGAAATCGGGAGAAATGAACTTGACAGTGTACTTTGACAGCTGGTCACAACTGTCAGCTGTCATTTGGTACTATTTTGGTGCCAATAGAAGCTGTACTTTGCCCGGAAAAAATTATAAACGACGATGTACTCTCATAGATTTCATGTCCAGGGTGTTGTGGTAGGTTTATCACCTAGAAATCGGGTGAAATGAACTTAACAGTGTACTTTGACAGCTAGCCATTACTGTCAGCTGTCATCTGGTATACTTTTGATGCCAATCGAAGCTGTACTTTGCCCGGAAAAAATTATAAACGACGATGTACTCTCATCGATTTCATGTCCAGGGTGTTGTGGTGTGTTTATCACCTAGAAATCGGGCGAAATGCACTTGACAGTGTACTTTGACAGCTAGTGACTACTGTCAGCTGTCATTTGGTACCCTTTTGGTGCCGATAGAAGCTGTACTTCGCCGGGAAAAAATTATAAAAGACGATGTATTCTCATCGATTTCATGTCCAGGGTGTTGTGGTAAGTTTATCACCTAGAAATCGGGCGTAATGGACTTGACAGTGTACTTTGACAGCTAGCCATTACTGTCAGCTGTCATCTGGTACGTTTTTGATGCCAATCAAAGCTGTACTTTGCCCGGAAAAAATTATAAACGACGATGTACTCTCATCGATTTCATGTCCAGGGTGTTGTGGTGTGTTTATCACCTAGAAATCGGGCGAAATGCACTTGACAGTGTACTTTGACAGCTAGTGATTACTGTCAGCTGTCATTTGGTACCCTTTTGCTGCCGATAGAAGCTGTACTTCGCCCGGAAAAAATTATAAACGACGATGTACTCTCATTGATTTCATGTCCAAGGTGTTGTGGTAGGTTTATTACCTAGAAATCGTGTGTAATACACTTGACAGTGTACTTCGACAACTAGCCACTACTGTCAGCTGTCATTGGATACCCTTTTGGTGCCGATGAAAGCTGTACTTCGACCAAAAAAAATTATAGACGACGATGTATTCTCATCGATTTCATGTCCAGGGTGTTGTGGTAAGTTTATCACCTAGAAATCAGGCGTAATGGACTTGACAGTGTACTTTGACAGCTATTAATTACTGTCAGCTGTCATCTGGTACACTTTTGATGCCAATCGAAGCTGTACTTTGCCCGGAAAAAATTATAAACGACGATGTACTCTCATAGATTTCATGTCCAGGGTGTTGTGGTAGGTCTATCACCTAGAAATCGGGTGAAATGAACTTGACAGTGTACTTTGACAGCTAGCCATTACTGTCAGCTGTCATTTGGTATACTTTTGATGCCAATCGAAGCTGTACTTTGCCCGGAAAAAATTATAAACGACGATGTACTCTCATCGATTTCATGTCCAGGGTGTTGTGGTGTGTTTATCACCTAGAAATCGGGCGAAATGCACTTGACAGTGTACTTTGACAGCTAGTGACTACTGTCAGCTGTCATTTGGTACCCTTTTGGTGCCGATCATCGATTTCATGTCCAGGGTGTTGTGGTAAGTTTATCACCTAGAAATCGGGCGTAATGGACTTGACAGTGTACTTTGACAGCTAGCCATTACTGTCAGCTGTCATCTGGTACGTTTTTAATGCCAATCAAAGCTGTACTTTGCCCGGAAAAAATTATAAACGACGATGTACTCTCATCGATTTCATGTCCAGGGTGTTGTGGTGTGTTTATCACCTAGAAATCGGGCGAAATGCACTTGACAGTGTACTTTGACAGCTAGTGACTACTGTCAGCTGTCATTTGGTACCCTTTTGGTGCCGATATAAGCTGTACTTCGCCCGGAAAAAATTATAAAAGACGATGTATTCTCATCGATTTCATGTCCAGGGTGTTGTGGTAAGTTTATCACCTAGAAATCGGGCGTAATGGACTTGACAGTGTACTTTGACAGCTAGCCATAACTGTCAGCTGTCATCTTGTACGTTTTTGATGCCAATCGAAGCTGTACTTTGCCCGGAAAAAATTATAAACGACGATGTACTCTCATCGATTTCATGTCCAGGGTGTTGTGGTAGGTTTATCATCTAGAAATCGGGTGAAATGAACTTGACAGTGTACTTTGACAGCTGGTCACAACTGTCAGCTGTCATTTGATCAACTTTTGATGCCGATCAGAGCTGTACTTCGCCCGGAAAAAATTATAGAACACGATGTACTCTCATCGATTTCATGTCCAGGGTGTTGTGGTGAGTTTATCACCTAGAAATCGGGCGTAATGGACTTAAGAGTGTACTTTGACAGCTAGCCATTACTGTCAGCTGTCATCTGGTACACTTTTGATGCCAATCGAAGCTGTACTTTGCCCGGAAAAAATTATAAACGACGATGTACTCTCATCGATTTCATGTCCAGGGTGTTGACGTAGGTTTATCACCTAGAAATCGGGTGAAATGAACTTGACAGTGTACTAAGACAGCTGGTCACAACTTTCAGCTGTCATTTGATTAACTTTTAATGCCGATCGGAGCTGTACTTCGCCCGGAAAAAGTATAGAACACGATGTACTCTCATCGATTTCATGTCCAGGGTGTTGTGGTGAGTTTATCACCTAGAAATCGGGCGAAATGGACTTGACAGTGTACTTTAAAAGCTAGTGACTACCGTCAGCTGTCATTTGGTACCCTTTTGGTGCCGATAGAAGCTGTACTTCGCCCGGAAAAAATTATAGACGACGATGTATTCTCATCGATTTCATGTCCAGGGTGTTGTGGTAAGTTTATCACCTAGAAAGCGGGCGTAATGGACTTGACAGTGTACTTCGACAGCTAGCCATTACTGTCAGCTGTCATCTGGTACACTTTTAATGCCAATCGAAGCTGTACTTTGCCCGGAAAAATTTATAAACGACGATGTACTCTCATCGATTTCATGTCCAGGGTGTTGTGGTAGGTTTATCACCTAGAAATCGGGTGAAATGAACTTGACAGTGTACTTTGACAGCTGGTCACAACTGTCAGCTGTCATTTGATTAACTTTTGATGCCGATCGGAGCTGTATTTTGCCCGGAAAAAATTATAGAACACGATGTACTCTCATCGATTTCATGTCCAGGGTGTTGTGGTGAGTTTATTACCTAGAAATCGGGCGAAATGGACTTGACAGTGTACTTTGGAAGCTAGTGATTACTGTCAGCTGTCATTTGGTACCCTTTTGCTGCCGATAGAAGCTGTACTTTGCCCGGAAAAAATTATAAACGTTGATGTACTCTCATCGATTTCATGTCCAGGGTGTTGTGGTAGGTTTATCACCTAGAAATCGGGAGAAATGAACTTGACAGTGTACTTTGACAGCTGGTCACAACTGTCAGCTGTCATTTGGTACTATTTTGGTGCCAATAGAAGCTGTACTTTGCCCGGAAAAAATTATAAACGACGATGTACTCTCATAGATTTCATGTCCAGGGT
Source organism: Oxycera nigricornis (assembly GCA_963942545.1). NCBI lineage: Eukaryota > Metazoa > Arthropoda > Insecta > Diptera > Stratiomyidae > Oxycera > Oxycera nigricornis. The sequence continues at coordinate 17,878,499 of OZ012664.1, read as the reverse complement.
GTTGTGGTAGGTTTATCACCTAGAAATCGGGTGAAATGAACTTAACAGTGTACTTTGACAGCTAGCCATTACTGTCAGCTGTCATCTGGTATACTTTTGATGCCAATCGAAGCTGTACTTTGCCCGGAAAAAATTATAAACGACGATGTACTCTCATCGATTTCATGTCCAGGGTGTTGTGGTGTGTTTATCACCTAGAAATCGGGCGAAATGCACTTGACAGTGTACTTTGACAGCTAGTGACTACTGTCAGCTGTCATTTGGTACCCTTTTGGTGCCGATAGAAGCTGTACTTCGCCGGGAAAAAATTATAAAAGACGATGTATTCTCATCGATTTCATGTCCAGGGTGTTGTGGTAAGTTTATCACCTAGAAATCGGGCGTAATGGACTTGACAGTGTACTTTGACAGCTAGCCATTACTGTCAACTGTCATCTGGTACGTTTTTGATGCCAATCAAAGCTGTACTTTGCCCGGAAAAAATTATAAACGACGATGTACTCTCATCGATTTCATGTCCAGGGTGTTGTGGTGTGTTTATCACCTAGAAATCGGGCGAAATGCACTTGACAGTGTACTTTGACAGCTAGTGACTACTGTCAGCTGTCATTTGGTACCCTTTTGGTGCCGATATAAGCTGTACTTCGCCCGGAAAAAATTATAAAAGACGATGTATTCTCATCGATTTCATGTCCAGGGTGTTGTGGTAAGTTTATCACCTAGAAATCGGGCGTAATGGACTTGACAGTGTACTTTGACAGCTAGCCATAACTGTCAGCTGTCATCTAGTACGTTTTTGATGCCAATCGAAGCTGTACTTTGCCCGGAAAAAATTATAAACGACGATGTACTCTCATCGATTTCATGTCCAGGGTGTTGTGGTAGGTTTATCACCTAGAAATCGGGTGAAATGAACTTGACAGTGTACTTTGACAGCTGGTCACAACTGTCAGCTGTCATTTGATCAACTTTTGATGCCGATCAGAGCTGTACTTCGCCCGGAAAAAATTATAGAACACGATGTACTCTCATCGATTTCATGTTCAGGGTGTTGTGGTGAGTTTATCACCTAGAAATCGGGCGTAATGGACTTGAGAGTGTACTTTGACAGCTAGCCATTACTGTCAGCTGTTATCTGGTACACTTTTGATGCCAATCGAAGCTGTACTTTGCCCGGAAAAAATTATAAACGACGATGTACTCTCATCGATTTCATGTCCAGGGTGTTGACGTAGGTTTATCACCTAGAAATCGGGTGAAATGAACTTGACAGTGTACTAAGACAGCTGGTCACAACTTTCAGCTGTCATTTGATTAACTTTTAATGCCGATCGGAGCTGTACTTCGCCCGGAAAAAAGTATAGAACACGATGTACTCTCATCGATTTCATGTCCAGGGTGTTGTGGTGAGTTTATCACCTAGAAATCGGGCGAAATGGACTTGACAGTGTACTTTAAAAGCTAGTGACTACCGTCAGCTGTCATTTGGTACCCTCTTGGTGCCGATAGAAGCTGTACTTCGCCCGGAAAAAATTATAGACGACGATGTATTCTCATCGATTTCATGTCCAGGGTGTTGTGGTAAGTTTATCACCTAGAACTCGGGCGTAATGGACTTGACAGTGTACTTTGACAGCTAGCCATTACTGTCAGCTGTCATCTGGTACACTTTTAATGCCAATCGAAGCTGTACTTTGCCCGGAAAAATTTATAAACGACGATGTACTCTCATCGATTTCATGTCCAGGGTGTTGTGGTAGGTTTATCACCTAGAAATCGGGTGAAATGAACTTGACAGTGTACTTTGACAGCTGGTCACAACTGTCAGCTGTCATTTGATTAACTTTTGATGCCGATCGGAGCTGTATTTTGCCCGGAAAAAATTATAGAACACGATGTACTCTCATCGATTTCATGTCCAGGGTGTTGTGGTGAGTTTATTACCTAGAAATCGGGCGAAATGGACTTGACAATGTACTTTGGAAGCTAGTGATTACTGTCAGCTGTCATTTGGTACCCTTTTGCTGCCGATAGAAGCTGTACTTCGCCCGGAAAAAATTATAAACGACGATGTACTCTCATTGATTTCATGTCCAAGGTGTTGTGGTAGGTTTATTACCTAGAAATCGTGTGTAATACACTTGACAGTGTACTTTGACAACTAGCCACTACTGTCAGCTGTCATTGGATACCCTTTTGGTGCCGATGAAAGCTGTACTTCGCCCAAAAAAAATTATAGACGACGATGTATTCTCATCGATTTCATGTCCAGGGTGTTGTGGTAAGTTTATCACCTAGAAATCGGGCGTAATGGACTTGACAGTGTACTTTGACAGCTATAAATTACTGTCAGCTGTCATCTGGTACACTTTTGATGCCAATCGAAGCTGTACTTTGCCCGGAAAAAATTATAAACGACGATGTACTCTCATCGATTTCATGTCCAGGGTGTTGTGGTAGGTTTATCACCTAGAAATCGGGAGAAGTGAACTTGACAGTGTACTTTGACAGCTGGTCACAACTGTCAGCTGTCATTTGATTAACTTTTGATGCCGATCGAAGCTGTACTTCGCCCGGAAAAAATTATAGAACACGATGTACTCTCATCGATTTCACGTCCAGGGTGTTGTGGTGAGTTTATCACCTAGAAATCGGGCGAAATGGACTTGACAGTGTACTTTGGAAACTAGTGATTACTTACAGCTGTCATTTGGTACCCTTTTGCTGCCGATAGAAGCTGTACTTCGCCCGGAAAAAATTATAAACGACGATGTACTCTCATTGATTTCATGTCCAAGGTGTTGTGGTAGGTTTATTACCTAGAAATCGTGTGTAATACACTTGACAGTGTACTTTGACAACTAGCCACTACTGTCAGCTGTCATTGGATACCCTTTTGGTGCCGATGAAAGCTGTACTTCGCCCAAAAAAAATTATAGACGACGATGTATTCTCATCGATTTCATGTCCAGGGTGTTGTGGTAAGTTTATCACCTAGAAATCGGGCGTAATGGACTTGAAAGTGTACTTTGACAGCTATTAATTACTGTCAGCTGTCATCTGGTACACTTTTGATGCCAATCGAAGCTGTACTTTGCCCGGAAAAAATTATAAACGACGATGTACTCTCATCGATTTCATGTCCAGGGTGTTGTGGTAGGTTTATCACCTAGAAATCGGGAGAAATGAACTTGACAGTGTACTTTGACAGCTGGTCACAACTGTCAGCTGTCATTTGATTAACTTTTGATGCCGATCGAAGCTGTACTTCGCCCGGAAAAAATTATAGAACACGATGTACTCTCATCGATTTCACGTCCAGGGTGTTGTGGTGAGTTTATCAACTAGAAATCGGGCGAAATGGACTTGACAGTGTACTTAATCAGCTAGTGACTACTGTCAGCTGTCATTTGGTGTCCTTCTGGTTCCGATAAAAGCTGTACTTCGCCCAAAAAAAAATTATAGACGACGATGTATTCTCATCGATTTCATGTCCAGGGTGTTGTGGTAAGTTTATCACCTAGAAATCGGGCGTAATGGACTTGACAGTGTACTTTGACAGCTAGTCATTACTGTCAGCTGTCATCTGGTATACTTTTGATGCCAATCGAAGCTGTACTTTGCCCGGAAAAAATTATAAACAACGATGTACTCTCATGGATTTCATGCCCAGGGTGTTGTGGTAGGTTTATCACCTAGAAATCGGGTGAAATGAACTTGACGGTGTTCTTTGACAGCTGGTCACAACTGTCGGCTGTCATTTGATTAACTTTTGATGCCGATCGGAGCTGTACTTCGCCCGGAAAAAATTATAGAACACGATGTACTCTCATCGATTTCATGTCCAGGGTGTTGTGGTGAGTTTATCACCTAGAAATCGGGCGTAATGGACTTGACAGTGTACTTTGACAGCTAGCCATTACTGTCAGCTGTCATCTGGTACACTTTTAATGCCAATCAAAGCTGTACTTTAGCCGGAAAAAATTATAAACGACGATGTACTCTCATCGATTTCATGTCCAGGGTGTTGTGGTAGGTTTATCACCTAGAAATCGGGTGAAATGAACTTGACAGTGTACTTTGACAGCTGGTCACAACTGTCAGCTGTCATTTGATTAACTTTTGATGCCGATCGGAGCTGTACTTTGCCCGGAAAAAATTAAAGAACACGATGTACTCTCATCGATTTCATGTCCAGGGTGTTGTGGTGAGTTTATTACCTGTAAATCGGGCGAAATGGACTTGACAGTGTACTTTGGAAGCTAGTGATTACTGTAAGCTGTCATTTGGTACACTTTTGCTGCCGATAGAAGCTGTACTTCGCCCGGAAAAAATTATAAACGACGATGTACTCTCATTGATTTCATGTCCAAGGTGTTGTGGTAGGTTTATTACCTAGAAATCGTGTGTAATACACTTGACAGTGTACTTTGACAACTAGCCACTACTAACAGCTGTCATTGGATACCCTTTTGGTGCCGATGAAAGCTGTACTTCGCCCAAAAAAAATTATAGACGACGATGTATTCTCATCGATTTCATGTCCAGGGTGTTGTGGTAAGTTTATCACCTAGAAATCGGGCGTAATGGACTTGACAGTGTACTTTGACAGCTATTAATTACTGTCAGCTGTCATTTGGTACACTTTTGATGCCAATCGAAGCTGTACTTTGCCCGAAAAAAATTATAAACGACGATGTACTCTCATCGATTTCATGTCCAGGGTGTTGTGGTAGGTTTATCACCTAGAAATCGGGAGAAATGAACTTGACAGTGTACTTTGACAGCTGGTCACAACTGTCAGCTGTCATTTGATTAACTTTTGATGCCGATCGAAGCTGTACTTTGCCCGGAAAAAATTATAGAACACGATGTACTCTCATCGATTTCACGTCCAGGGTGTTGTGGTGAGTTTATCAACTAGAAATCGGGCGAAATGGACTTGACAATGTACTTCATCAGCTAGTGACTACTGTCAGCTGTCATTTGGTGTCCTTTTGGTTCCGATAAAAGCTGTACTTCGCCAAAAAAAAATTATAGACGACGATGTATTCTCATCGATTTCATGTCCAGGGTGTTGTGGTAAGTTTATCACCTAGAAATCGGGCGTAATGGACTTGACAGTGTACTTTGACAGCTAGTCATTACTGTCAGCTGTCATCTGGTATACTTTTGATGCCAATCGAAGCTGTACTTTGCCCGGAAAAAATTATAAACAACGATGTACTCTCATCGATTTCATGTCCAGGGTGTTGTGGTAGGTTTATCACCTAGAAATCGGGTGAAATGAACTTGACGGTGTTCTTTGACAGCTGGTCACAACTGTCGACTGTCATTTGATTAACTTTTGATGCCGATCGGAGCTGTACTTCGCCCGGAAAAAATTTTAGAACACGATGTACTCTCATCGATTTCATGTCCAGGGTGTTGTGGTGAGTTTATCACCTAGAAATCGGGCAAAATGGACTTGACAGTGTACTTTGGCAGCTAGTGACTTTTGTCAGCTGTCATTTGGTACCCTTTTGGTGCCAATAGAAGCTGTACTTTGCCCGGAAAAAATTATAGACGACGATGTACTCTCATCGATTTCATGTCCAGGGTGTTGTGGTAGGTTTATCACCTAGAAATCGGGTGAAATGAAATTGACAGTGTACTTTGAAAGCTGGTTACAACTGTCAGCTGTCATTTGATTAACTTTTAATGCCGATCGGAGCTGTACTTTGCCCGGAAAAAATTATAGAAAACGATGTACTCTCATCGATTTCATGTCCAGGGTGTTGTGGTGAGTTTATTACCTAGAAATCGGGCGAAATGGACTTGACAGTGTACTTTAAAAGCTAGTGACTACTGTCAGCTGTCATTTGGTACCTATTTGGTGCCGATAGAAGCTGTACTTCGCCCGGAAAAAATTATAGACGACGATGTATTCTCATCGATTTCATGTCCAGGGTGTTGTGGTAAGTTTATCACCTAGAAATCGGGCGTAATGGACTTGACAGTGTACTTTGACAGCTAGCCATAACTGTCAGCTGTCATTTGGTACACTTTTAATGCCAATCGAAGCTGTACTTTGCCCGGAAAAAATTATAAACGACGATGTACTCTCATCGATTTCATGTCAAGGGTGTTGTGGTAGGTTTATCACCTAGAAATCGGGTGAAATGAAATTGACAGTGTACTTTGACAGCTGGTCAAAACTGTCAGCTGTCATTTGATTAACTTTTAATGCCGATCGGAGCTGTACTTTGCCCGGAAAAAATTATAGAACACGATGTACTCTCATCGATTTCATGTCCAGGGTGTTGTGGTGAGTTTATTACCTAGAAATCGGGCGAAATGGACTTGACAGTGTACTTTGGCAGCTAGTGACTACTGTCAGCTGTCATTTGGTACCCTTTTGCTGCCGATAGAAGCTGTACTTCGCCCGGAAACAATTATAAACGACGATGTACTCTCATTGATTTCATGTCCAAGGTGTTGTGGTAGGTTTATTACCTAGAAATCATGTGAAATACACTTGACAGTTTACTTTGACAACTAGCCACTACTGTCAGCTGTCATTGGAAACCCTTTTATTGCCGATAGAAGCTGTACTTTGCCCGGAAAAAATTATAGAACACGATGTACTCTTATCGATTTCATGTCCAGGGTGTTGTGGTGAGTTTATCACCTAGAAATCGGGCGGAATGGACTTGACAGTGTACTTTGGAAGCTAGTTATTACTGTCAGCTGTCATTTGGTACCCTTTTGCTGCCGATAGAAGCTGTACTTCGCCCGGAAAAAATTATAAACGACGATGTACTCTCATTGATTTCATGTCCGAGGTGTTGTGGTAGGTTTATTACCTAGAAATCGTGTGAAATACACTTGACAGTTTACTTTGACAACTAGCCACTACTGTCAGCTGTCATTGGATACCCTTTTATTGCCGATAGAAGCTGTACTTTGCCCGGAAAAAATTATAGAACACGATGTACTCTCATCGATTTCATGTCCAGGGTGTTGTGGTGAGTTTATCACCTAGAAATCGGGCCAAATGGACTTGACAGTGTACTTTCGAAGCTAGTGACTGTTGTCAGCTGTCATTTAGTACCCTTTTGGTGCCAATAGAAGCTGTACTTCGCCCGGAAAAAATTATAAACAACGATGTACTCTCATCGATTTCATGTCCAGGGTGTTGTGGTAGGTTTATCACCTAGAAATCGGGAGAAATGAACTTGACAGTGTACTTTGACAGCTGGTCACAACTGTCAGCTGTCATTTGATTAACTTTTGATGCCGATCGAAGCTGTACTTCGCCCGGAAAAAATTATAGAACACGATGTACTCTCATCGATTTCACGTCCAGGGTGTTGTGGTGAGTTTATCAACTAGAAATCGGGCGAAATGGACTTCACAGTGTACTTTATCAGCTAGTGACTACTGTCAGCTGTCATTTGGTGTCCTTTTGGTTCCGATAAAAGCTGTACTTCGCCCAAAAAAAAATTATAGACGACGATGTATTCTCATCGATTTCATGTCCAGGGTGTTGTGGTAAGTTTATCACCTAGAAATCGGGCGTAATGGACTTGACAGTGTACTTTTCCAGCTAGCCATTACTGTCAGCTGTCATGTGGTTTACTTTTGATGCCAATCGAAGCTGTACTTTGCCCGGAAAAAATTATAAACGACGATGTACTCTCATCGATTTCATGTCCAGGGTGTTGACGTAGGTTTATCACCTAGAAATCGGGTGAAATGAACTTGACAGTGTACTAAGACAGCTGGTCACAACTGCCAGCTGTCATTTGATTAACTTTTAATGCCAATCGGAGCTGTACTTCGCCCGGAAAAAAGTATAGAACACGATGTACTCTCATCGATTTCATGTCCAGGGTGTTGTGGTGAGTTTATCACCTAGAAATCGGGCGAAATGGACTTGACAGTGTACTTTAAAAGCTAGTGACTACTGTCAGCTGTCATTTGGTACCCTTTTGGTGCCGATAGAAGCTGTACTTCGCCCGGAAAAAATTATAGACGACGATGTATTCTCATCGATTTCATGTCCAGGGTGTTGTGGTGAGTTTATCACCTAGAAATCGGGCGAAATGGACTTGACAGTGTACTTTGGAAGCTAGTGATTACTTTCAGCTGTCATTTGGTACCCTTTTGCTGCCGATAGAAGCTGTACTTCGCCCGGAAAAAATTATAAACGACGATGTACTCTCATTGATTTCATGTCCAAGGTGTTGTGGTAGGTTTATTACCTAGAAATCGTGTGTAATACACTTGACAGTGTACTTTGACAACTAGCCACTACTGTCAGCTGTCATTGGATACCCTTTTGGTGCCGATGAAAGCTGTACTTCGCCCAAAAAAAATTATAGACGACGATGTATTCTCATCGATTTCATGTCCAGGGTGTTGTGGTAAGTTTATCACCTAGAAATCGGGCGTAATGGACTTGAAAGTGTACTTTGACAGCTATTAATTACTGTCAGCTGTCATCTGGTATACTTTTGATGCCAATCGAAGCTGTACTTTGCCCGGAAAAAATTATAAACGACGATGTACTCTCATCGATTTCATGTCCAGGGTGTTGTGGTAGGTTTATCACCTAGAAATCGGGAAAAATGAACTTGACAGTGTACTTTGACAGCTGGTCACAACTGTCAGCTGTCATTTGATTAACTTTTGATGCCGATCGAAGCTGTACTTCGCCCGGAAAAAATTATAGAACACGATGTACTCTCATCGATTTCACGTCCAGGGTGTTGTGGTGAGTTTATCAACTAGAAAACGGGCGAAATGGACTTGACAGTGTACTTAATCAGCTAGTGACTACTGTCAGCTGTCATTTGGTGTCCTTCTGGTTCCGATAAAAGCTGTACTTCGCCCAAAAAAAAATTATAGACGACGATGTATTCTCATCGATTTCATGTCCAGGGTGTTGTGGTAAGTTTATCACCTAGAAATCGGGCGTAATGGACTTGACAGTGTACTTTGACAGCTAGTCATTACTGTGAGCTGTCATCTGGTATACTTTTGATGCCAATCGAAGCTGTACTTTGCCCGGAAAAAATTATAAACAACGATGTACTCTCATGGATTTCATGTCCAGGGTGTTGTGGTAGGTTTATCACCTAGAAATCGGGTGAAATGAACTTGACGGTGTTCTTTGACAGCTGGTCACAACTGTCGGCTGTCATTTGATTAACTTTTGATGCCGATCGGAGCTGTACTTCGCCCGGAAAAAATTATAGAACACGATGTACTCTCATCGATTTCATGTCCAGGGTGTTGTGGTGAGTTTATCACCTAGAAATCGGGCGTAATGGACTTGACAGTGTACTTTGACAGCTAGCCATTACTGTCAGCTGTCATCTGGTACACTTTTAATGCCAATCGAAGCTGTACTTTGCCCGCAAAAAATTATAAACGACGATGTACTCTCATCGATTTCATGTCCAGGGTGTTGTGGTAGGTTTATCACCTAGAAATCGGGTGAAATGAACTTGACAGTGTACTTTGACAGCTGGTCACAACTGTCAGCTGTCATTTGATTAACTTTTGATGCCGATCGGAGCTGTACTTTGCCCGGAAAAAATTATAGAACACGATGTACTCTCATCGATTTCATGTCCAGGGTGTTGTGGTGAGTTTATTACCTAGAAATCGGGCGAAATGGACTTGACAGTGTACTTTGGAAGCTAGTGATTACTGTCAGCTGTCATTTGGTACACTTTTGCTGCCGATAGAAGCTGTACTTCGCCCGGAAAAAATTATAAACGACGATGTACTCTCATTGATTTCATGTCCAAGGTGTTGTGGTAGGTTTATTACCTAGAAATCGTGTGTAATACACTTGACAGTGTACTTTGACAACTAGCCACTACTAACAGCTGTCATTGTATACCCTTTTGGTGCCGATGAAAGCTGTACTTCGCCCAAAAAAAATTATAGACGACGATGTATTCTCATCGATTTCATGTCCAGGGTGTTGTGGTAAGTTTATCACCTAGAAATCGGGCGTAATGGACTTGACAGTGTACTTTGACAGCTATTAATTACTGTCAGCTGTCAGTTGGTACACTTTTGATGCCAATCGAAGCTGTACTTTGCCCGAAAAAAATTATAAACGACGATGTACTCTCATCGATTTCATGTCCAGGGTGTTGTGGTAGGTTTATCACCTAGAAATCGGGAGAAATGAACTTGACAGTGTACTTTGACAGCTGGTCACAACTGTCAGCTGTCATTTGATTAACTTTTGATGCCGATCGAAGCTGTACTTCGCCCGGAAAAAATTATAGAACACGATGTACTCTCATCGATTTCACGTCCAGGGTGTTGTGGTGAGTTTATCAACTAGAAATCGGGCGAAACGGACTTGACAATGTACTTCATCAGCTAGTGACTACTGTCAGCTGTCATTTGGTGTCCTTTTGGTTCCGATAAAAGCTGTACTTCGCCAAAAAAAAATTATAGACGACGATGTATTCTCATCGATTTCATGTCCAGGGTGTTGTGGTAAGTTTATCACCTAGAAATCGGGCGTAATGGACTTGACAGTGTACTTTGACAGCTAGCCATTACTGTCAGCTGTCATCTGGTATACTTTTGATGCCAATCGAAGCTGTACTTTGCCCGGAAAAAATTATAAACAACGATGTACTCTCATCGATTTCATGTCCAGGGTGTTGTGGTAGGTTTATCACCTAGAAATCGGGTGAAATGAACTTGACGGTGTTCTTTGACAGCTGGTCACAACTGTCGGCTGTCATTTGATTAACTTTTGATGCCGATCGGAGCTGTACTTCGCCCGGAAAAAATTTTAGAACACGATGTACTCTCATCGATTTCATGTCCAGGGTGTTGTGGTGAGTTTATCACCTAGAAATCGGGCAAAATGGACTTGACAGTGTACTTTGGCAGCTAGTGACTACTGTCAGCTGTCATTTGGTACCCTTTTGGTGCCAATAGAAGCTGTACTTCGCCCGGAAAAAATTATAGACGACGATGTACTCTCATCGATTTCATGTCCAGGGTGTTGTGGTAGGTTTATCACCTAGAAATCGGGTGAAATGAAATTGACAGTGTACTTTTAAAGCTGGTTACAACTGTCAGCTGTCATTTGATTAACTTTTAATGCCGATCGGAGCTGTACTTTGCCCGGAAAAAATTATAGAACACGATGTACTCTCATCGATTTCATGTCCAGGGTGTTGTGGTGAGTTTATTACCTAGAAATCGGGCGAAATGGACTTGACAGTGTACTTTGACAGCTAGTGACTACTGTCAGCTGTCATTTGGTACCCTTTTGGTGCCGATAGAAGCTGTACTTCGCCCGGAAAAAATTATAGACGACGATGTATTCTCATCGATTTCATGTCCAGGGTGTTGTGGTAAGTTTATCACCTAGAAATCGGGCGTAATGGACTTGACAGTGTACTTCGACAGCTAGCCATCACTGTTAGCTGTCATTTGGTACACTTTTAATGCCAATCGAAGCTGTACTTTGCCCGGAAAAAATTATAAACGACGATGTACTCTCATCGATTTCATGTCAAGGGTGTTGTGGTAGGTTTATCACCTAGAAATCGGGTGAAATGAAATTGACAGTGTACTTTGACAGCTGGTCAAAACTGTCAGCTGTCATTTGATTAACTTTTAATGCCGATCGGAGCTGTACTTTGCCCGGAAAAAATTATAGAACACGATGTACTCTCATCGATTTCATGTCCAGGGTGTTGTGGTGAGTTTATCACCTAGAAATCGGGCGAAATGGACTTGACAGTGTACTTTGGCAGCTAGTGACTACTGTCAGCTGTCATTTGGTACCCTTTTGCTGCCGATAGAAGCTGTACTTCGCCCGGAAACAATTATAAACGACGATGTACTCTCATTGATTTCATGTCCAAGGTGTTGTGGTAGGTTTATTACCTAGAAATCGTGTGTAATACACTTGACAGTGTACTTTGACAACTAGCCACTACTAACAGCTGTCATTGGATACCCTTTTGGTGCCGATGAAAGCTGTACTTCGCCCAAAAAAAATTATAGACGACGATGTATTCTCATCGATTTCATGTCCAGGGTGTTGTGGTAAGTTTATCACCTAGAAATCGGGCGTAATGGACTTGACAGTGTACTTTGACAGCTATTAATTACTGTCAGCTGTCATTTGGTACACTTTTGATGCCAATCGAAGCTGTACTTTGCCCGAAAAAAATTATAAACGACGATGTACTCTCATCGATTTCATGTCCAGGGTGTTGTGGTAGGTTTATCACCTAGAAATCGGGAGAAATGAACTTGACAGTGTACTTTGACAGCTGGTCACAACTGTGAGCTGTCATTTGATTAACTTTTGATGCCGATCGAAGCTGTACTTCGCCCGGAAAAAATTATAGAACACGATGTACTCTCATCGATTTCACGTCCAGGGTGTTGTGGTGAGTTTATCAACTAGAAATCGGGCGAAATGGACTTGACAATGTACTTCATCAGCTAGTGACTACTGTCAGCTGTCATTTGGTGTCCTTTTGGTTCCGATAAAAGCTGTACTTCGCCAAAAAAAAATTATAGACGACGATGTATTCTCATCGATTTCATGTCCAGGGTGTTGTGGTAAGTTTATCACCTAGAAATCGGGCGTAATGGACTTGACAGTGTACTTTGACAGCTAGCCATTACTGTCAGCTGTCATCTGGTATACTTTTGATGCCAATCGAAGCTGTACTTTGCCCGGAAAAAATTATAAACAACGATGTACTCTCATCGATTTCATGTCCAGGGTGTTGTGGTAGGTTTATCACCTAGAAATCGGGTGAAATGAACTTGACGGTGTTCTTTGACAGCTGGTCACAACTGTCGTCTGTCATTTGATTAACTTTTGATGCCGATCGGAGCTGTACTTCGCCCGGAAAAAATTTTAGAACACGATGTACTCTCATCGATTTCATGTCCAGGGTGTTGTGGTGAGTTTATCACCTAGAAATCGGGCAAAATGGACTTGACAGTGTACTTTGGCAGCTAGTGACTACTGTCAGCTGTCATTTGGTACCCTTTTGGTGCCAATAGAAGCTGTACTTCGCCCGGAAAAAATTATAGACGACGATGTACTCTCATCGATTTCATGTCCAGGGTGTTGTGGTAGGTTTATCACCTAGAAATCGGGTGAAATGAAATTGACAGTGTACTTTGAAAGCTGGTTACAACTGTCAGCTGTCATTTGATTAACTTTTAATGCCGATCGGAGCTGTACTTTGCCCGGAAAAAATTATAGAACACGATGTACTCTCATCGATTTCATGTCCAGGGTGTTGTGGTGAGTTTATTACCTAGAAATCGGGCGAAATGGACTTGACAGTGTACTTTAAAAGCTAGTGACTACTGTCAGCTGTCATTTGGTACCCTTTTGGTGCCGATAGAAGCTGTACTTCGCCCGGAAAAAATTATAGACGACGATGTATTCTCATCGATTTCATGTCCAGGGTGTTGTGGTAAGTTTATCACCTAGAAATCGGGCGTAATGGACTTGACAGTGTACTTTGACAGCTAGCCATCACTGTTAGCTGTCATTTGGTACACTTTTAATGCCAATCGAAGCTGTACTTTGCCCGGAAAAAATTATAAACGACGATGTACTCTCATCGATTTCATGTCAAGGGTGTTGTGGTAGGTTTATCACCTAGAAATCGGGTGAAATGAAATTGACAGTGTACTTTGACAGCTGGTCAAAACTGTCAGCTGTCATTTGATTAACTTTTAATGCCGATCGGAGCTGTACTTTGCCCGGAAAAAATTATAGAACACGATGTACTCTCATCGATTTCATGTCCAGGGTGTTGTGGTGAGTTTATTACCTAGAAATCGGGCGAAATGGACTTGACAGTGTACTTTGGCAGCTAGTGACTACTGTCAGCTGTCATTTGGTACCCTTTTGCTGCCGATAGAAGCTGTACTTCGCCCGGAAACAATTATAAACGACGATGTACTCTCATTGATTTCATGTCCAAGGTGTTGTGGTAGGTTTATTACCTAGAAATCGTGTGAAATACACTTGACAGTTTACTTTGACAACTAGCCACTACTGTCAGCTGTCATTGGAAACCCTTTTATTGCCGATAGAAGCTGTACTTTGCCCGGAAAAAATTATAGAACACGATGTACTCTTATCGATTTCATGTCCAGGGTGTTGTGGTGAGTTTATCACCTAGAAATCGGGCGAAATGGACTTGACAGTGTACTTTGGAAGCTAGTGATTACTGTCAGCTGTCATTTGGTACCATTTTGCTGCCGATAGAAGCTGTACTTCGCCCGGAAAAAATTATAAACGACGATGTACTCTCATTGATTTCATGTCCGAGGTGTTGTGGTAGGTTTATTACCTAGAAATCGTGTGAAATACACTTGACAGTTTACTTTGACAACTAGCCACTACTGTCAGCTGTCATTGGATACCCTTTTATTGCCGATAGAAGCTGTACTTTGCCCGGAAAAAATTATAGAACACGATGTACTCTCATCGATTTCATGTCCAGGGTGTTGTGGTGAGTTTATCACCTAGAAATCGGGCCAAATGGACTTGACAGTGTACTTTCGAAGCTAGTGACTGTTGTCAGCTGTCATTTAGTACCCTTTTGGTGCCAATAGAAGCTGTACTTCGCCCGGAAAAAATTATAGACGACGATGTATTCTCATCGATTTCATGTCCAGGGTGTTGTGGTGAGTTTATTACCTAGAAATCGGGCGAAATGGACTTGACAGTGTACTTTGGCAGCTAGTGACTACTGTCAGCTGTCATTTGGTACCCTTTTGCTGCCGATAGAAGCTGTACTTCGCCCGGAAAAAATTATAAACGACGATGTACTCTCATTGATTTCATGTCCAAGGTGTTGTGGTAGGTTTATTACCTAGAAATCGTGTAAAATACACTTGACAGTGTACTTTGACAACTAGCCACTACTGTCAGCTGTCATTGGAAACCCTTTTATTGCCGATATAAGCTGTACTTCGCCCGGAAAAAATTATAGAACACGATGTACTCTTATCGATTTCATGTCCAGGGTGTTGTGGTGAGTTTATCACCTAGAAATCGGGCGAATCGGACTTGACAGTATACTTTGGAAGCTAGTGATTACTGTCAGCTGTTATTTGGTACCCTTTGGCTGCCGATAGAAGCTGTACTTCGCCCGGAAAAAATTATAAACGACGATGTACTCTCATTGATTTCATGTCCAAGGTGTTGTGGTAGGTTTATTACCTAGAAATCGTGTGAAATACACTTGACAGTGTACTTTGACAACTAGCCACTACTGTCAACTGTCATTGGATACCCTTTTATTGCCGATAGAAGCTGTACTTCGCCCGGAAAAAATTATAGAACACGATGTACTCTTATCGATTTCATGTCCAGGGTGTTGTGGTGAGTTTATCACCTAGAAATCGGGCGAAATGGACTTGACAGTGTACTTCCGAAGCTAGTGACTGTTGTCAGCTGTCATTTAGTACCCTTTTGGTGCCGATAGAAGCTGTACTTCGCCCGGAAAAAATTATAGACGACGATGTATTCTCATCAATTTCATGTCCAGGGTGTTGTGGTGAGTTTATCACCTAGAAATCGGGCGTAATGGACTTGACAGTGTACTTTGACAGCTAGCCATTACTGTCAGCTGTCATCTGGTACACTTTTGATGCCAATCGAAGCTGTACTTTGCCCGGAAAAAATTATAAACGACGATGTACTCTCATCGATTTCATGTCCAGGGTGTTGTGGTAGGTTTATCACCTAGAAATCGGGTGAAATGAACTTGACAGTGTAATTTGACAGCTGGTCACAACTGTCAGCTGTCATTTGATTAACTTTTGATGCCGATAAGAGCTGTAGTTCGCCCGGAAAAAATTATAGAACACGATTTACTCTCATCGATTTCATGTCCAGGGTGTTGTGGTGAGTTTATCACCTAGAAATCGAACGTAATGGACTTGACAGTGTACTTTGACAGCTAGCCATTACTGTCAGCTGTCATCTGTTATACTTTTGATGCCAATCGAAGCTGTACTTTGCCCGGAAAAAATTATAAACGACGATGTACTCTCATCGATTTCATGTCCAGGGTGTTGACGTAGGTTTATCACCTAAAAATCGGGTGAAATGAACTTGACAGTGTACTTAGACAGCTGGTCACAACTGCCAGCTGTCATTTGATTAACTTTTAATGCCGATCGGAGCTGTACTTTGCCCGGAAAAAATTATAGAACACGATGTACTCTCATCGATTTCATGTCCAGGGTGTTGTGGTGAGTTTATTACCTAGAAATCGGGCGAAATGGACTTGACAGTGTACTTTGAAAGCTAGTGATTACTGTCAGCTGTCATTTGGTACCCTTTTGCTGCCGATAGAAGCTGTACTTCGCCCGGAAAAAATTATAAACGACGATGTACTCTCATTGATTTCATGTCCAAGGTGTTGTGGTAGGTTTATTACCTAGAAATCGTGTGTAATACACTTGACAGTGTACTTTGACAACTAGCCATTACTGTCAGCTGTCATCTGGTACACTTTTGATGCCAATCGAAGCTGTACTTTGCCCGGAAAAAATTATAAACAACGATGTGCTCTCATGGATTTCATGTCCAGGGTGTTGTGGTAGGTTTATCACCTAGAAATCGGGTGAAATGAACTTGACGGTGTTCTTTGACAGCTGGTCACAACTGTCGGCTGTCATTTGATTAACTTTTGATGCCGATCGGAGCTGTACTTCGCCCGGAAAAAATATAGAACACGATGTACTCTCATCGATTTCATGTCCAGGGTGTTGTGGTGAGTTTATTACCTAGAAATCGGGCGAAATGGACTTGACAGTGTACTTTGGCAGCTAGTGACTACTGTCAGCTGTCATTTGGTACCCTTTTGCTGCCGATAGAAGCTGTACTTCGCCCGGAAACAATTATAAACGACGATGTACTCTCATTGATTTCATGTCCAAGGTGTTGTGGTAGGTTTATTACCTAGAAATCGTGTGAAATACACTTGACAGTTTACTTTGACAACTAGCCACTACTGTCAGCTGTCATTGGAAACCCTTTTATTGCCGATAGAAGCTGTACTTTGCCCGGAAAAAATTATAGAACACGATGTACTCTTATCGATTTCATGTCCAGGGTGTTGTGGTGAGTTTATCACCTAGAAATCGGGCGAAATGGACTTGACAGTGTACTTTGGAAGCTAGTGATTACTGTCAGCTGTCATTTGGTACCCTTTTGCTGCCGATAGAAGCTGTACTTCGCCCGGAAAAAATTATAAACGACGATGTACTCTCATTGATTTCATGTCCGAGGTGTTGTGGTAGGTTTATTACCTAGAAATCGTGTGAAATACACTTGACAGTTTACTTTGACAACTAGCCACTACTGTCAGCTGTCATTGGATACCCTTTTATTGCCGATAGAAGCTGTACTTTGCCCGGAAAAAATTATAGAACACGATGTACTCTCATCGATTTCATGTCCAGGGTGTTGTGGTGAGTTTATCACCTAGAAATCGGGCCAAATGGACTTGACAGTGTACTTTCGAAGCTAGCGACTGTTGTCAGCTGTCATTTAGTACCCTTTTGGTGCCAATAGAAGCTGTACTTCGCCCGGAAAAAATTATAGACGACGATGTATTCTCATCGATTTCATGTCCAGGGTGTTGTGGTAAGTTTATCACCTAGACATCGGGCGTAATGGACTTGACAATGTACTTTGACAGCTAGTCATCACTGTCAGCTGTCATTTGGTACACTTTTAATGCCAATCGAAGCTGTACTTTGCCCGGAAAAAATTATAAACGACGATGTACTCTCATCGATTTCATGTCCAGGGTGTTGTGGTAGGTTTATCACCTAGAAATCGGGTGAAATGAAATTGACAGTGTACTTTGGCAGCTGGTCACAACTGTCAGCTGTCATTTGATTAACTTTTAATGCCGATCGGAGCTGTACTTTGCCCGGAAAAAATTATAGAACACGATGTACTCTCATCGATTTCATGTCCAGGGTGTTGTGGTGAGTTTATTACCTAGAAATCGGGCGAAATGGACTTGACAGTGTACTTTGGCAGCTAGTGACTACTGTCAGCTGTCATTTGGTACCCTTTTGCTGCCGATAGAAGCTGTACTTCGCCCGGAAAAAATTATAAACGACGATGTACTCTCATTGATTTCATGTCCAAGGTGTTGTGGTAGGTTTATTACCTAGAAATCGTGTAAAATACACTTGACAGTGTACTTTGACAACTAGCCACTACTGTCAGCTGTCATTGGATACCCTTTTATTGCCGATATAAGCTGTACTTCGCCCGGAAAAAATTATAGAACACGATGTACTCTTATCGATTTCATGTCCAGGGTGTTGTGGTGAGTTTATCACCTAGAAATCGGGCGAATCGGACTTGACAGTATACTTTGGAAGCTAGTGATTACTGTCAGCTGTTATTTGGTACCCTTTTGCTGCCGATAGAAGCTGTACTTTGCCCGGAAAAAATTATAAACGACGATGTACTCTCATTGATTTCATGTCCAAGGTGTTGTGGTAGGTTTATTACCTAGAAATCGTGTGAAATACACTTGACAGTGTACTTTGACAACTAGCCACTACTGTCAACTGTCATTGGATACCCTTTTATTGCCGATAGAAGCTGTACTTCGCCCGGAAAAAATTATAGAACACGATGTACTCTTATCGATTTCATGTCCAGGGTGTTGTGGTGAGTTTATCACCTAGAAATCGGGCGAAATGGACTTGACAGTGTACTTCCGAAGCTAGTGACTGTTGTCAGCTGTCATTTAGTACCCTTTTGGTGCCGATAGAAGCTGTACTTCGCCCGGAAAAAATTATAGACGACGATGTATTCTCATCAATTTCATGTCCAGGGTGTTGTGGTGAGTTTATCACCTAGAAATCGGGCGTAATGGACTTGACAGTGTACTTTGACAGCTAGCCATTACTGTCAGCTGTCATCTGGTACACTTTTGATGCCAATCGAAGCTGTACTTTGCCCGGAAAAAATTATAAACGACGATGTACTCTCATCGATTTCATGTCCAGGGTGTTGTGGTAGGTTTATCACCTAGAAATCGGGTGAAATGAACTTGACAGTGTACTTTGACAGCTGGTCACAACTGTCAGCTGTCATTTGATTAACTTTTGATGCCGATCAGAGCTGTAGTTCGCCCGGAAAAAATTATAGAACACGATTTACTCTCATCGATTTCATGTCCAGGGTGTTGTGGTGAGTTTATCACCTAGAAATCGAACGTAATGGACTTGACAGTGTACTTTGACAGCTAGCCATTACTGTCAGCTGTCATCTGTTATACTTTTGATGCCAATCGAAGCTGTACTTTGCCCGGAAAAAATTATAAACGACGATGTACTCTCATCGATTTCATGTCCAGGGTGTTGACGTAGGTTTATCACCTAAAAATCGGGTGAAATGAACTTGACAGTGTACTTAGACAGCTGGTCACAACTGCCAGCTGTCATTTGATTAACTTTTAATGCCGATCGGAGCTGTACTTTGCCCGGAAAAAATTATAGAACACGATGTACTCTCATCGATTTCATGTCCAGGGTGTTGTGGTGAGTTTATTACCTAGAAATCGGGCGAAATGGACTTGACAGTGTACTTTGGAAGCTAGTGATTACTGTCAGCTGTCATTTGGTACCCTTTTGCTGCCGATAGAAGCTGTACTTCGCCCGGAAAAAATTATAAACGACGATGTACTCTCATTGATTTCATGTCCAAGGTGTTGTGGTAGGTTTATTACCTAGAAATCGTGTGTAATACACTTAACAGTGTACTTTGACAACTAGCCATTACTGTCAGCTGTCATCTGGTACACTTTTGATGCCAATCGAAGCTGTACTTTGCCCGGAAAAAATTATAAACAACGATGTGCTCTCATGGATTTCATGTCCAGGGTGTTGTGGTAGGTTTATCACCTAGAAATCGGGTGAAATGAACTTGACGGTGTTCTTTGACAGCTGGTCACAACTGTCGGCTGTCATTTGATTAACTTTTGATGCCGATCGGAGCTGTACTTCGCCCGGAAAAAATATAGAACACGATGTACTCTCATCGATTTCATGTCCAGGGTGTTGTGGTGAGTTTATTACCTAGAAATCGGGGGTAATGGACTTGACAGTGTACTTTGACAGCTATTAATTACTGTCAGCTGTCATCTGGTACACTTTTGATGCCAATCGAAGCTGTACTTTGCCCGGAAAAAATTATAAACGACGATGTACTCTCATCGATTTCATGTCCAGGGTGTTGTGGTAGGTTTATCACCTAGAAATCGGGTGAAATGAACTTGACAGTGTACTTTGACAGCTGGTCACAACTGTCAGCTGTCATTTGATCAACTTTTGATGCCGATCGAAGCTGTACTTCGCCCGGAAAAAATTATAGAACACGATGTACTCTCATCGATTTCACGTCCAGGGTGTTGTGGTGAGTTTATCAACTAGAAATCGGGCGAAATGGACTTGACAGTGTACTTTATCAGCTAGTGACTACTGTCAGCTGTCATCTGGTACACTTTTGATGCCAATCGAAGCTGTACTTTGCCCGGAAAAAATTATAAACGACGATGTACTCTCATCGATTTCATGTCCAGGGTGTTGTGGTAGGTTTATCACCTAGAAATCGGGTAAAATGAACTTGACAGTGTACTTTACCAGCTGGTCACAACTGTCAGCTGTCATTTGATTACCTTTTGATGCCGATCGAAGCTGTACTTCGCCCGGAAAAAATTATAGAATACGATGTACTCTCATCGATTTCACGTCCAGGGTGTTGTGGTGAGTTTATCAACTAGAAATCGGGCGAAATGGACTTGACAGTGTACTTTATCAGCTAGTGACTACTGTCAGCTGTCATTTGGTGTCCTTTTGGTGCCGATAAAAGCTGTACTACGCCCAAAAAAAATTATAGACGACGATGTATTCTCATCGATTTCATGTCCAGGGTGTTGTGGTAAGTTTATCACCTAGAAATCGGGCGTAATGGACTTGACAGTGTACTTTAACAGCTAGCCATTACTGTCAGCTGTCATCTGGTACACTTTTGATGCCAATCGAAGCTGTACTTTGCCCGGAAAAAATTATAAACAACGATGTACTCTCATCGATTTCATGTCCAGGATGTTGTGGTAGGTTTATCACCTAGAAATCGGGTGAAATGAACTTGACGGTGTTCTTTGACAGCTGGTCACAACTGTCGGCTGTCATTTGATTAACTTTTGATGCCGATCGGAGCTGTACTTCGCCCGGAAAAAATATAGAACACGATGTACTCTCATCGATTTCATGTCCAGGGTGTTGTGGTGAGTTTATCACCTAGAAATCGGGCGAAATGGACTTGACAGTGTACTTTGGCAGCTAGTGACTACTGTCAGCTGTCATTTGGTACCCTTTTGGTGCCGATAAAAGCTGTACTTCGCCCGGAAAAAATTATAGACGACGATGTACTCTCATCGATTTCATGTCCAGGGTGTTGTGGTAGGTTTATCACCTAGAAATCGGGTGAAATGAAATTGACAGTGTACTTTGAAAGCTGGTCACAACTGTCAGCTGTCATTTAATTAACTTTTGATGCCGATCGGGGCTGTACTTTGCCCGGAAAAAATTATAGAACACGATGTACTCTCATCGATTTCATGTCCAGGGTGTTGTGGTGAGTTTATTACCTAGAAATCGGGCTAAATGGACTTGACAGTGTACTTTAAAAGCTAGTGACTACTGTCAGCTGTCATTTGGTACCCTTTTGGTGCCGATAGAAGCTGTACTTCGCCCGGAAAAAATTATAGACGACGATGTATTCTCATCGATTTCATGTCCAGGGTGTTGTGGTAAGTTTATCACCTAGAAATCGGGCGTAATGGACATGACAGTGTACTTCGACAGCTAGCCATCACTGTCAGCTGTCATTTGGTACACTTTTAATGCCAATCGAAGCTGTACTTTGCCCGGAAAAAATTATAAACGACGATGTACTCTCATCGATTTCATGTCAAGGGTGTTGTGGTAGGTTTATCACCTAGAAATTGGGTGAAATGAAATTGACAGTGTACTTTGACAGCTGGTCACAACTGTCAGCTGTCATTTGATTAACTTTTAATGCCGATCGGAGCTGTACTTTGCCCGGAAAAAATTATAGAACACGATGTACTCTCATCGATTTCATGTCCAGGGTGTTGTGGTGAGTTTATTACCTAGAAATCGGGCGAAATGGACTTGACAGTGTACTTTGGCAGCTAGTGACTACTGTCATCTGTCATTTGGTACCCTTTTGCTGCCGATAGAAGCTGTACTTCGCCCGGAAAAAATTATAAACGACGATGTACTCTCATTGATTTCATGTCCAAGGTGTTGTGGTAGGTTTATTACCTAGAAATCGTGTGAAATACACTTGACAGTGTACTTTGACAACTAGCCACTACTGTCAGCTGTCATTGAATACCCTTTTATTGCCGATAGAAGCTGTACTTCGCCCGGAAAAAATTATAGAACACGATGTACTCTCATCGATTTCATGTCCAGGGTGTTGTGGTGAGTTTATCACCTAGAAATCGGGCGAAATGGACTTGACAGTGTTCTTTCGAAGCTAGTGACTGTTGTTAGCTGTCATTTAGTACCCTTTTGGTGCCGATAGAAGCTGTACTTCGCCCGGAAAAAATTATAGACGACGATGTATTCTCATCGATTTCATGTCCAGGGTGTTGTGGTAAGCTTATCACCTAGAAATCGGGCGTAATGGACTTGACAGTGTACTTTGACAGCTAGCCATCACTGTCAGCTGTCATTTGGTACACTTTTGATGCCAATCAAAGCTGTACTTTGCCCGGAAAAAATTATAAACGACGATGTACTCTCATCGATTTCATGTCCAGGGTGTTGTGGTAGGTTTATCACCTAGAAATCGGGTGAAATGAAATTGACAGTGTACTTTGACAGCTGGTCACAACTGTCAGCTGTCATTTGATTAACTTTTAATGCCGATCGGAGCTGTACTTTGCCCGGAAAAAATTATAGAACACGATGTACTCTCATCGATTTCATGTCCAGGGTGTTGTGGTGAGTTTATTACCTAGAAATCGGGCGAAATGGACTTGACAGTGTACTTTGGCAGCTAGTGACTACTGTCAGCTGTCATTTGGTACCCTTTTGCTGCCGATAGAAGCTGTACTTCGCCCGGAAAAAATTATAAACGACGATGTACTCTCATTGATTTCATGTCCAAGGTGTTGTGGTAGGTTTATTACCTAGAAATCGTGTGAAATACACTTGACAGTGTACTTTGACAACTAGTCACTACTGTAAGCTGTCATTGGATACCCTTTTATTGCCGATAGAAGCTGTACTTCGCCCGGAAAAAATTATAGAACACGATGTACTCTTATCGATTTCATGTCCAGGGTGTTGTGGTGAGTTTATCACCTAGAAATCGGGCGAATCGGACTTGACAGTGTACTTTGGAAGCTAGTGATTACTGTCAGCTGTCATTTGGTACCCTTTTGCTGCCGATAGAAGCTGTACTTCGCCCGGAAAAAATTATAAACGACGATGTACTCTCATTGATTTCATGTCCAAGGTGTTGTGGTAGGTTTATTACCTAGAAATCGTGTGAAATACACTTGACAGTGTACTTTGGCAACTAGCCATTACTGTCAGCTGTCATTGGATACCCTTTTATTGCCGATAGAAGCTGTACTTCGCCCGGAAAAAATTATAGAACACGATGTACTCTTATCGATTTCATGTCCAGGGTGTTGTGGTGAGTTTATCACCTAGAAATCGGGCGAAATGGACTTGACAGTGTACTTTCGAAGCTAGCGACTGTTGTCAGCTGTCATTTAATACCCTTTTGGTGCCGATAAAAGCTTTACTACGCCCGGAAAAAATTATAGACGACGATGTATTCTCATCGATTTCATGTCCAGGGTGTTGTGGTGAGTTTATCACCTAGAAATCGGGCGTAATGGACTTGACAGTGTACTTTGACAGCTAGCCATTACTGTCAGCTGTCATCTGGTACACTTTTGATGCCAATCGAAGCTGTACTTTGCCCGGAAAAAATTATAAACGACGATGTACTCTCATCGATTTCATGTCCAGGGTGTTGTGGTAGGTTTATCACCTAGAAATCGGGTGAAATGAACTTGACAGTGTACTTTGACAGCTGGTCACAACTGGCAGCTGTCATTTGATTAACTTTTGATGCCGATCAGAGCTGTAGTTCGCCCGGAAAAAATTATAGAACACGATGTACTCTCATCGATTTCATGTCCAGGGTGTTGTGGTGAGTTTATCACCTAGAAATCGGGCGTAATGGACTTGACAGTGTACTTTGACAGCTAGCCATTACTGTCAGCTGTCATCTGGTATACTTTTGATGCCAATCAAAGCTGTACTTTGCCCGGAAAAAATTATAAACGACGATGTACTCTCATCGATTTCATGTCCAGGGTGTTGTGGTGTGTTTATCACCTAGAAATCGGGGGAAATGCACTTGACAGTGTACTTTGACAGCTAGTGACTACTGTCAGCTGTCATTTGGTACCCTTTTGGTGCCGATCGGAGCTGTACTTCGCCCGGAAAAAAGTATAGAACACGATGTACTCTCATCGATTTCATGTCGAGGGTGTTGTGGTGAGTTTATCACCTAGAAATCGGGCGAAATGGACTTGACAGTGTAATTTTAAAGCTAGTGACTACTGTCAGCTGTCATTTGGTACCCTTTTGGTGCCGATAGAAGCTGTACTTCGCCCGGAAAAAATTATAGACGACGATGTATTCTCATCGATTTCATGTCCAGGGTGTTGTGGTGAGTTTATCACCTAGAAATCGGGTGAAATGAAATTGACAGTGTACTTTGACAGCTGGTCACAACTGTCAGCTGTCATTTGATTAACTTTTAATGCCGATCGGAGCTATACTTTGCCCGGAAAAAATTATAGAACACGATGTACTCTCATCGATTTCATGTCCAGGGTGTTGTGGTAAGCTTATCACCTAGAAATCGGGCGTAATGGACTTGACAGTGTACTTTGACAGCTAGCCATCACTGTCAGCTGTCATTTGGTACACTTTTGATGCCAATCAAAGCTGTACTTTGCCCGGAAAAAATTATAAACGACGATGTACTCTCATCGATTTCATGTCCAGGGTGTTGTGGTAGGTTTATCACCTAGAAATCGGGTGAAATGAAATTGACAGTGTACTTTGACAGCTGGTCACAACTGTCAGCTGTCATTTGATTAACTTTTAATGCCGATCGGAGCTGTACTTTGCCCGGAAAAAATTATAGAACACGATGTACTCTCATCGATTTCATGTCCAGGGTGTTGTGGTGAGTTTATTACCTAGAAATCGGGCGAAATGGACTTGACAGTGTACTTTGGCAGCTAGTGACTACTGTCAGCTGTCATTTGGTACCCTTTTGCTGCCGATAGAAGCTGTACTTCGCCCGGAAAAAATTATAAACGACGATGTACTCTCATTGATTTCATGTCCAAGGTGTTGTGGTAGGTTTATTACCTAGAAATCGTGTGAAATACACTTGACAGTGTACTTTGGCAACTAGCCATTACTGTCAGCTGTCATTGGATACCCTTTTATTGCCGATAGAAGCTGTACTTCGCCCGGAAAAAATTATAGAACACGATGTACTCTTATCGATTTCATGTCCAGGGTGTTGTGGTGAGTTTATCACCTAGAAATCGGGCGAAATGGACTTGACAGTGTTCTTTCAAAGCTAGTGACTGTTGTTAGCTGTCATTAAGTACCCTTTTGGTGCCGATAGAAGCTGTACTTCGCCCGGAAAAAATTATAGACGACGATGTATTCTCATCGATTTCATGTCCAGGGTGTTGTGGTAAGCTTATCACCTAGAAATCGGGCGTAATGGACTTGACAGTGTACTTTCGCAGCTAGCCATCACTGTCAGCTGTCATTTGGTACACTTTTGATGCCAATCAAAGCTGTACTTTGCCCGGAAAAAATTATAAACGACGATGTACTCTCATCGATTTCATGTCCAGGGTGTTGTGGTAGGTTTATCACCTAGAAATCGGGTGAAATGAAATTGACAGTGTACTTTGACAGCTGGTCACAACTGTCAGCTGTCATTTGATTAACTTTTAATGCCGATCGGAGCTGTCCTTTGCCCGGAAAAAATTATAGAACACGATGTACTCTCATCGATTTCATGTCCAGGGTGTTGTGGTGAGTTTATTACCTAGAAATCGGGCGAAATGGACTTGACAGTGTACTTTCGCAGCTAGTGACTACTATCAGCTGTCATTTGGTACCCTTTTAATGCCGATAGAAGCTGTACTTCGCCCGGAAAAAATTATAAACGACGATGTACTCTCATTGATTTCATGTCCAAGGTGTTGTGGTAGGTTTATTACCTAGAAATCGTGTGAAATACACTTGACAGTGTACTTTGACAACTAGTCACTACTGTTAGCTGTCAATTGGTACATTTTTATTGCCGATAGAAGCTGTACTTCGCCCGGAAAAAATTATAGAACACGATGTACTCTTATCGATTTCATGTCCAGGGTGTTGTGGTGAGTTTATCACCTAGAAATCGGGCGAAATGGACTTGACAGTGTACTTTCGAAGCTAGCGACTGTTGTCAGCTGTCATTTAATACCCTTTTGGTGCCGATAAAAGCTTTACTACGCCCGGAAAAAATTATAGACGACGATGTATTCTCATCGATTTCATGTCCAGGGTGTTGTGGTGAGTTTATCACCTAGAAATCGGGCGTAATGGACTTGACAGTGTACTTTGACAGCTAGCCATTACTGTC